>VDFB02358134.1:93603288-93973070 GCA_007258455.2 Sequoia sempervirens | reverse complement strand
CTAGGTTGGTTTTGTGTTCTTTATTTCATTTCTTTGAGTTTTGTAGTTAGAGTCTCTTTCTCGTTTGTCTGTTGGAAACATGGTAATTATTTACTTCATTTCCATAGAAAAACCATGGAAATATGCATTTATATAAGTGTATTATGCAATCTTTTACCTCCTTGAGATATCATCTAATTGGGGTGTTCAGACCAAACTCCCCATTCAGTTGCATTTGTATTGAATGGTTTTATTTTGGGCCTCTCTTCAAATCTGTTCTGCGTCTATTATCTCATCTATTCTTTTTCTTGAAAGTTTTCTTAAGCCATTTCAATAAATCATCATACATGCGCCTCCCCTATTTCTGCCATTTTCTTTTGTTTGAAAGTTACTTAGAAGTCCTTCCTCTATGTTTGATTTTCTTCATTGAAGGGTTTGATTTTATATTGGTGCCTCCAATTTATGATGTTTGATGCCTTGTTTTGTGATTATAATTGGTGATTCTACCTGTGCATGACATCAATACCTTGGAATAGCACTGCGTTATGCTTGGAATTTGCTAGTTATTAAATGGTTATTGCTTAATATGGGGGATTCGATGATACACTTTATGTCTCTATTTTTGGTCATTTTGATGTTGCAAGTTACAAATTTACTCCTGCGCCAAGGTTTAGTGGTGATCTTTTTTTGATTTTGTTCATTATGGATTACCCCTACGTTGGATATTTTTGAATTCATTTTGATGGATGGCTACACATTATGCTTGGTATTTGGCATTTGGATGAGGGTGATCCCACAATACTGGTTTACAATTTTTGGCCAAACTGGACACTAAAATAATTCCTTTTAACTAAATCTTCACTTTCGGTCACCTATAGCAGCTAAACTGTGAGGAATTTGAAGATGATGCAAACTAAAGTTTTGTGACATTTTATCTATAGATCCTAAATATATTTTTTTCAAAATTTTTGGAATCAAATTGCACTTCTTTTTCCATCTCCATCAAAAACTAGTTTTTTTTTTTTAGAAAACAACATTTTTAAAAAGTGACGCTCGTCGTATAACACAACTTTTTTTCCATGAAGGATAAAATTCTAATTCTCTGTTTGAATTTAGCGACTCGGTATTCTCTAGTGCTTTCCTTGAGTTGCTAGGTAGTTTTGTGAATAAATTTTTTTCTTTGAAATCAAGTTTTGAAGTCAAACCAATTACAATTCGGACATATACGACCATATAATCGTAACTTTTTTTGTAATAATGTCGAAATTCGCAGGTTGGATCAAGGACTTCAATAAGCGGTGCACTCATATTTTTTTCCAAACGCGATATAATCTGCTATTTTCTACATGTATTAGAACATGAGAGGCTTTTCAATTTTAATTGAAAAACCTATGTTTATCAAGACACAAAAATAAAATACTATAATAAAACTTCGAAACATATTAAAATTACAATGAATGGATAGCTTGTTTAGGGACTACTGATTCAGTTTAGGGCGTAGTACGCCCATTTCATCTTCAATGCAAAATCTAAGGAATTTGATTTTTTGTGAACAATGTTAAAAATCAGGGAAAGGGGGGGTTCGCTAGAACTAGGGGGTTCGAGTGAACCCCTAGAGGTTTGAGCAAACAAGGGTTCATTCAAACGACCTTCCATAAAGGGGTTTCCATTTGTTTTTTTCTGATTGGTTTGTACGTGCATTAAATGGGTTCGCTCAAACCCTAGTTTGAGCAAACCCTCTTTTGGTTCATTCGAATCCAAAAAATGAAAATTTTTGGCATGGGGTCATTTTCTACAAGTCTTCCTTCCTCATTTGAATTGTAAACCACTTTTGTGGGTTTACACATGATGGAGATTTATTTCCTGAGAAATGTGAATTTTTCCTCTATGCATTACCTTGAATATTTATTACATGTTTGTTTGGAAAATGCTTTATGTGGAATTCTTTATATAAATAAAGTTTGGATATGATAATCGATGCTTATGCTTTATTTTGGTAGTTGATGCTCTGATACTTCTAACTTTGGAAACTTCAATCTTATTCAATAGGGTTGTTGTGTTTCCATTTTCCCTGAGTTTACGTTTGATGCACTTCGTATGGTGTTTGATGATTATATTTATATTATGCTTGTTAGAACCAATTATATTTTGATGCTATTGAATATATGAGTTAATTTCCTTCACATGACATCAGTGACTTATGTTGGCATTCAATGCACAACCACTATATTTGAGCTTTGGTGCATACAAAATACTTGGGAAATCATTCAATACATTTGCACTTAGTATCGATGTACAACTCCATATTGGGAATCAAATTTTTACATGGGCTACATATTGTCTAGGTACTTAGTGATTTCCTTGGGTGAGATTGTGAAATAGGTGCATGGTTTGGTTTGTCGCTGCTTTAGCATATTAGCTTATTTATGTATTTTCTTTGCTATGTATTTAGCATTGGATTTGAAGGGTGGCGGCTATATGTGGTCACCCCATTATGTCTATTTGATGGACATAATCTATTTTGGTGCTGCCCCCTCATAAATGCATTTGGTTTGTAATCTATTTCTTAGAACTTATAAATTGGCATGCCATACTAGGAATTTCATTCCTATGCCTTTCTGGAAATTTTTTAGATCTTTTGCTTATCATTAGATTAAGATTCCATTGGATCCTTTCCATTGTTGCCATTAATTCTTGGTCGTATCATGTCTTGAAGTTTTGGATTCAAGTAGCACCTTCAAATGTTGTATCATAGTGTATCTCAAAATGTTCTTAAATCATTAGGTTAGAAATTTTGTGTATCGACCAATACTGCCAATTTTCTTGAATGCATGTATATTAGAGTAATGGTACCATATTGGTGTATTGAGATGGGGATTTTATTGCTTAATATAATGCACTTAGTGAAATGATGGTCTTGATTAGTTAATGTTATAGTAGTATACAATTACATTGAGACATTAGAAGTTTGAATAACATTTTAGTAATTTTGGAGTAGTGTGCCTCAAATAAGTGTGTGTGTGTGTGTGTGTGTGTGTGTGTGTGTGTGTGTGTGTATTTATATGTAGTAAGAAAAACCTACTTTATATTGATATATATATATAGTTGGATTTAAAAAAAATAGTATTACGAAAATTGTATATATATATATATATTTATTTAAAGGGTTTCTTTTTAAAATAAAAAAATGTTTTGTTTATTAATAAATGATTACATTAGATAATTGATTTTTGAAATATTAAATGGGAAGAAGTATGTTTCATTATATAAGAAAATATTTAGAGTAGTGGAGTTTTTTAAAATAAATGAATTTGGATGATCTCTTTAAATGACGTTTTCTCTCATATTCTGTACTAGTTGTTATGTAGATTATTTATGTATATGGTTTTTAGGAGTTCATGTTTTATGTTAATTTTTGGAAATGGAAAAGATTTTAGTTATTGTGGTTGATTTTGATTTTGAGTTGATTTTGGTTATTGTTTTATGGTGGGAGCTTTTTGTGCCAAATGGTTTTTGAGAGACTTCCAGAGGCTTGGGAAAAATGGCTTGAGTTTTAATTTCACATTTTTTGTCATTATGAAAGTGGATTGATTCTATACTTGAATTGTGTTTATGAGGGTCATTAGTCTTACACTGTGTACTTGTTATTATGGTTGGGATTTGTGAGTGATATGGTTCACGCCATGCTCTAGATATTTTTTTCTTGTGGTTTTGTTCGGAGTGTAAGATGGCTTTACCCTGTTTGATGTGTAACCCATGGCAAGCTATGTGATGACACTCCTCCCTATTGTAATCTAGCATTCCCTAGTATTGTGCTCCCTTTTGTTGTTTGTGTGCCTCTGGAAGCGGTGTCACTGTTATGTTTGTCTTGTTACAAGGTGATCCCACAATACTGGTTTACAATTTTTGGTCAAACTGGGCCTTGAAATAATTCTTTTTAACTAAATATTCACTTTCGAGCACCTATAGCGGCTAAATGTGAGAATTTGAAGATGATGCAAACTAGAGTTTCATGACATTTTGTCATGAATTCTAAATTTTTTTCAAATTTTTTGGGAATCAAATTGCTCCTTTTTTCCATCTCCCTTGAAAACTAGTTTTTTCAAAAAATAACATTTAAAAAATGACATTGTATAACGCATATTTTTTCTTGATGAATAAAATTCTAATGATTTCAAATTTTAGTTGTAACTCCAATATCTAGTGCTTCCACTTGGTTAGATAGTATTTTATTGAATATTTTTTCTTAATCAAGTTTCTAAGTCAAACCAATTACAATTCAGATATAGTTACAACTGTATAATGCGTAACTTTTTTTGTTATGTATCAAAATTCATTTTTGTTGGATCAAGGACTTTAATATCTAGTGCACTCATATTTTTCAATTTTTTTTTGATAATCTGCTATTTTCCACATGTGTAGAATAGAAATTGATTTTCAGTGAAAAATCTATGTTTAATAAAACTAAAAAAACAAATATATAATAAAACCAAAATATATTAAAATTATATTCATTGGATAGCTCATTTTGAGGACTACTTGATTCCAATTGGGTCTGTGAAGTATCCACCATTTTCATCTTCAATCCAAGCTCCGAAGTGCAAAAAATTTGATTTTTTTGTGAATAAGGTCAAAAATCAGGGAAAGGGGGGGTTCACCTGAACAGGGGGGTTCGCATGAACTAGGATTCATTGAAACCCCTTCCATAAAGGGGTTTCCATTTTTTTCGATTGGTCCATACATGCATTAAATGGGTTCACTTGAACCTTGGTTCGAGCGAACCCTCTTTTGGTTCATTTGAACCCCCAAAATGAAATTTTTTGGCATGGGGTCATTTTTTACAAGTTTTCCTTCCTCATTCAAATTGTAAACCAATTTTGTGGGTTTACCTTGTACCTTGTATGTTGGAGTCATGTTAGCCTTTGTGTGCTTGATTGCTTCTATAGTAGGTCCTTATTGTCATCTCCTAGCATGAGGGGTGGACCTTAGGGTTCCACATGGTCGAGTGGAATGTACTATGCACTCCATTGGGTTCCTAGTTGATGTTCATGAGCATGGATGTTGTACCTTATGTAGAGATTCCAAATTTTGTACCATACTTGGGATAGTGTTGTTGTTATGTAGTAATCATTTCAGTTGTATCTTATCATGAATATGACGTATCCTTCCTATTGTATGTAGGGAAGTATTGATGTAATTATGTAATCATGAAACAATGTAGCTTTATGTAATAAAAGTGATGTATGTACTCCTTGTGTTTAAAATTTGATCATTGATGGTTATTTATATGATGTATGGACACATGATGTTCATTTACTTAATGCAATGGATTTATAATTAAATTTTGTGGATTGGTTAATCTTGATGTTGGATTAGAACATGTTAGGAATGTATGCACGTAATGTAGTCATGATACCCTAAAGGACATAATTAGAGCATACGTACACATAGTTTACATTTTATGTTAGTTGATAGTATGCTCTATATGTTGATGCACTTTAAAAAAATTGTGTCATAATTGTTAGTTAGATGTGTTGTCCTTTGGGATTTTGTGGTGGGGCATTACATATAGTTCTATTCCCATCCATCACTCATTAGAAACAAGTTAAATGCAAAATTAAATTGATTATCCTTAACCTATGTATGTCACAAAGTCACCAAATTTTATCACTCAAAGTCTTAGTTTATTAGAAGAGATGTCACAAAGTCACAAACTTTTATCACTCAAAGTCTTAGTTTATTATAAGAGATTATATGCTAAAATTTAAAAATAGCTCATATTCCATAAATTTCCAAGCTTGGTCACAACATTTCCTTATTCAAAGACTTAATTTATTAAAAAATATTCATTGGCTTTTGCTAAATTGAGTGGCTCTTTTCCCAAAAAATATACAAAACATTAATAAACTCTAATTTTAGCTAGAAAATTACATTCTCATACCAAATGATTTATTTACATTATGTTATAAAAAATTATTTACAAGAGAGTTAAATATTATAGGTCTTCTTCAACGACATGTTTTTGATAATGTAAGCAACATTCTTAGGGTTTTGTACCCTTCATAGAGAGACACAAGGGCCAATAGAGTCCCAGATCAAAAAAACATTAAACAAACACCACACAAAAAAACACGAAACCAAAAACAGACTCAGGCTGGCAGCACACATAGACCAACAATAGACTAGTTGGCCTTCTCCTAGTTCTTAGACAACAGTTGAACCATATCATCACCGACCCACTCTTGGTGGTCTTCAGTCTTATTCATCTCCATCTCTTCCTTCATGGCAACCAACAAGGTACTAGTGACAGTGAATCATCTTGATCATGAAGTAGGTCAACCCATATAATTTTTTGTCTAAGATGTCCAATATTTCTTTCAACACACCAAGCTCTTCCTCACCACCTGTAGTGTAGTTGAGATCATTCTATTCAATCTCTAGTAGCTTTGATGAGTGGGAGGTTGAAACCTCCTTCTGAGCTTTACCCTTGTTAGGAATAGAAGAGGGGCCTCTGGATTTTTCACCTTCCTTTCCCTCCGACACCTCTTCAACTCTGCTGTCTTTGTTTTTTGACAGCTCCTCTTCAGTGTCCAAACCATGAACCTGCACTTTTTTCTTATTCTTTTCCAACCTTCCTAAGCACCTAATGATGGCATCACAACCAATGACCACAATCTCTACAACCACCATATTGCCCAAAGAGTCCTTGCTCACAATATTTTTCCCTTTATTAGGAGGCACCTTCTCCTCCTTACCTTTCTTTTTCAAGCTAGGCTTACCAAGAGTCTTAGCAGGGGTAGAATTAAGGTCACATAGTATCATTTGGATTAGAAGTAGCTGAATCAACACATTTTTCAACTGAATTTTCAAGGTCCATAAGCATGAAGAAGGGAAAGTTCAGAAGAATGTTATGCCTAAGATGATTTAACAAGGGAAAATGGTAGTAATAATAGGTCTTGTACTTGCCTTCCAGTGTGACATATTTCATTAGAGCTAGACACACCTGGTTCCATGACTGCGTAAGAGCCTCCTATTCAAACCTAGACTAGTTGCACACTGGTGCCTCATCCCCCACAAAAAATTGTTCATGCTCTCATTATCTTGAGTCTTAGAATGTTTAGGATGTTTCATTCTAGTGCTCTGGAGACCCATCGCCTGCGCAATCACTTCCTCATCCTTCATGAAGGAGATGCCACCAATGGTCACATTACGATTCTTCCATGAATTGACGAATTGGGTCAACAGATTAGGGTCATGACCCACAAGCCTCTCCATTAGAGGAGTAGTGCCACCTTCAATGCAAATGTGCTAGACTAGTGGATCCTTGAGAATTTCATTGCAATTATCCAGCTCTGTCTGTACCCTATCACCCCCATGATGTCACTCTACACATAGTATAACCAAGAACTCTGAAAACAAAGAAGTTTAGAGAAAATAGCAAGATGAAAAATAACCCAAAAAATAAGGCATTTAAGCCGTGAATAATAATTTTTGGTAATAAATCCAAGGGACATATCACACACATGATTAGAAAAGTTCTCTATAACCATCTTAGTGAAACCATTAATGGGAATAAATTTGCACAACCGACTAAGTAAAAAGGACATGACATGCAGGGAAGGATTACCTTCCACATCGCAAAAACACAAAATTCTAGGTAGAATAGCCATGGGGCCATAGTTAGAAGTCTCCAAATTGATAGTATTTAAGGGTTGGCCAACTTTAGTTAACCTGCATAAAGAAGCTATAAGGTGTGAAACCAAAATAGAGAGCAAATATAAGCCAAAAAGGAGCTTTGTCTCATAATTATAAGTCACATCAAAATCAAAAAACACAGATTTGAAAATCTGAGAGTTTAAGTAGATCCCCCTAAGGAGATTACGACAAGTATGGTCCAACTTAGAGATAATCAACTGGTACATGCCGTAGCTAAACATTATTTTTTGTTCAAAATGAGCTCCATCTTATAATTTGAAAAAATCCACTTGATATCCATCCCATCGATACAACTAATCATCCACCTCATCACCACAAAAAGACCACTAAGCTCAATGAATAAGCAAGTGGACCCCTCAGAAATTGAGCTAAGCATATACGGTATTGACATCATGGGTCAAGTAAGGGATTTTTTCCTTCACTATAATACTCTAAATATTAGGCAAAGGTATACTTAAGTCATGCCAACATTTGGACACTTTCCAGTGTGTGCTAAAATTGGCTAGGGCGTCAACAACCTAGTTCCCCTCTCTATAGATATGACTAGCCACATTTAGTTTTAGCTTAGACACAAGGAATCTAATGTCAAGAAGATCACCCTTAGTGTTCTATCCCAACATTATGTGACAATTATTAGCATCAATAATTGACTTAGAGTCACCTTCAATGTGCAGGTTCTCTATCCCCAAGGAAACAACTATCTATAAGCTTTTTAACAACGCACGAGCTTCTGCTATCATAGAAGAGTGAAGACCCATCCTCCCAACATAACCAACCACTAAATTTCCTCTGTGATCTCTAATCACACCTTCTATACTTTCTCTACCTAGGTTTCCCTTAGCAGCCCCATCAAAATTAAGTTTGAACCAGCCCTTGTCAACGGTTTCCAAATAGTGGTTCTCCGGGCTAGGATTTTGGAGTTGTCATAAGCATTGGAATCTAGGTTTTGATGCCAAGCTTTAGCTATGCTTATTTCCATCTCAAAAGGGCCTATATCTAGAGTTTTTCCTTTGAAAAGAGAGATGTTTACCTCATTGAGATGAGCAACAATACCAAACACCTCTTTCGAGTTCATCTTAGTGTTCCTAAATATCTTGTTGTTCCTTTCTTTCCATAAGCACCAGCATATAATGGGAGGAACTTGGTTCCAAATTTCATCAATTAAAGGATGGGTAAAGGGTCCAAACCAACTTAATATAAAGGATGTGATATCCTTACATATTATCCATCGAGTCCCTAATATTTTAAGCGCCAACTCCCACACCTCCACAACAAAGGGGTAGTGTAAGAGTAGATGATCAACCGATTCTTCATTGCATTTACACAAAAAACATATGTTGGGGATTTGGAATCCCATTATCCTTAGATTATCCTATGTAGGAATTATGTTATGAAAAATAGTCCACTAGAAGAAATTAACTTTTGATATCATGTATTGATTAACTGTAAGCAGATTTCACAATGAGATCACCTTGGCAATCATGGATCTAGAAGAACTCATCCCCATGGTGGGAGGGGGTAATTTGGTGAGAGTGAGAAACTCCTACAACATCTTGGCAAGAAGGCACATATTTTTTGATAAAGGACAACAAATTCTAATATCATTCCATTTCCTAGCTCTGAAAGGCCCTATCAGGTAATCACTAATATATATACCAAACAATTATTGAGCCCGACCTTTAAGGTATCTGAACTCAAAAGATTCAAGGGGAGAGTCAAGTAACCAAGTGTCTTCCTAGAATATGATTTTATTACCATTACCTATCTTCCATTTGATCCCATTCCTCATAAGATCTTGTAGGCTGTGAATCCCCTTCCAAACCAAGGACCCCAAAGGGTGGGCCTCTGAAAGGAAGTTGATCAACAGCTGGTTTAGAAGGTATTTAGCATTCATTATCTCACACCAATCCTTCCTATTCCTTAGGTGATCCCAACCCACTTTGGCCATGAGAGATTTGTTAGAATTTGAAATAGTCCTTATCCCTAGACCACCACAACTTTTTAGTTGGAAAACCTTATCCCACTGAACTAAAGAAAGCTTCTTTTTTTCCTCAATACCCGACTAGACAAAAGACCTTTGGATCTTCTCAAAACTTTTAGTAATATATCTAGGCATCTTAAACAATGATAGGGAAAAGATAGGGATACCTTGAAGAACAGTAGAAAGAAGCTGAAGTTTACTAGCATGGCTGAGTAAAGAGCCTTTCCACCCAACAAGCTTTTGTTGAATCCTCTCCAGGATAGAATTCTAAAAATCTAGAGTGACTTCTTTGATAGTTAGGGGTAACCCAAGGCACACTGAAGGGAGAGAACCACTTTCACAACCTAGAACAACAATAACCTGATTTTGCAGGTTAAGAGTACTATTGAAGAAGTAAATCATGCTTTTGTTGTAATGAATTGTCCAGAACACGCAACATAATTGTTGAGACAATTTTTCCATTTCCTGGCTTCCAACATTGAGGTTTTTGCAAATAAGAAAGTATCATCCAAAAATTATTAAATCATAGTCAGATCAAGGGTAGAGGGCACCTTAATACCTTTTATTGACCCCTCCGACAACATATTTAAGAAGTAGGGAGACATGGGGTCTCCTTGTTTGATTCCTTTCCCAACATGAAAAAACCCAAAAGGAGAACCATTAACCAAAACATAGTACTTAACAATAGTAACACATTTCATGATAAGATTGATCACAGAATGACTGAAACCAAACTAAGCAAGCACTTTAGGGACAAAATTCTAGATCACCTTATCATATGCCTTAGAGATGTCAAGCTTAAGGGACATACTAGCATAGTTGCACCTATCCATGGAGTGGATTAATTGATGTGTTGTGATGGTAGCATCAATAATATTCCTACCAGGCTCAAAACCTTTATGAGCTGGGATGATAATTTTATCAAGGAGTGGTTTGATGCGGTTGACCAAATTTTTTGAGAGAATTTTATAAAAAGTATTACATAGGCTGATAGGGCAAAATTCAGTCATATGTTGAGGATCAACTATCTTAGGAATAAGAGCAATGAAAGTGTGATTTAGTTGCTTAAGAATCTTACCCATTTTGAAGAAATCACGAGCAACTAGAACAAGGTCCTCATCGAAAATCTCCCAAAAGGTCTAAAAGAAAGCTGGAGGGAAACCATTTGGGCTAGGAGCTTTGAATGCCCCCATACTAAAGGTTTCTAGCTTAACCTCCTCAAGTGTGACAACACTAAGGATCCCCATATTGTCAGTTTAAGAAATTAAATTTGGAAGCAAGTCAAGCAGCAAATTGTCAAGTGCTAGGTTAGGAGCTTCAACAGGAGCCACAAATGCCTTCTAGAAGTAGCCCGCAACCACTAAACTAATTAGGGAGGGCGAGCAGACAATTTTGACCTGAACATTGTGTAACTTGTTTATCTAATTCCTCCTCTTATGTTTGATAGCTGAGATATGAAAGAAGGAGGTATGCCTATCTCCTTCTTTTAGCCATTGCACCTTGGATTTCTGTTTTCAAAAAATATCCTCTTTCTTAATAATTTTTTCCCACTCACCTTGAAACTCTTTCTCCTAGTTGCAAGTGGAGAGACTGATGTAACCCTCCTCCATTCTCTTTTGAATCATTTTTAATTTATCCTTAGTGATTTTTTTTGTTGGAAAACATCCCCCAAAACCCTTTTGTTCCAACCCTTCACCATACATTTAATATACTTCAATTAAAAAAAGATTCAGAACATGAGGGAACCCTACACAGGGATATTCCACCATTTAGCAATTTTCATTTTTAAATCCGGGTGGGAATTCCACATGATTTCAAAGTGGAAATGATAAGGTCCAACATCAAACTGGTCACACAAAGTTAGTAGTAAAGGATTGTGATTAGAAACAGTCCTAGGAATAGCCTATAGAGTGGCCCTAAGTAGTCTAGACCAGTTACTAGAACATAGGAAACAATCCAACAACACTTAAATTAGGTCTTCCTCCGTGCATCTGTTGGACCAGGTAAAATCTTAGCTTGACAAGTCAATATCAATCAAGCTTGTAGAACTCAAAAAATTAGCTAGATCAACCATACTATTAGAATAGTCAATCATACCACCACTTTTTTCAGAGGGGAATATAGGGTAGTTGAAGTCTATAGCCACTAGCCAGTGAAACCCACTGTTATTTTTAATCTAGTCACCAAGAGACAACCAAAGAGCCACTTTAGCATTCCTTTGGCTGGGTGCATAAAATTTAATAAGTGACTAAGATCCACCAGTGAAGTTAATAATATGGCTTGACTAAACATGTCATTGAAATTCAACATGTCAATGTAACTCCCGACAAATTATTGAGCTAAATTTTTTCCCGCTCTCCCCATCCTCTGGCCATGTTTGAAATTCCTGCATGCATGGTGGATTCTACCCTGGGGGAACCCCACAGTCCCCCTCTGGCCACCCCTGACCTGAGCCTCACCTTGTCTCTTGTGAACTCATGTCCCTTGGGAGACACTCCTGGCGGGAAAGGGCTTTTGATTGTGGATCTTTCGGTGCAACCCTTGTCGTTGGTTGAAGTGCTGATGATTGAGATTCCTTCTAAACTCCTCGGGTGGAATGATATTTTAACCAATAGTA
Source organism: Sequoia sempervirens (assembly GCA_007258455.2). Lineage (NCBI taxonomy): Eukaryota > Viridiplantae > Streptophyta > Pinopsida > Cupressales > Cupressaceae > Sequoia > Sequoia sempervirens. The sequence goes on along the minus strand of VDFB02358134.1, from coordinate 93,960,777 downwards.
AACAAGGCACTCTCCCCCCACCTCCTCATGGGGAAGAGGTTATTGTGTCTGGAATGGAGTTTTCCATTTCTAATTCAGTTAGTGATAGGATTTTCTCTTCCATGGAGAATTTAGTTGTTGGTAGGTTTCTCTCCTTTTGACCTACTATGGATATGGTTATAAAATGGGTTGCTATTAAGTGGCGACTCAAGTGAAGTGTGGAAATTTGCGTTATGTCTGGTGAGATTTTCCTTTTCAAGTTCATGGTGGTAGAAGATCTAATATCTATTATGTCCTTAGGACCTTGGGTTCATGGTAAACATAGTTTGGATTTATGTCACTAGAAGCTGGGATTTAACTAGGATGTGGACCTTAATAAGTTGGCCCTGATTTGGATTTTCCTTCTAGGGTTACTGCTGGAATACTAGGATGAATCAATTTTTAAGAGCATAGGTGATTCTTTAGGAAACTTCATCACCTCTGACTCCATCACCAGATTGAAGTCTAGGTTAGTTTTTTCCCTCTTCTGCATAAATATTTATGTGAAAAAATCTCTACCTAACTCTATTAAGTTATACTCCAAATTCGGGTCTAGGGTTCAGCCTGTGTGCTACAAAAATACTGTGGTATACTGTCAGAAATGTGCCAAATTTGGGCACTATTATCACCTGAAATTGCACCCTTGTTGAAACCGATGTTCAACACCTCAGTGTAACATTGGAAGACTTGTAAAGATGTGGGTTTCTTGTAGACAAAGGTCAACCTCCGGAGAAGGCTGGCTTCCTTTGGGTATCACCTAGACTAATAATCTTTGAGAGGTAAAGGGAGAAAAAGTTCATACAAAAATGAAACTATACTGAACTATTCCTATGGTGATACACCAAGTTGATAAGAAATCAGGAAATGAAAACAAGATGCAAACACACTGGGGAAACTAGACTACAACTGTTTTACTTACTCAACATAACCCCATTAGACTTATGCGTCACTCTTGACAGGTTTGATCTACATACATATCTCAAGAAGGAAGGAAAAAAATTCATAGCTTTGTGGTATGAATACAGATTTAGGAAACACTATTAAAGAAATACATACATAAGCTAACATACAGAAATGAGAGTGGTAAGAGCATTAGTACTTGTTTTCAAGGTGAACTCTATTTTGCATTCTAGATTTCAGTTGAGTTACAAAAAAATAGATTTAGTCAAGAAAGGATTGATATCTAAATCACTAACTCTTCAGAGTGTATAATCAGAACTCTCTACAAAAAAGGAAAAAAAATGCCGTATATATCAAACCGAGTCGGCCCCTTAGGGCTTACAAAAAATATCAAGCCTCAGGATAGATCTTTCCTTAGATTTTTTCATTGAATTTAATGCCACACCCTGTGTGTCCATGCCGCCTATGTCGGTGAAGAAAGGTTTCCTTCAGAGGAAACCTTCTTGATCTTTCTGCAACCACTACATTCACTTCCTGGTATCGTGTCCATCTTTGAATTTCCCCCAATCGAGCTACTTTGAATGCTCCTGAGCTCATGTTGCTTTTCCTTCTATTAATCACCTTCTCCTGGCACTTGGTTTTGCTACCACGACTTGCTTTGGATTTCTTTGATTGGTTGAACCTACTCCACGTAGACTCTGTAGGTGGTCAAAACTCTTCTGAAAAGAATCGCATCTTAGCGAGACACTGAAAGTGTCTCACCGATGCGAGTATACCCTTTGAAACTATGGGTACAATATGCGACAGTCGATGGGAGTCTTGGAAAACTTAGGAGTCACATTGATATCACCAAAACATCGGCAAGTCAAACGACATCGGGGAGAAGTCATAGTGAGCACCATTGAGCTATACCGATGCCGCTTTATTGGGTGAGTCCATCCTATTGTTGAGACCTCTTGCATTTTCCAAGACCTCTTGCATTCGCTGAGACCTCTTGTAGACTTCCTTTTGCTTCGTATGTTACACCGAAGGCGCTAGGCATGTCGGTGTGACCTCTCATTGTCAAAGAGACCTCCCACCAAGCTCTCTTTCTACCGAGCTTTTCACTTTACTATCAGTGAGACATTGGCCTGTCAACCAGAACTATCACCAAGCTCCTTATCTTTTGGTGATGAGCTACTTTTTTTTTTGGTCAGGGAGACATCGCCATCTCAGTGAGACCTTAGGGCAAAGTCTTCAACTCTTGGTGAGCTTAGCTTGCTTTCGGTGAGACCTTATCAGATCAGCAAAACCTCACCCCGATCTCCTTATTCTTCTGGTGATCTCCTTTCATTTCAAGGCAGTCACTAACGGTCGGTGAGACCTCTCGCTGAACTCCCTCTTGTCTCCCTACTAACATCTCCTTTCACTGAGACTCCCTTCGGTTAGCGGGACTTCTTAGCGACCCTTTTGTTACATCAAAGGCTCCCTTTATCCTTTGGCGAGACCCTTTTGTTTGTCGAGACATTATGGCAATTCCTCTATCCTTCACCGAAACCATCATCTCTTGCTAAGGCCTCTTCATTTGTCGGCAAGACACTTGAGTGTTGGTGAGACATTATGCTAAAGATACTTTGCTTTGGCGAGGGCTTATTTCAGTCGGCATGACTTTTCTTTATTGCTAAGACATCCTACCGACTTGACTTTCCTTGGGTGAGACCCCTAGCCCTTAGCAAGACATTCTTGATCGCTGGGACATCATTGCGAGGGCTTCAACTCTTGGCGAGGCCCCTTTGTTGTTGGCGAGACATTGGCCTATTGGCCAAACCTTTCGCTGAGCTCCTTATCTTTCAGTGATGGGTTTGCTTTTTCTTCAATTGGGAAGACATCCAGTGGTTAGTGAGACCTTACCCAGAGCCTGCTTCCTTTATCGAAACCCGTGGTTGCCATGAGTCTCCCCGATCGACGATTGAATGGCCTATCCTTCTTGTTTCCAAAACATCTCGGGTCACCGAGATCTTTTAGAGTCAGGGAGACCTTGTGACTTCGGCGAGACCCTTTGGCGAAGCTCGCTTGCTTTGTCGATGCCGCCTGACTTCGGTGAGACCTCTTTTGATTGGTAAGACCTCCTATTGAAACCCGTACACATACGCCGAAGGGATCCTGCTTTGTTTTGTCCACAAGAACTAATGCATTCACCGAGACTTCTCTCTGAAGAAAAGAACCTTTTCCGAAATGAATGTCCTTTTGTCACCGGGATGATGATCGATGTCTTGCTGATAGGGACCTGTAGGTGAATCCCACTCGTCGTGACATTCTTTGGGTCTTGGCGACTCTCTCCTTAGAATATTTTCATGCTGAACCTGAACAAGGCAGGCTTCCAAACTAAGTTCCCTGTAACCTAGCATCAGATTCATGCTTTTTTCCCTTGTGCGAATGCTCCATTTGGCCTTCTCAAACCTTTGAACATAATATTCCGCCGGATCGAGCCTGTGGGTGAAAATTGGGCAACATGCACCTTATTACTGACTGTAAGTCATCCTTTAATAAGGATCCTAACAAGGGAGACTCTGTTGCTCTTGTTGGTCCTTCTTCTGGAAGTGTTTATATATCCAAAGATGGTTTTGCCTCTTTAACAACTATCTCTGACATCCCTAGCTCTGAGACTCCATTGCTCGAGTTAGTGGTCAATGAAGAATCGCCTATTCTTGGTGTATAAGTTAGTCAAGCCATATTATTAATATTTTTATGAAATTATATAATAAATAATTAACATCGTGTATATGTTAAGAAAATGTATAGCCTTTCATGGAATGGTGTGAAGGTTAAAATGGGGCATTGTCATTATAGATACCAAGGTTCAAACCCCTATTGGACCATCATTGATCATATACATTATACCCTCGTTGATCCATTCTACTCATGAGTTTGAACCTTCTCATTCAAGTTGTTAGTATTCTCCAAACTCTTACTAGACTAGTGTGCTCACATACTTTGTAGCCCTTGTAGACTACTATGCTCACAAATTTGGACTATTCACATTAATATATTGCATTCATGCAAGAGATGAGGTCTCTCATTTATGACCTCACCTAGCTCAAGCAAGGATATAAGTTTGTGTATTACTAATCAATAAAAAATAAGAAAATATACAAAAAATACAAAAATTAGTGTATATATAATTATTTATAAAACATTTAGTTTGATCACATGATTTGACATTTACATCTTCACCTTTAAAGGACTAAATTCACTACTCTAATATGTATACATAAATTTTCTTGCTACATTACAAAATATCATGAATTTCATACTTAACTCTAATGTTTTCAAGAGAATCAATTTAAGATAAACAAACATAAAGCACTTCATCACTAAAACATTTTATTATAAAAGTTAGAAATTTATACTATTTGAATCTTATTTATTTTTATTTTTTAGACTGTAGGAATCGGGTAGCACGACCCCATATAAATTGTAGTGCACCTGGTAAACTTTTTAATGTGACCGGTAGCGCTGGTGCAACATGCCCTCTAGTACCACGGGGGTGGGGGAGACTAGACCTCATGACCAACCTCCTACAATAGGAAAAATCATTTGCCAAGCTCAATGTCTTTCAATGGGACCTCCCTTCATGTCAGCATGACTTTCTGTGGTCAGGGAGACCTCCTGTGGATACCCTATGTCTTCGCTAAAAAATCTCCACATGCTCGCCTTTGGTCACCATGACAATCTCATTCTCTCACCGATGAAGCAATATGTTGGTGAGACTATATGGGTCGGAAAGACTTCCAAACCTCACCTAGATAGACCTCCTCTTGTGCTTTGTAGGTGAGACCTTATGCGCTCGCTAAGACATCTCCCCACTGCAAAAGTCTCATCGAGAGGAATCCCCTCATTGGTATTCGGCAAGACTCAGGGCACTCGGTAAGACCACCCACCGAAGGAACAACTCTCTCCGAAGTGCCTGCATCCTTACGCGCTAGTCGGTGAGACATGAAGAAGTCATTGAGACTTCTCCCCGAAGGAAATCTCTTGCCGATTATGAATATCCCTTTGCCGCCAATTGGTGAGACACTTCGATCTCGCCAAGACCTTTCTCCAAAGGATAATTTTATGCCAATGGGAAACTCCTATTCACTAGGATGATGATTGATGTGCTGCTGATAGGCAACTGCATGTGAATTTTGATCGCTATGACATATCTGAGGTCATGCCAATAGGCAACACAGACGTGTGTTAGCCAAATGCACTAATAGTCAGCAAGACAACCTGCAAGGTCTTGCCGACTTTCTTCTTAAAGGAAAATTATGACCAACTGGATTGAGAAATACATTCCAACTGAGCTGCCTTGGAAAATATCATCATGTGTGCAATTTAATCCTACAAAAGAAAGGTCTGCATTAGCACTCAGGGAAAATAAAACACAATATGTCATAATGAAATCCATTATTGCTTGTGATTATTTCATTTAATCCTCAGCAAGAAGAAAATCAACTCAAGTTGGGACAGGACTAAAATCAAATCAGAAAAAACAAAAGATAAAATAGGGAGAAATAGAAGAACCCCCAAAAGCAAAGCAAATAACAGAGGCAAAGAAACAAAAAAGAGAAGCCTGGGAGCCCATTTTGTTGTAGAATAAAATGGGGTGGTTATGCAAGGCATAACACCTCCAATAACTACAACTCTTGAGTGAGCATTCAATAGTGCATCTATGTGCTTTGGAGAGGGCCTAGGCCCATGGGTAACACACACTCTCTCTCACTCTTTTCTACTTACTTTCTCATTTAATACCTAGTGGTGTGGGTTCTACTCTTGAAGTGGGTTTTTCTCTCACCACACATTTTGTCCATTTCGATTACATTCCTTTTGTATCTAGTTTTCCATGGAGGTGGGAACACCAAAATGGGGGTCTGATTGAGGTAAAACCCTATACAACAACAAATTTTTCCCCTCATTCTTTTGTGTGTAGATTCCAAAGTGGAGCTTGGAGTGAAGACACGAATGCTCGGTTAAGGGTAAGTATTCTCCAAGTTCTCTTTGTGCTCTTCTTGAAGTTCTATTATCTGTTTGATTACTCTGCTAGTAGACCTTAGATTCGAGTTAGGAAGTGTGACTTTATTTTTCCCATATGAGTTTTCTTGTTGCTCAAGATGCCAACATGCCAGTTGGACAAAAATACACCACACTGGCATCTTGAATCCATGCTATTGTCCTTTGGATGAGAGCCCTCTATTGGAGGTAGAAATCTAGAAGTTTCACTCTCTCGAGATCTAAATTAGTCTTTTATGAAAGTTAGCTCATGTACATTTCCTTTGCAATTTCTTCATCCAATTTATGCTGAGGTGGATAAGGGAAATTCATTCCTTGGTGATCTCTTGAGAATGAAGAGACCTGTGTGCAGTGAATCCCTCTTACCTCACATTTTGGTGAACCTGATGTGATGCATGTTAGATCTATTTTTACAACGTTTTCATGTCTATGATAATGATTTCGCTAAGGAAGATTTCAACATGTTGGATTAATCTCTAGATGATTTCTTAGAAACATCTTTCCCTATTTGTAAATCTTCTGAGAAAACTTCTTCTCCACAAGCGAAGGAGTCGATAAATGTTGTGGTGGTCTCTGTGGCTTCTCCAATCCCTAACAAACTTGTCATTTACTTGAACCAAACTAGCCCTTCTCATAGGAAGGATCATTCTATATATGGAATTTCATATTGAAATGATTCACTTGATTTATGCTCAAGGTTTGTAAAAGTTATAGACTCTACTTCTTGTAATGTTGTTGGGCACACATACAATACAAGAAGAAACAAATAGAATTTGGATCAACAACTTTCTATTCCTACATCTCAACCTATTGAAGTTCCTAATTATTTACCACCTTCTTAACCAAGTCTTCCTCCAACACCTAAACCTATGACTAAAGCACTAGGTGATTATGATCTTGTCGTGCAACTCTATGTTACTCCGACTAAGATCTCTCTTTGGGATTTTCTTTAGACCACTCTAGTTTATCAAGAAATTCTTTAGGAATCCTTGAATATGATCCTCTTGCCTACCTCTATTAGGCCTACATATGTTAATGCATTCTTGGCTCATATTCATGTGGATTCGCTGAATATTACATTCCATCTGCAAGAACTCCTTCCATTGGATGTGCAAAAGCAAGTAGACCCCTTGATGATTATAATTAATGTTAATAACATTAGAATTAGGCATACGCTTGTTGACACTAGTTCATCTTTCAATGTTTTTGGTATTGAACTACTGTCTAAGATTAAGGTTGATTCATCTTCTCTAGCTTTTTCTTCTTTGAACATTCATGGGTTCAATAATATCAACTACCAAGCTCTAGGCACAATAATACTACCTTTGCAGCTAGGCTCCATTAACTTACCTACTTTGGTTTATGTGATGCCTAACCCTTTACCTTATAATCTTCTTTTGGGGAGAACCTAGATTCATACTATGGGTGTCGTAATTTCTACTTTACATCACTCCTTAAAAATTGTCTCAAATAATCAAGTGGTCATAGTCAAAGCTGACCAAGAAGCTGTTCACCTTTGTGAGTTGGTGGCTGCTAGTTGGGCTTTAGTTGTCTCCACTTAGGAATTGTATTCCATCTTTAAATGTTGATGCTATAGCGTGTTCCTCGGTGATACCCTTCGTGGAGGTTGTTCCTGAAGTGAATGTTGTTAAAATTGAGTTACCTAAGGTAGAAAGTCCTAAGGTCTCCAAGCCTACCTCTTCTTTTGAATCAAATGCTTTCTTTCATGATGATTGGGGATCCTTGGAATTATCTAAATTATTTGCTAGAGAATACAAAGTGAGCCCCACTCATCTAGATTTTTTGAATGCCTTTGATGAAAAAGGGGACAATGCTCCTATCAAGGAAGAGAGTTGTGATCCTATCCAAGAGACTAGTCCTTCCCCTACTAAGGAGAGTAATTTTTCTCTTACAAAAGAAGTTAATATTTGTGAATCAATTAAAAGAGACAATTGTTCTCTCATAGATTTGTTTGATGTTCACTGGTGGGACGAAGCCCTCTATATAGAGCCACCACCTCACAAAGTTTTACAAACTCAATATAGTTTTGTGTATCAACTTGCTTCTCAATATGGCTATGGGTAGAAGTGCCTAGGGAATATCGAGCATGGAATCCAAGTACACATCTAGTTTAAGTTGTAAAACTGTTATTTGTGTTTTGGGTGTTCTGTTGAGCAGTCTATGCAGAAACCTTGGTGGAGTGTTAATATGATTTCAGTTAAACCATTGAGTTTGTTCCATCCTAAATTAGTAGAGGATAGAGGGCAGGTTGAGAAAGTCCATTTAAATTTCTTCTCTTGAGATGAAGCACTTGAGGAATTCTTAGGTGCCTATTCTCCTTTTCCTCCCTTTCATCACAAAAGATGATTCCCTTATCACTTGCATGAATGAGCATATTTTGGAGAATCTATCTTGAGTTTCGATGAGGAGGACCCTCTATCTAATGTTAGTGATGATGTTCTAATATCGTATCTTGGAAATTATAGTTCTCTCCTTAAAGGAGATACTACTGAAATCTCTATGGATCCTAAGTCTTTTGAAAAGGTACTTAAGATTGGGAAGTGTCTTTCCTCAGAAGAAGTGAACGAACATTCCAATCTCCTACATTCTCATCTTGATATCTTTGCTTGGACGTATGAGAACATGCCTAGAATTGATGAGTCTATAGTGGTTCACAATATTTTCCTATGTCTCGACACCAAGCTAGTTAAGGAGAAAATCTGAAAGATCAATTCCAGGGTGGTGTTGATGGTTAAGACAAAGATAGAGAAGCTACTGAAGGCAAGATTTATCTTTCCAATATTCACATATGCATTGAATTATGTGACCTTAACAAGGCTTCTATTAAGGATTATTTTTGTTACCTAATATAGATATGATTGTGGATTCAATTGCAGGACATGCCTTGTTTTCTTTCATGGATGGTTTCTTGGGTTACAATAAGATCTGTATTAATCTAGAGGATTAGTACAAGACAACCTTCACCATCCCTTGGGGTAATTTTTGTTATGTGGTCATGCCCTTTGGGTTAAAAAATGTGGGAGCTACTTACCAATGGACATTGACCCAAATATTTCAAGATTTCATTCATAAGATTTTGGAAGATTATGTCAATGATATCTTAGAAAAATCTGTAACCCATCAAGATCATGTGAAGAACCTTCATCTTTTTTTTGAGAGGGTTTGAATCTATAAGATGAGACTCAACCCTCTTAAGTGTGTCTTCAATGGAGACACAAGATTTTTTTTGGGATTTATAGTCTCTCATCGTGGAATCAAAGTTGACACAAATAAGATTGATGCTATTGTTAACATGCCTCCACCTAGGAATATCACTGAGTTGCAAATTTTATAAGGGAAGATTGAGGAAATTCATAGATTCATATATCAACTAGCTGATTGTACCCTTCCTTTCATTTGTTTGCTAAAAAGAGATATTTTCTTTATATGGGATGAAGAGTGCCAAAAATCTTTTGAGTTAATCAAAGCCTATTTAGCCAATCCTCCTATATTAATATCGGCTATGCAGGATAAATCCTTTTTTATTTACCTCATAGCATCACCATATGCTTTGGAAGTCTTAATATGGTGATTCTAGGAGAGAGAGTAGTCTACTACATTAGTCGTGTCCTAGATGATTATGAAAATTGTTACTCCTCCATAAAGAAGCAATGCTTTTCTCTTCTCTTTGCTACAAAAAGCTAAGGAACTATCTTCTCCATGCTGAAATGTATGTCATTGTAAAAAGTGACCTTCTAAATAATTTTTTCTCTAGTACCGACGTTGGTAGGAGGTTAACAAAATGCGTGATGTTACTTTCTAAGTTTGATATAATGTTTGTTACTCAAAAGTTGATAAAGGGTCAAGATATTGCTGATCAATTAGCAGATGCTCCCTCATCTCGCTCCTTCCTGGGTTTGGATCTATTTCCTAATGAGAACATTTTTGTCATCAATTGTGATGTTGAATGGAAAATTTACTTCAATAGATCAAGATGTTAGACTAGTTCCAAAGTAGATGTGGTTCTTATATTACCCGAAGGTAAACTAGTCCCTCTCTCCTTTTGATTATACTTTCCTTGTACACTAATAACATCGTTGAGTATGAAGCTCTCATTGTTGGATTACATGCCATGATTGGTCTATAAATAAAAATCTCCATATACTAGGTGATTCTGAGCTCATTGTGAATTAGATTATGGGAACCTATCAGGCTAAGAAAAGTAAGCTATCTCAGTATTGAGACCTCACTTTATCCTTGCTTGAATGATTCTCCTCTTTCACGATAGATAGTGTCCCTAGGAGGGAGAATATACATGCAGATGCCATGGCAAACACTACTTCCCTAGTACCTTCAGATGAGGATACAAAAGAATACCACTTCACAATTCAAGTCCTTTGGACCCCAGCTGTCTCTGATCAACCTGAATCCAATGCTTTGTGTGTTCTCACGTGGACTTAGGAGAATGGTTTTATAATATTTAAAACTACTAGAAGATTGGAAACTTTCCCGATGATTCAACAAAAAATGATCACACTCGTTTATGAAAGCTTTCAACTTGTTATGTTATTTTTCCAATGTTCTCTATTGAAAATCCTATAATGGCTTGCTTCTCTGATGTCTCACTAAAGCAAAAAAACCCCTTTCCCTTAAAGGATCCCATTTAGGCTCTAGGAGTGGACAATTTGGTGGTAAATCCCTAGTGAGGAAATTTATACACATGGGGCATTTTTGGAAAATGATGGAACAAGATTCCTTTAATTTTGATAAAAAGTGCCTACAATGTCAGCAATACAATTGTCTTATTCATGCACTTGCATAAGAGCTACAAAACCAAACCTCTCCTTGGCCATTTGCGAAATGGGGGTTGGATATTATTGGGAAAATATCACCTCCTTCTAAGGGACATATCTTCATCATTACTATTATAGATTACTTCACAAAGTGGGTCGAAACTATTCCACTTCAATCCACAAACATTCAAGCTATTTGTAGTTTTCTTTTGAATAACATTATTTATCATTTTGGATTACATGATACACTTGTTTTTAATAATGGTACACCATTCAAGAACAAGGAAGTGAAGCAATTCCTATAAAATATCTTCATTCAAGATAGATTTTCTACACCTTACTATCCTCAATCTAATGGTCAAGAAAAACCATCTAATAAGAATCTTGAGCTCATACTTCATAAAATAGTTAACAAACATGATAAGGATTGGCATATCCAGTTAACGTGCACTTTGTGGGCTTATCACACAAGTGTTCATACAACAATGAGAACAACCCCCTACAACCTCATGTATGGTGTCAAAGCTATCATGCATTTATAGTTGGAGATTCGTCTTTGAAGGTTTCCATTAAAGGGTTAATTGATGATGAAACTTATCAAGCTAATAATTTGAATTAGCTAGAGATACTCGATCAGGGCCGACTATAGGCCCTTGATCATGTTAAAGCTTATCAATGATCATTATCAAGATACTATTATCAAAGTGTGCTTCCTAGAACATTTAAGTTGGGAGACTTGGTTCTTTATGAGAATTAGAGAAATGTAAATGTGCCACCTGATCAAAGAGGAAAATTTAGTCCTAATTGGTTAGGCCCTTATGTTTTCATCTCTGTGTATGGTTCGGGTGCCTATGGATTATTGTCTATGGATGGAACATTTCTAAAAGATCATGTTAATGTGATGCATCTTTGTCGATACTATGCATAGTGTCTAACATGTCATCTATGTGATGTTCACTCTTTATGGGTAGTAGCACTGCATATGTTGAAATTATTCATTAACACATTATAAAAAGAATTTGTTATGGTGTGACCTTGTGTGTGTGTGTGTGTGTGTGTGTGTGTGTGTGTGTGTGTGTGCAATATATACATATATGTGTCTTACTATGCTATGTATCCATGAATTACATTATATATTTTAAGGTAGTTAGATCATCATTCCATTTAATTAACATACATCAATGTGTGTTCATTAAATTGTGATAGCAACTAATGTAATCATATATCTATATATACTATGGACATGGAAAAAATAACCTTTCTAATTTTTCTTCTTGTTTAGGCCATCCTTGTGATTTTTGCTTAATTTTTCCTTGATTTAATGTTGTAGTGTGGATAACACATTCACATTAGGTCTTGGGCCCCAGCAAAATGATGAAAATGAATGTCTTGTAAAGGTGTTGTAAGTAAAGGTGTTGTAAATGACTTCCATGCTTTTCTAGAATTTTATTAAGTATTTAAGTATAATGTACCTATTTTACCCTAATTCAATTTAATCTATAAGGATTGTAAATTAAATTTAAGTTTAATCTTGTGTTGTAATGTGTTTTACATATTCACATTGGATGTTGTGCCTTTCTATGCCAAGTGGACCTCATTTTAATGTTGTAAAGTGTATTTAATCACACTTTCACATTGAAATTTGTGTCCTTATCCCTAATTACTCTTTACATCATCATTACTAGGCTCTATGACCCCATATTGTGCATCCTGAGGCATGATTTGATCAAAAACCTAACAAAATCACCATATAAACCTGATTTCTTCATTTCTCGACATTCCAACTAGCAGAATGGCCTTTATGGGACCCATTCACTATTAGGGGAAAATGAGCCCCATATAGGTGGGATCCATTCACAATTAGGAGAAAATGAGTCTAATCCAGGTGGGATCCACTCATTCCTGATGGTGAATGAGTCCCATTTGGGCTATTTTCAGGGTTTAACCAAGAAAAAATAGTTTTTAAGTTTAATTTTCATCAATGTTAGCCTTGGGGATCAAATTAATGGGAATATTAGATGGGTTACCTATAAAAACAATCTTCTAATCCCTAATTCAAAATCCATTCATTCTTCATTCATCATTCATCATCCTTTTCAAGTCAAGCAAGTTAGGGTTTTAACATTTGAAGTCATCAAGATAGCTTTTTCAGGCATTCAAGGGTAGATTCTACATCCATTGTTGTAAAAATTCAAAATATATTATCATGGAAAGTATATAATTCCATTATTTCATGCTTCATTACATTATTTCTTCATTTTGGTTTAATTACCTAAAAATGGGTTTAACCAAGGCAAACCCCATGCCCTAACATTCAACATTTCTCTCTTTCCTCATGTGTTTGTAGATTTAGGTGCTTTGAAGACTTGAAAATAATTGAAGATTAGGTTAAAAAATTATTGAAGTCATATCCTCATTGGGTAGGTCAAAATATCCATAAAAAAGTCACTTACCGTGCCAGAAATTAGAGTTTTGGATTCAGACACCTGTCAGGAGAAAAAGTGCATACCGGGAGCTACAAATTATACCTTTGATTTTACAAAAATATAAAGGTGGAATAATTCATGATCTATGGCATATGAGTCCCATTTCTAGGCCTAAAAAATTATTTTCTGTAGTTTTGAGTACCCAATACCCCAAAACCTGTTTCGACAGATTTTACCTGAAGTAGGACTAATTCACCCAGCTTGGCATATGAGTCCTAGTGGGATTTTCTAGTGAATTTTTTAGGATTCTCTACTTCCATTCCATCCCTTTCTAGTTTCTAGGTGCATCTCTTTAGTTTAATTAATTTTTGTTATTGTTTGTTTGCATTTCTAGGTCTTTTTGCATACAACATTGTGTTTTCAAACACTTTGTATTTTCCAAGTTTACACCTGGTGGTGAACCCATTTCTTTCCTCAACCTCCTCCAAGGATACCTTATAGTTATATGTTACATAATTCATTGGGATGAGGTCTCTAAGGTACTCTTGAGTGTGGCTTTTGTTTGATTGGACCTCTTCCTCCTCATTCTCCTTTTGGTGTGAAGAAGGAAAGTTGTGACTCCATTTCCATAGTCAAAATTTTGGTGAACTCACCTTTAGAATACCTAATTTTATAATTTGGAGTACCCCATAATCCTAGATCTAGCTAGCATTGGCTTTGCATTACCTAGTTTTTATTAGTTAATTGGCATCTAGGGTTTCTAAAATTTTGCATTAGTGAAAGAGCATATAGGTTACATTTTTGCATCTTAAATCATTAATTTTTTTTTGAAATTCTAAATTTTCATCTTAGGTATGCATCATAAAACACAAAAAACACAAAAATCAATTAAAAAAATCTTCTTTTTTTTTTAAAAATCCCTACTGGGACTCATTCACCGCCTTGGTCAAATTAGTCCTTTTTCTCACCTGAAATTTCCTTTTATAGTGGTAAAACCCTTGTTTCTACACTTCTATTTTCTACCATTAACTATCTATATTAGTGGGCCGAGTTTCTGTAACATGCAATCTAGTTTAATTTTTCTCATTTAATGCATTTCTTAATTTCAAATTTTTATTCCCACATTGTCAAGTATAGCATACTCAGTCTATTTATCATCTAAAAGTTTAATTTCATTTTAGGCCTTTACATTGCATTTTTAGTTTACATATATTGTTATTCAAACATGTTAGTATCTATTCTTTCCATGTTTGCAAAGAAAAATTTAATTAATGAGCATGTTAGTCATTCATTCAATGCATTCCCTAATTATGATAGTCTCTTAGCACAAGAGAATGAAAAAGGTAATTCTTGCCTTAAACATACACCCCATACTATCTCTCCTATTTGTGAGGATGATGTGATAGAAGAGATCACAAAAATATATAATCATAATGATCACAATTGTTATTCTCCCAATACCTCTCCTTTTAATGACAAAGGTATCTTGGTGAAATAAGATACAATTGTTGAGACTCATGAAGATATTGCTTGTCCTTTTCCTCATCCACCTTGGGAAGATATTCTAGAACAAGAGTTCATGCAATTGTAAATGATGAGGATGATAGATTGGTTTTAGATAATAAAATCTTTAAGGTCTATAAGAACCCTCTTTATGATCCTTCCCCCACCTATCCTATTTTTGAAAACATTAGGGAACAACCAAATGAGCTCATAAATGATCATGATAATAATACTTGTTCTTCTCCTCGTATCTATCATAGCTATGTAGATGATACTTTGATGTTGAAAAGCACAACCAATGAGAGTCATGAGAATCTTAGTTGTCCCCTTTCACCTAAGGCATCCCTTATTGAGAAAGATAATTTCACCATTAATCATTCCCATACTTGCAATGAAGTCATTTTAGAAGAACCAATCCATGAATTTCAAGAACATTTGATTCATAGTTCTAAGAAATTACCTCCTAGTGAGAATATCATGGTGCTATAAAATGACAACAATAGTAATGTCTTCTTTAGATAGCAACAAAAATGTGATTCAAGATTTCCATTTATTAGAGATACGTCAAACCAAGACTACCGAGGTTATGAATGCACAAGTTTCCATTAGATTACCATTGATTAATGGACTTACTACATACCCCATAGGACATCCTAAGAATCCTCCAATCCTTTACCCACCTTCACACAAACCTCCAACTCAAAATAAACCCAAATTCATCCTCTGCCCACCTAAGACTAATGTTTTGTAGAAACTTGTTTATAATACCATTGCTTATACATATAATACTAGAAATGATTTGAAACCACCACAACCAACCACAACACCCTTACCTTTGGCTAAACCTATCCTACCTAACCCTATCTTTCCAGATCCTCCTCATGGAAAGGTGTATGATCTTGTTGAGCAACTAAAGAATAATCCTGCTAATATTTCATTATGGGACCTTATTCAGGCATCCCGCTACTACCACAACTTGATTCAAACAACCTTGAAACAAGTTCCTATCCCTTCTAATGTGCAACCAAGTAACATAGCAACCATGATTGAGGGAATAAATGTTGACATTATTTTCCACCAAAGTGAATATCCCCCTTTGGAAGTGCAAAAACAAAATGATTCTTTCATGATCATAGCCCAATACAATAGGATAGGGATAAAGAAGATCCTTGTTGACAATGGCTCCACCCTTAATGTGTGTAGTGTAAACCTTTTGGATAGGTTTCATGTAGATAAGTCAAAAATTCAACCTAAATCTGTACCTATCACAGGCTTTGAAAATGTAGGAAAACATCCATTAGGTGTGATTACTTTACCTATTATAGTTGGAATGGCCACATTACAAAATTTGATCCATGTTATGCTCTATGATCTTTCATATAATCTTGTTCTAGGAAGACTGTGGATTGATGAGATGAATGTAGTGCCTTCAACTCTTCATCATAAAATGAAATATGTCTACAAAGACATAGTCTACACAATTGATGCTGATCATGAGCCTCATAGTGTCTTGCAACTTGATCAAAACAAAGAGAACTCCTTGAACACCCTAACACCAACTATGCAAATCAAACCCGTGCAATAGAAAAGAAAATAATTTTTCTTGAAGAAGTCACTAAGCTATTAGAAGATGATTGGGGTTCCTTAAAATTCAAATATACATTCATGGGTGAGTATAGGATTGTAAACAAAGAGTCAAATAAAGGACACGAAAAAAATTCATTTCAACACAAAACTCGAAAGACCCTTCAAAAGCATCTGCCTCTAGCACTTCAGAACACAAGATAACAAATTGTACAACCTTTGATGAAGCTTTCCACCAACAACCACTAGATCCAAAAGCAATGAAAGAGCTTTATGGAAAAGGCTACAAACTTATGAAACAAATTGGATATAGTGGAAAAGGATGTGGTGTTAAAGAACAAGGTATTTGTAACCCTATAGACCCAATAATGCAAGAAAAAACTCAAGGTCTTGGTTATTGTCCTTTGATAGAAATAAAAAAGTCTTCAATAAACATCAACACCATTACTCACAATTCTTCTAAGCCAACTTTAATTGTAAAACATCCTGAACTGATAGACACTAATGGTCTTGATGGTTGTTCTTTGCAAGCAATAGAACAAACAAATACATCCTCGCTTAATGTAAATGTTATCTTGTAAAACACTAATGATTTGAGTTTGTTAGATTTTACACCCTCTTAGAAAGGAGAGAACAAACTCTCAATATCTAAAGAGTCTTGCATAGGAATGCCATCTTGCACATCTAAGCAAGAGATATCTTTGTTGCAAACTACATGTACACCTTCTACCATAGATCAAGAGGCTATCTTGTCAAGACTCCTCCAAGATCACTTGATATCCGTTCCTCCAAAAACATGAAATAAATTCTATTACTATACTTCTAATCCTATCATAGAGTTCATGGTCATTTGACTAATGAATTTAAGGCTGAGTAGTAAAATCCAACATCTTAAGGAGTTTGGTGCTCTTCCTTATGTGGGGGGCACCTTATTCATCTAATCAATATTGATTTTCACTCTCGCATGCATCTTATTAATCATTTTGGCTCACTCTTGTCTTGCACTAATTGGGGGCAAGGGGTTAGGCAGCCTTGTCCTTGTATGTCACTTGTCATTGGATCTTTTGGTTAGCCTTTAACCTTTCATGAACATATAAAACCAAGCTTGGGATGTGGATGACATGTCTTAAGTTGGCTCGCATGTGACATACTACCTTTTTCATGACATAGCTTATCAAAAACGTATGACTTGGAATAGGGCTTTTCAAATAAGCTCTCATTTCTTCTACTACTTAAAATAAATTTCTCATAGTAATGGTGTTAGTAATTGCTTTAAAGTGGGTGCATACAATGACACTCATATTTCATTGTGCAATTTTTTTTCTTCCAATTTCCTTTGTTAGAAACATTAGGTACAATGTTACCCAAGATGAGACCTTGCACTTGTGCTCTCTTGGAAACAAGATGAGACTTGTTGCACTTATCCTCTCTTGGAGACATTAAGCATGATGTTTCCTAAGATGAGACCTTGCACAAACTAAGCAAATTCTCTTTGAACATTCCTTACACCATTTTGCACTTACAATGTCTATGAGTTTGAAGCATCATTTATTATGCCTTGTTAAAGTTATCAGGAGGTATAACTTTGGTATGATTGAGTGGGAATCCCATTATGAGGCATGACTTTCACCATAGCTACTTGTGTGTGTGTGAGTACATACCATCCATGAGTTCTATCACCTCAGAGTGAGTATGCATTTTTTTTTAAAAAACCTAGATCTGATCCACATCGTGTTGGAAAAATGGTCAAAACTTGATCAAATACTTGTCAAAATCACCATATAAACCTGATTTCTTCATTTTCCCAGCATTCTAGCTAGCAGAATGGCCCTTGTGGTACCCATTCATCAATAGGGGTGAATGAGTTCCATTGGGATGGGACTCATTCACCCTTGATGGAGAAGAGTCCCATTTGGGCCATTTTTGGGGTTTGAGTGGAAAATATTAGGATTTAAGTTTAATTTTCATCAATTTCAACCTTGGGGATCAAATTAATGGATATCTTAGAAGGGTTTCCTATAAAAACAAGCTTCTAATCCCTAATTCATAACTCATTCATTATTCATTCTTCATTCATTGACCATTTCAATTCAAGCAAGCTAGGGTTCTAACATTTCAAGTCATCAAGATAGCTTGGTTAGACATTCAAGGGAAGATTCTACATCCATTGTTACAGAAATTCAAGAGCTGTTATCATGGAAAGTCTCTAATTCTATTATTTAATTCTTCATTAGATTATTTCTTCATTTTGGTTTAATTACCTAAAAAGGGGTTTGACCAAGGCAAACCCCCATGCCCTAAAATTCAACATTTCTCTCTTTCCATGTGTGTTTGTAGATTTAGGTACTTGGAAGACTTGAAAATCATTGAAGATTAGTTTATAAACTTGTTGAAGTCATCTCCTCATTGACTAGGTCAAAATATCTATAAAAAGTCTCTTAGAGTGCTGAAAATCAAAATTTTGGATCCAAACACTTGTTAGGAGTAGAAGTACAGACTAGGAGCTAAAGATTGTACCTTTGATTTTCCATAAATGTGAAGGTGGACTAGTTCAACATATATGGTGTATGAGTCCCACTTCCAAGCCTGAAAAAGTTTTTTTTTGCAGTTCTAAGTAGCCAGTACCCTCAAACCTATTCTGACATATTTTACCTGAAGTAGGACGAATTCGCCGAGCTTGGCGTATGAGTCCCAGTGGGATTTTCCAATGAATTATGTGGGATTCCATACTTCCATTCCATCACTTTCCAGTTTCCAGGTGCTCCTCTTCAGTTTCATTAATTTATGTTATTGTTTGTTTGAATTTCTAAGTCCTTTTGCATAGAACACTGTGTTTTCAAACACTTTATAGTATTTTCCAAGTTTGCACTTGGTGGTGAACCCATTTCTTGTCTCAGCATCCTTCAAGGATGCCTTATAGTTAGACGTTACATAATTCATTGGTTTGAGGTCTCTAAGGCACTCTTGAGTGTGGATTTTGTGGGATTGGACCTCTTCCTCCTCATTCCCCTTTTGGTGTGAAGAAGTTGTGACTTCATTTCCATAGTCCACATATACATATAACATCCATAACATCAATGTACATGAAAATAAAGGAGCGTACATATCAGAGTATACAAAATAGAATGAGTATCCAATATATATTTATATGTATGTATGTATGAGTGGCTATTGAATATGTGTGTCAATGCTATACAAAAAGATCTACAAAACATAGATATATATCTAATGGCTACAAAAATAATGTATAAAAATAGGAGCACCCTAAGGCTATGGAATGTGGCTTCCCAAACCCACTGGCTCTGGCTACTATTGTGGTTTGGGGAGGGGCTACATAGTGGTTATAGACCTAGATCAGTGTCAGTGTGATGTAGACTGGGTTATGAGCATCCCTTTGATCTCTCCCTACAGGGAGCATATCGTCATCTATACCTGCATCAACTCCTGCTATAGTTACTAAACATCTACTGGGATCATGGCTACCAACTATTTGGTGAGGTCATCAAGTTGGCTCTATAGGGTATCATGTGCCCGCTTGGCGGCATTAGCTCTCATCTCTACCGCATCTCACTCTACGAGTGTTGTTTGTAGCTCCCCCGATAGCTAGTCATGGTGCCCCCAGAGTGTGGTCATGTCCACAACACGCTACATGATATCTGCTCTCCACTCCTTGTAAGTGGTCCTCATACATGCTATCGGCTCAAACAAATAGGCATGTCACCTCATGGAAACTAGCTAATATATCTCAAGGACCATCCCCTGGATAGGCATGTTAGGGGTCACCTCTGATATGCACTAGGCTATTAACCTAGTCCATCCTTGTGCATCCTCTACAACCACAAAAATAAAGGATAAGATCAATATCACATGGATTATCTATGAAATCATAAAAAAAAAGAAAACTAAAGTTACAAAAATATAAATAACATGTTCAGTGTACCTGGGTCCCCTGGTTACCAAGCAAGGTTAGGGTGAGGAGCAACCCTAGGACCTATGTCATAGGTATCGAAAACCACTCCTAGTGTTGCTAAGGCCACCACTGCTATGACAATGGGTGTTGGTTGCATTGACAAGATGGGGGTAGTTGGTAGAGGGTTTGACCTCCTCCACTACTACCTCAGCCTCTATGATGCTGCTGGTCACTCCTCCTCACCTTGCTGCCCTTTTCCTCCTCACTCTCTCCTCTTATCTTGTGGTGCCTGTGGTGGCACATCCCCCTATGGGCTAGGATCCCCTTCAGGAAATCATTTGAGAACACAAGATGACGGTGATGCCTATCCCACCATACTATGAAGTCCATAGTAATGCTGACATTATTTTCCATGACTATCAGTGGTAGATCTCGATCAAGGTCATCATCATCTGAGGGAACAAAATAAGTGATTGAGGGATGAGGTATGTCCTCAGGTCTCACAACACTCTTGAATTCCTATGTATATGTGGGAACATCAAGAGGGATAGTATATACATGACCATGCTATCACATGAATCAGCTCCTGTAATAAGGTATAATAATATGGTCGCAGCAACCTAGGAGAAAATGGTCCCACTATAGGTTCTTAAAGTACCTCCTATCGTCTATCCACTTAAAAAAATGAAAGGGTCTCCATTTAACCTGATCAAGAATAGGGGTATCAAACTGTAATTGACAAAACTGTAGATCATCGTGTCTCCATTGCCCCATCACCTCATACCAATGGGCCATGGGGACATGGTATGGTCACCTCTATGGGAACCTAACCAGCCTCAGACACATGATGTTTGCAAAAGCCCACATCTATAGTAGTGTGCATGTTCTGAGGCTGTGGAACTCATAGTTCAAATACTCTCCCAGCTCCTAGTATAGATACGCTAGTATGCTGCACCCCAAAGAAAAGAATGTCTAGTGCTCGACCATCTCACAAATGGTATGGACAAGGGCCCCATGTAGGTGAGAGCCCTACCAATCTATAGTTACCTAGAAGGCCACAATCATGACCATCACACGATGCAATAGGGGTGCAGTGGTCCACACCTGATTGTACTAGTGTGTATAGATATGGCCTATGCCATCACCATTGTTGCTCTACCCCAAGTAGTAGAGGACACCCTCTAATCTCTCCTGTGCTGACCAGGTATCCTCAATCACAACCTATCACTCACAGATGGGGAGTCCAAGAATATAATACAAATCTTCCAAAGTGATCGTCATCTCTTTAGTAGGAAATTGGAAAGATGATGTGGTGGCAACCCACTGCTCCATTAGGGCTATCAGTAGAGTATGTGCAGGATCATCATGGAAAAAACAAACCCTTAAGTGGCAAAAAAAATAGAAAAATCAAAGTTAGGAAACTTGACCTAAAAATTTGAATAATTTATCTATATTATTTCAAAAATATGTAAGAATAGAATCTGTAACAAATTGAATGTAGCTTCTAAACTACTAGGTTTATTAAAAAAAATCTATTTGGTGAAAATTTAAAATTTCAATGTAGATGTACTTAAATTTAAGGGAAAAAATAAGTAGGTGTTTGTCTGATCACCCTAACCATAATAAAATGATAATATTTTTTATAAGATTTTAGATATAAGTAGAAGACTCATGTCCCAATGTGATGCATTTTTTTTGTAATTTTTTTCCAAGTAAATAATTAATTATGAATTTTTTTATCACAAATTTTTAAAAATATAAAAACTCATATGTTTGACCACCTTAACTTGGTCAAAACTTCATGAAATTCAATTTTTTTAATCCTATAGTATGTAAAGCATAGAATGTGATGCATGTTTCGAATTCAAAATATGTGATACTATTTGAAAGTTATAGATTTTTTTCAATCAACCTATCAATTAGGACTTTGGTCATAACTCAAATAGAAAATGAATAATAATATTTATTAAATTAAAAGTAAAGAATAATTTATATTGGTGGAAAGATGAGAATCTCCTTTTAAAACCCTTTTCATTTCATCAAATTTTGGTAAAAAAAAAGTCGTTAGCCACATACCCTACACATACCCATCGTATCACCACTTTTTGGCCTATCATGATCCTGCACATACCCAACATCCGCTTGTGATATCACATCTCTAGCATAGTGAATGCATGCAAGAGACTGACTACTGTAGATGTGTGACCTCATCCTCACTGAGGTAGTCCCTTTTCTTGCAAAACAACCGGTATGCCCACTCACTAGGATCCTCTCGAATCTCAAGATAGTCTTGCAAGAAGTAAAAAAAATTTAAGTCAGGACATGGGATTTTAAATTTGAAAGAAAAAATTTATTAAGGACTTTTGCATGTTGTGTAGATATCTGTGTTTCATGCATATTGTAAACACTTAAAAATAACCTAGGCCTGCAAGCTCTATTTTTACCACTTTCGTCCTAACATAATTGTGACATTTAATAATGTCCTTGGTCCACATTTGACTATTAATTAAATAATTCATAATTGTTTAATTAATTCATGTCCTTTTATTCTTCATGATTATTAAATAAATAAATTCTATTTATTTATTAAATACATCATTAATTATCTAAGTCTTCCCCTAATTAAATAAATTTTTAAATTTTATTTAATTACCTTTCTTCATTTATTTCTTCTTGATTATTAAATAAATAAATCTTATTTATTTATTTAAAATGTCACTAACTATCATAATTAAATGAATTCATTAATTTATTTAATTTTTAATCATATCTCCTAAATTAAATAATTATCTTTAATTATTTAATTGTTAAAATTAATATTCATTTCATTTTAAATAAATGAAATTATTTAAAATGTCATTACAATCTTAACTGACAGTCCATTTTGGTAAATAATCTAAAAAAGATTATTTATTTGTCTCACAAAATCCATAGTTTGAGTTGATTTACTTCAAATTGGTAGCTTTCTTCCAAAAATTAAATAAAGGAAGCAGGTTTTTGATTTTATCAAAATTGCTTTTCAGTCCATCTTTTATTTGATTTTTCAAATCTCACAAAGCAGGCTATCTTTATCTTCTTAATTTTGAAAATATTTATTTTTGAAATTAATTATCTCATCTTTTCTCCACCGCCAATTTGATTTTCTCAGATAACATCTTGACCACTCATTTAAGGATTTTACCCTAACCCTGATTAGGGATTATCAAATTGAATCTCATCCTCTGATTTTAGGTTTGTGTTAAAGGTTGATCTCATCTGTCCATTCAAAATTGTGTTTTCTATAAAATGACAATTTTTTTCATAATTTAGGGACCACTTCATTATTATAGGCATTATAGTCATTTATCATTTATCATTGGCATAGGCATAAGTTTACTTAAATCCTTCAAAACTTGCATAGGAGAATGGCATAGTCAAATTGCTCATACACTCGATCTGAGGGCATCAATCGTACGTTGCAAGCTAGGAGGTGCTATGGAGATGATTCATGGAAGCTTCGCGAATCTGGTATAATCGTTTTGTTATTATTTGCTTGAACCATTGTGCTTCATAACTTCTTTGGGTTTATTTTATATGCTTTATTTGATTGATAATCTAATCCAAAATTTACCCTCAGTTACATTGGTGAACCCGATGTATTGTAGAAAATTTGTGTGTTTTTCTTGTTTGTTTTCACTATTTTGTAGGTTACAGCCAAGAAGTCATACAAAATCCCGTCACCTTCTTTTGAGCACAGAAAAATGGGAAAATAAAATATTTTAATTTTTTTTTGGATTTTGTAGGTATCGTTCTCATCTTTCTAAAACTTCAAACTGTTTAAAATTTTGTTAAGATTTGAGAAAGTTATGGCCATTTTAGTGATCACAAATTTTTAAGCTTTAGTTGTTAAAACCTGCGTATTCTTTTGCCTATAACATTTTTTTTGTGCAGAATCTTGGAAAATACTTTCCGGGTTTTGAAAGTTTGCTTTTCAGCTTCCCATAGATATCAACAATTTAAAATTTTGTTAAGTTTTAAGAAAGATATCGCTGTTTTAATTTTATGCTATCATTAATTTTTTTATTTTTATTTTTTTGGTTACTAATCTTTGTTGGCAGCATGTGGCGTTGGAGTTTTTCGTGGGTCAAAGAAATTTATTCAAACTATTGACATGTGGTTTTGCAGCTATGTTTGTCAAAGATTTATCTCTCAAACCACTTGTTTGCATTTTTTTTAATTTTTTTTAGGAACATTTCCTTTGGTGCTCTAAAATAATTTTTGTTTGCAAGTGTTTGATTGTGTTTGAACAAATAGTAGGTGATTATTCTCTCACCTTGTGAAAATTCAATGATCAGAAAACCAAACCCATTTTATCTATTGTACACCCTCACAATTTGGTATATTGAAGTATCCTCTCCCCTTGCACACTTGTGCGATCTTGGGTGTAAGAGAAATAGTTACTAACTTTAGAACTTGGGCCTGTTTTGGTGGGAAAAAATACTCACCCCAAGACGACTCAGACCAATAGCACTTTGAACTCGAGGGACTTCCAACTATTATATAAAAGTGGATTCTTGGGGAAAACCCAAGAATCACGAGTGTGGTTCTAATGAGATGCATCCGAAAGGGGACTCTCGCCGCATGGATCATGCCCCATGAACGAAATGCCTGTATTAAACACCTCTTGTATTAGTGTCCAACTGTTCTATGGCCATTTTTTGGTATAGTACAGGGTACAGTATCATGCCTGAAGACACTCACTATTGATCCCCTTGAGTAGAGATAGCAATTCTTGGGAAGTCATTACCCAAATAATCTAAATTTTGTGTGCTCGATAGATGTCAATGAGCCGTGGAGGGGAGCTAATGCCACCAAAATTCTAAGTTATCCACTCTTGAGAAGGAAAGATGTTTATCACCAATCTGGGGTATATCATGGGCTATATCAAGTATACAAATCCTTGGCCTATTGGCCTTTTAGGATTGTACTTGTCTTATGTGTGCTTTCTTACACCCAAAACATTATGCTTGTCAAGTGCTTGCTGGATTACTCAAACATTATACACAACATTCAAAAATCTAGACACAAACAATCAACCTTAAACAACTCAGACTTTTTAGCAAAACATCAAAGAAAAAAAAACAATCTCAGTCCTCATTTTGAACTTAGATTTTTCATTGTTCATCTTAGTCATCATTTTGAACCTATACCTTGCATTTATAATAGTAAGTTCTTAGTCAAACATCATCATCTTAGTCCTCAGTTGACATGTTGGCTTTGATCACCTTGTCATCTTACATCACCTAGTCATCCTAGTTGACATTTTAGGAAACATAGTCTTGCATTTTCATCCTTATCAAAAATCCAAAAAACATAGGTTGTCATCATCCTCACATTTAGTTGTCATTCTCATCATCCTTATCTGAGCAATCCCTTTTTATTGTTGAGATTAGGCATCAAAGACAGAGATTTCAATGCCAACATCGATAATAACACTTATGACACAAACCAACATTGGAATTTTTTTGACCCATTTCACAACATGAACATGCAACCTTCCATGAAAATGCCATCTTCATCATGAAACCCTTCTGAAACATTCATACAAAGAGACCAAAATGGATGAGTATATGCAGAAGACTTAGAAGCTATAGAGCAAAATCCTGATATAGTCTCCTTCGTAGAAAACTCAGTCTTACATGACCCTCAAAGTTATCTAGCCATGCTTTTGGACCAAGGGGTTAAGTTACCACGAGGCCTTGACATAAATACTTTTCCACCTCCATCCGTCTACCCCCACTATCCATAGTCACTTAACATAAATCCTACCATTAATTCACAACACATGTCCAGTTATCACCCTTATCCTAACTTTGACAAGGGAAACCAACTATCCATTGGGCCATTCCAAACCTCCACATCATATTCTGACCCTTCACCTATCAATCATGTCCAAGTCTACATGCCTAATCAACTATCTACCAACTCATGTCACGTCCCCACATCATACCATATTGATCTGGCCCAAGTCTCCACATCCCATTTTAGTCAACCTTACACTAATCCAGTCCAAGAATCCATGGCATATCTGGTCGAAGTCCCCATGTCATATCCTTTTCCTTCAATAATTAATCCAGTCCAAGACCCCATGACATATCCAGTCCAAGACTTCATGTCCTATTCTAGTTCTTCACATACTAGTCCAATGCAAGTACCCATGTCATATCCTATTCCTTCACATACTAGTCCAATCCAAGTCCCCATGTCCTATCCTAAATCATTCATTAATACTTTTCAAGTCATCCCCTCACAAGCCACATCTAGTCATGAAAATTCTGTCATTACTCAAAGTCAAATCCCATTTAAGAAACTTGAGGATACATGTCAAAATGAAAGCCCAAAGCATGACCTTATAATGTCACCCTCATGTCAAGAACAAGGTAGTTTATCCCATGACCCTATGTTTCAGTCCATTCATGAAGTCCTTCAAGATAATCATGACATCCAAAACACACCTCTCCTTGACAATGACTCTATTTCCAACTATATCATCCACGACAAACCCATCTTTGACCAAGACCCCATCATTGACCAAGAAGTCCAAATCCATGACAACCCCATCTTCAACCAAGACCCTACCATTGACCAAGAAGTCAAAAATGATCCACTCCTTGACCTTTAGACCATTCATGATCAAAAACTTGCCGACCTTATAAAGGCCTCGACTATTGACACTTCCCACGATGAGACACTTGCCTCCATGGGACACATAGACGATATTCCTCCAAAACAAGAATCTTCCACTAGGGACATGCTTGCATATGATCAAGTTATAGCTAAAATCATTAGAATCTATGGCACTAAAGATAATGATGGCTTCGAAATTGCTTTGGAAGCACCAACAGAATCATCTGAACCTGACATGTCACATGATCAGACCAAAGATATTAGTCAGGAATATGTCCAACATGACAATGAAGCTAAGACAATTTATCAACTAGGGTCATCTATCTTTGTCTGAACAGGATTTCTTGTTGATGAAAATATTACAAGTTAGAGTATCCATGTACCTAATTATGGGTTAGCATCTTGCTTTCAAAACAACAAATACCCCATTGCAAATAGAATCTGTCAAAGCATGCAATATCAAGGCAAAGGACTAGGCCTGCACGAGCAAGACATTCTAGAACCAATACAGCTTCAAAAAAATTACAGACATCAAGGTCTTGGCTATTCCTCAATTAGTAAATCAAACGATGTCAGTGGTACCTCCTCGATACTGGGGGAAACTTTGTCAAATAAAAACATCAAAATGGAATCCATGAGAAGTCCTTGTCATAAGTTTGCTGCCAACAACCCCTCCACCCACACCATGAACCGTCATTCCATCATAAATATACCTTCCCTTTGGAACCAACAAAAACAAAAATTCTTACAATTCAAAAGATCAAAATCAAATGTCAAAGGCCATTGAATCAAACAAAAGGACAAGTGGACAAATGAAATTAAAATGGATCCCAAAAAAAAGTGGATCAAGCAAAGAAAATATGTCAAAAGAAAAAGTCAATAGTTATGTGGAACCACAAGACAAGAGAACTCCCACATATAACAAATGCCCACCTTCAAAATGGTCATCAAACAAGGCATCTAAGAGTGTTGATTCCAAATGCCATCTCTCCAAAATTCGTCATACACCATACCAAGTTTGGAGAATAAAAAGTGATTCATCTAAACATCCAAACAACCTTTCCATGTCTACCATCATCTATCATAATCCTACATCTCACCTAAAGTCCAAAAATCCCATGTCACAAATCCATCACATCATGGTAGTAACTCTTTACCACAAAGACTCTCCTGGCACTCTATTGCGATGTGCATATTCTGATAAGGCCAACTCTAGTATCAGAAAGGATCACAATGACATCGATCAGCTGTATGAAAGTGCTATGATCTTGACAAGACAACTCCTTTAGCAAGGTCATTATTGGAATATCATGGCACCAGTCTCTATATCATCACCATCAGTGGATTCATAACAGTCAGTGGTCATCTAAAGCATCCAGGCTATCCACAAAATTAGAAATACAAAAAAATTGAAAAATGTAAAAAAATCGTCACCCTGATGAAAACCTGGCAAATAGGCGTCTTGGTGACACCAAAAAGATCATAAAGTCAAGAAAATAGTAAAGAGAAAAATTTCATCCAATGGTGAAAACTTGGCAAACAGGCACCCTAGATAAGTACCATGATGAAAACCTAGCAAACAGGTGTCATGTGTAAAATAAATCATCTATGTGGACTTTTTGGGGGCAAGTCGTCTCATTTCCCATGCCTTCCTCATGACATTGACATCCACTTGAGCCCTATCATTTCCACACATTTTTCCCACTTACCTCAGTCTTGACATAAAATTGGCACACATCAATCATGCTTTGGGAAAACTCTTAAGATGTCTATCCTTCGGTCATACACGATTTGTGAAACATCATGTCATTGACTGTCATAGTCTTATTGTCCTTATACGACATAGTCCTTGAAAATCATATGACAATTCCATTAGTCTCATGTCTCCCATCTTTTACCAAGGCCACCCCCTATCCTTTCATGCCTGTCACCTATCTTGGCTTTCCCTTGTCAAACAGTCTAAGGATGCTCCATCATCCCATCTAGTCCTAACCAGGTCATTCCAAATGTAACGAGTCTAATCCATACAAGCACATTATCCAAAATTTTACTTGACTTCATTCCTAGCTTGGCTATAGACCGCCAAACTTTCATCACGTTATTTTCATCGTCCTCACATTGTTTTGGGATGCGTCCTTCCCACGTCAAACAACATTGTCATCACCTGTCAATTGGTATCTAGCTTGACTAGGGGCACAATCATGTTTGTCCTTGGATTCTCATGTGTAGGCATTAGTCACATGCATTTGTTGTGATCCTCTTAAACCATTCAGAAAGACCTAAAAATCATAAAATGTCCTGAAGAAAGACCTAAAAATCATAAAACGTCCTGAAGAAAAACACTAAAACATCCAAATCAATGTCAAAATCCTAAAAATGGAGTCAA
Source organism: Sequoia sempervirens (assembly GCA_007258455.2). NCBI lineage: Eukaryota > Viridiplantae > Streptophyta > Pinopsida > Cupressales > Cupressaceae > Sequoia > Sequoia sempervirens. The sequence continues at coordinate 93,931,560 of VDFB02358134.1, read as the reverse complement.
TGTCAGTCATGTTAGTCAGTCCATGTCATTGTCAAACTATGTTGTCTCTGCTCATTTTCTACATAGGCAAGGCCATCAGTCGATGAGTCCCTGAGACATTAGGTCAAGTCCTTTTAGGTTGGTCCAAATAAAAGCATGGCATTTGTCACAATCGTCACATCAGTCAAATAAGTCAGACATAGTCAAACTCAGACACAAGATAGTCATTCAAAATGTCAATGTCAAAATTGGTCAAAATCATACAGCATAGTCCAATCAATCATATAATCAACATCAGTCAACTTGCCAAAACATATTAGTCAAAACAATGTCAGTCTCATCACTCTTTGGTCCTCTTCAAGATGTGTCCTTGGACTTGGACCTCATCAAAATGTCCTTTTCCTTTTTTAGGATGTGTCCTTCTTGACAATAGGCCCCGTCACACTATCTACACTATCAAATTGGAAAAACTCTTAAACTGTCAAAAATGTCAAACCAACAAGAAATCAATCTTTGGCAAACAAAAGTTGGAAAACAAAATAAAATGGCTGTTAATCTTGCTGGTCTATCTTGTCTTATCTTTTGACTATCTTGGCTATTTTGTCTTATATTTTTACTGTCTTGTATTTTTGGTCATGTTACTAGCTACCTCAAGGATGTCCCATGAAGGATTTAGAGGCACGATGACGTCTCCTAACCTATTTTATTTACTTTGACTGCTGTATGTGGATTGTCTTGACAAAAAGACTGGGGAAACTTCACCCTTAGTATGAGTTAGGACATTCTTTGTCTGTGACTGTCTGTTTTTCAAGTGATGACCTTGTACACCTTGGTCTACGTCATATCATAGTGTTTGTTGTCCATTTGTGTCATTTTTACTGCCCAATGATGATTAAGAGCAATAAATATTAAAGTCCTATGGCAATGTTTTGAAGGATTTGGTCTAGGAACTAACATGCATATTCTTTAGTCGTGTCATCTTCTCTCACCCATCTTATATAGGAATTGCATCCATATCATCATCCACATCTTTTGCACTAACATTTCTTTGTCTCTTTATATTCTAGTCTTCTCGTCCATTTCGAGAGCACATCCATGTTCTTGCAACCTGTCTATCCTCTTGAGGGGGCATACCGCTACCCTCCTTGTCATTCTTCCTCATCTTATTTTGCACTGGGGCATATTTTTGACTTATTTTCTTTGTCACAATGTGACATGCTACATTATGACAACGAAGGGAAAAATGTAGACACTTTAAAACAACCTAGGCCTGCAAGCTCTATTTTTACCACTTTTGTCCTAGCATAATTTGACATTTAATAATGTCCTTGGTCCACATTTGACTATTAATTAAATAATTCATAATTTTTTAATTAATTCATGTTCTTTTATTCTTCCTGATTATTAAATAAATAAATTCTATTTATTTATTAAATACGTCATTAATTATCTAAGTCTTCCCCTAATTAAATAAATTAAATTTATTTAATTACCTTTCTTCATTTATTTCTTCTTGATTATTAAATAAATAAATCTTATTTATTTATTTAAAATGTCACTAATTGTCATAATTAAATGAATTCATTAATTTATTTAATTTTTAATCATATCTCCTAAATTAAATAATTATCTTTAATTATTTAATTGTTAAAATTAATATTCATTTCATTTTAAATAAATGAAATTATTTAAAATGTCATCACAATCTTAATTGACAGTCCATTTTGGTAAATAATCTAAAAAAGATTATTTATTTGTTTCACAAAATCCATATTTTGAGTTGATTTAATTCAAATTGGTAGCTTTCTTCCAAAAATTAAATAAAGCAAGCAGGTTCTTGATTTTATCAAAATTGCTTTTTAGTCCATCTTTTATCTGATTTTTCAAATCTCACAAAGCAGGCTATCTTTATCTTCTTAATTTTGAAAATCTTTATTTTTGAAATTAATTATCTCATCTTTTCTCCACCACTGATCTAATTTTCTCAGATAACATCTTGACCACTCATTTAAGGATTTTACCCTAACCTTGATTAGGGATTATTAGATTGAATCTCATCCTCTGATTTTAGGTTTGTGTCAAAGGTTGATCTCATCTGTCCATTCAAAATTGTGTTTTCTATAAAATGACAATTTTTTTCATAATTTTGGGACCACTTCATTATTATAGGCATTATAGTCATTTATCATTTATCATTGGCATAGGCATAATTTTACTTAAATCCTTCAAAACTTGCATAGGACAATGGCATAGTCAAATTGCTCACACACTCGATCTGAAGGCATCAATCATACGCTGCAAGATAGGAGGTGCTATGGAGGTGATTCATGGAAGCTTTGCAAATTTGGTACAATCGTTTCGTTATTATTTGCTTCCATTGTGCTTCATAACTTCTTTGGGTTTATATTATTGATCTAATCATTTGCTAACATCAAATCTTAGAAATTCACCCATTGATAAACATATGTCTTGTTTTTCCATTGAAACCTCAATGACACCAGTGCATACTTGGTATGAAAATTTAGAAATGGGACATCAACACATTTTCTAGACATCAGTGCCAAAAAAGACATATGTGCACCTCAAGTAGGAAAGAATGCTTAAGAACATGAAAAAATGCATTAAAAATGAGGTTTCAAGACCTACCCAGTCCACCTCACAAGCCCTCAATGATGTCCTATCTCAATTGTTCTAGCCTCAGAGCCTCGTACTATCTCTTGCTCAACATTTTTCTAAATTTTCTCTCACAAAATTCAACAATTTCTCCTGGAGTTTGTGGCCCCTCGATTTATGCTTTATTTACCCCACCTTGCTAGGGGAAAAATCAAGAGGGGGAATATAGTCATCTCTTTACCATATCTTTCTTCCGAATAATCAAATTTTTCTTGACCCTTATTCTCATCATTGTGGCTTCTTTTGATTTTTAAAACTGAATTAAATTGAGTTTTGTAGATCATATTTTTGCAACTTTTCAAAACCAGTCTCACACTACTTATCAAGCTCAATTACTAGGGGGAACCTTTAGTACTGGCTTGCTTGAACTTGATGACCTTTGAGGCCCTTTTTCTTAAGCACACAAATCTATAAAATTTCAAATTTGGTTAAAAATTTTCATCTATACTTTAGTGTGGCTATTTTTTCCCAAAATCGATCCCACTAAAGTGGGGGAAAAATGTAATGTCAAAGAATTGCACATAGGGGAAATTCCACATTTTTGCACTTTTCCTAGCATTTATGACACCTAAGAGCATTAATGACAAAAATCCCATGGTTCAGAACTTCACAATTCTGACCATGCAGACCAGTAGCGAAGAAATAACAACCTAATGACATGTTTCCCAAAACATGATACATTGGATGCCTGTGTGTCACACAGACGTCTATGCGCCACTAACATCTTGGTGGTTTTCCAAGTTTGAAACAAGGAATCTCAAATCTTGACTCTTGACACATGTCTTGGTAGTCAAGATTTTGGGTGTAGTGACTCTTTTCCACCCTTGCATGCAAAAAAATCCCTCAATTGCTCTCATTTTGGGTTTCTAATTCATTTTTCAGTCAAGCTCTCTTCAAATTCACTCTCATATTTCTCTCATCTTTGAGAAGCAACATTTCTACAAGCAAAGCTCTGCTAGACTGAGGTTCCTCCAATAGTTACAACTCTAAAGAAAGTATTTAATGGTGCATATGTGTGTTCTAGGGAGGGCCTAGGCTTGTGGGTAGTGCTCTATCTCTTTCTCACTCTTTTCTACTTACTTTCTCATTTACTCCTTAGTGGTGTAGATTCTACTCCTGAAGCAGATTTTTCTTTCACCATGCACACTTTGTCCATTTCAGTTATAGTCATTTTCTATCTGGTTTTCGATGGAGGTGGGAACACCAAAAAAGGGGTTTGACTGAGGCAGGACCCTATATAGCCCCAAAATTTTCCCCTTGTTCTTTTGTGTGTAGGTTGCAAAGCGAAGCTTGGATTGAAGACTCAAACATCCAATCGAGGGTAAGTGTTCTCCAAGTTCTCTTTGTGCTTTTCTTGAAGTTTTTTCTTTTTTTTGATTACTTTACTTAGTATACCTTAGATTTGAGTTAGGAAGTGAGACTTTATTCTTCCCATCTGAGCTCTTGAGCTTTCTGTTCCTCAAGACACTAGCGCACCAGTTGGACAACAACGCACTGTGCTGGCATCCTGAATCTACATTGCCGTCCTTTGGATGAAAGCTCCTCTATTGGAGGAAAAAATCTATAAGTTTTACTCTCTCGAGATCTAAAGTAGTATTTTCTAAAAGTTAGCTCATGTCTATTTCCTTTAAGATTTCTTCATTTAGTTTAAGTTGAGGTGGATAAGGGCAATTTGTTCCTTGGTGATATCTTAATAATGAAGAAACCCACGTGTAGAAAATCCCTCTTATCTCACATGTTCAATGAATAATTTATATCTTGTTTTTGACACAATATACTCTAATTTTAAATGTTGACCCAATTCCTACCTTACCTAGGATAGGGAGTGGCTTGAAATGGAAAAAGGAAGATGGGCTATAGTTGCAAGATGTATGAGATGGACACTCTACTTTTTCCTCTTGCAATTTGGAGTGGACTCCTATTGCCATAGAAAACGATGGGGTCATTGATATTGTTGTAACAATTCCTCATAGTAGAATCGATGATTTTATTCATTGTGAGGGGTTTCTTAAAGGTTCTGAAGCTTCATTTTTTCATGTGAAAAAAAGAGAGGAAATACCATCACAGGTCCCATTAATGATAAAAATTATAGAAAAATAATTGTGTGACATAGGCTTATACATTTCAACATTCATGTGTATGGTCCAATGATATTTTATTCTCTCTTGCTTGAAGATGATGAGATGATGCTTTGTTTATAGCTACTGGCGTACATACGGTCCTAAAGACTAGAGGATCAAGCCTACACTATAGAAAAGATAATAAATGTTTATAAAAAATTGAGGTTGTCTATTCCACTTCATTACAAAGGTTATTTTTGGTAGACTCGATGTTGTGTACCTACTCTTTAAAGAAATGTTTCACATCGATTTCAATGGTGAATTTTTCCATGGAATTGATGACACAAGTAGAGAATTTCATATTAGGTTTTCCCTTAATATATCTATATAATGCAAAATATATATTGAAAGCCTTTTGCTCATGGATGTGAGTCTCAATGCAATAATGGATAGGCACCTTGAGTTGATCCTATTTTCTATGGAATGATGAGTAAGAGAGATGAATTCTGGACAAGAAAGGATGTAGTGAATTCTTAGCAAAAGGTGTGATCTATTCATGCACATAGACACATATATGATTCTTCAAGTATCATAATGTGGAATGCACATGACAAGGAAACCTTCTTCTACTTTCAGTAGCCGCATGGAAATGAGATTCCTTTCGTTATCAAGGTTGAAACTCCATGGATGTTGCATATGATGGTTTTCCACTCTCACAATTTAGTCATCTCCATGGCTTCCATGTTTTCCACTATCAAATATGGGGTGAGGGATTAGAAACATTCACAAATACTTCTTCATCTTTTCAATGATTTTATTGGCTATATACCTAAAAATGCTCATCTCAACCTATTATGTGTATAGTACAAATTATATATTTTTCTCATTTTCAATAAGAAAGAGAATGGTGTCCTCGTTGTATGGACAATATCCTCGTGAAACAAGATCAAGGAATTTTTTTTGGCTATATGTGGTGCACGCCCATGGAAGAAGAGCCAAACCCAACTAGAGAATCAATGTTTTTTTTATTAATGATGCCATTGCAAAAAATTAAGCCATACAATACATGCATGTTTTGGTTAATTTATGTACGTTTCTCATTTTTTATTTATTTTCAAAACCACTTTGTCATGCAAATAAGCACTAAACAATATTCTTTGTATTTTCTATTAGGTTTGTCTTTGGATGTCATGTGATTCTAAGCATTTGGAACGTTCGAAGGGTTTGGCTGAAGAATGTACATAAGTATGACACCAAGGATAGGGAAATGGACACCTTCCATAAACATGGCATGATCATAATGGTTATTGATGATAACGATGACAATATTACTCACCTATTGAATAATTTATTTGAGGAGTTCAATGATTAGCCTTTGTTTTTTTAGTACTTCAAGAAGACTTGGTGTGAAGGAGATGGTCAAATTAGAGAGTTGACAATATCTATCACCTCATTTGAGTTGCACCATTCACATTCTTTGACATTACCTCTAATACATTGTGGTTTACTTCATTATTATTATTTTTTTCACAAACATGTGGGTGAAAAATTGTAGACTATTCCCACATGCCAACCAAGATAAAAATGTTGCCATCAAGTCATGCCATTGCACATTGAAAAATCAATAGTTATGTGATTTTGAAAAAAATAAACAAGGTGAACTAACTATTTTTATTACACACTTGTGTATAAAATGGAAGCATTCTTTAGGAAAAAACAAAAGTTGCAGCATCATAGTTTTTTGATGAACTATAAGATTCAAAATATTAAATATAGTTTGGAGAGTGAAAAGGTGATTCTGGATGATGATTGTATTCTGGATGAAACACATCCTAGAAGGCATTGGGTGAAAATTTAAAGTAGGTGCGACCATGACCTAGTTCAAAAATTTGGTGAGCACCTTTTTGTTTTTGAGTGTCCTTGGAGTTTGCAAGGAAACACTTGTAAACATGTCCTTAAGGTTACCGAACTTATTAAAAGATCATCTGATATTGAAGGGGTGGTGCATGGTAAGTGAATTTGAATTCAAAGTGCATTACTTTATGGGAGACAATTGTGTTTTGTATTTTCTACCTCCTAATGCAAGTTTATTGTCTGTTGTCATTTAGATGATGGACATGAAGCCATTGATAGATGGAAAAATTTAAACAAGACATTTTCATAGGGGGCATCCTAGAAAATAGTCCAAATGTTCTCACCCCTACACAAGATCCTTTTTCCAGTGATAAACATGATGATTTTTTACAAAAAGTGTGTATTTGGAATGACACAAACAAAAGATTGAAGAAAGTGATGCATACACTGTCCTAGTGTCTACAAGAAGTACAATCATATGCAAAATGTATTGATAGGTTTCTACAGGATCTTTAGCAATCCAATGCATTTTCATTTGAATTCATTGAGGATCCTAATGTAGCTGCAACTAGCAATGTTCGCATGCATCCATGGTTTAGTGTAAGAAAGAATAATCCTCAACATGCGAGCCATCGTAGGGAGTATGTTGTACAATAGTTAGACCTTTGAAATCCAGCGGGTGACTCCTTTCCCTTATCCATAGAAAATAACATTAATATGAATGTCAATATGCAATCTGAGACATTATTTGCACCTACTATGGATGGGCTCGAGGATAGAACATCTAATATGGGTGAGTATGAGAAAACCAGCATCATAGGAATGGTATTGGAGATTTCTTTTTCATTAACCAACTTCTACCACATCATAAATTTTTTTTTTTTTTTTTTGTCTTTTTTTTCTCTTCAGCATTCAAATGTGTAGAGAGGATTCCTCATCAGTGACTATCTTTCATGCGTGTAAACCTAATGGAAGGTATGGTCCCAATTTAACAACCATACATAGGTAAGTCCATTTTTGGTATGAAATTATGAAATAGCATGCTTCCATATCAAATTTTTACTATGATGATAGGTTGATATCACCCAACATTTGTTCACATTGGTACTTTTTAAAGAGCTACTAAGGAGTGCATAAGCATACATCAGTGAAATTCATCTATAGGTAAGCAAGCCATCTTTTCAAAAATTTGTTCACACGAGTTTTCTATAATTTTCACACCAAAATTTCATGTCTCCACCGAAAAAATTCTATTTTTATGCACCTCTTCTTTTCAAGTGCTTGTACAATAGATTCATTTTTCGTTTCATGCATTCTAGTACTTCCTACTCTAATTATGCATTATCATTTTTCTCATTGCACATACTACACATGTTCCTTCCTCAACTTGTGAAGAGCAAGAAGAATTTTTTAAGTCAAAACATTATCTATCTCATTCACTTTAGGACCTTCTTTTCAAGTGTTTTCCTAGTAGATTCCTTTTTCATTTTAGGAATTCTAGTAAATGGGTATGTGCAGGATCATGCTAGACCAACAAATGGCGATATGATGGGTATGTGGCTGAGGACATTTTTTTTACCCAAAATTGATGAAATGAAAAAGGGTTTTTAAAGGATATTTTCAGCTTTCCACCAATATAATTTATGCTTTACTTTTATTTTAATAAATATTTATTATTCATTTTCTATTTGAATTACGACTAAAGTCTTGATTGATAGGCTAATTGAAAAACATCCATAGCTTTTCAAATGGTATCACATTTTTGAATCTAAAAATGTTTCACATTCTATGCTTCACATACTATAGGATTAAAAAATTGAATTTCATGAAGTTTTGACCAAGTTAAGTTGGTCGACATACAATTTTTTATATTTGTTAAAAGTTGTAATAGAAAAATTATAATTAATTATTTACTTAGAAAAAATTACAAAAAATGATCACATCAGGACATGAGTCCTCTATCTATATTTAAAATATTATAAAAATATTATCATTTTATTGTGGTTAGGGTGGTCACAAACACCTACTCGCTATTTTTCCCGAAATTTTAGTACTACCTGCATTGAAATTTCAAATTTTCACCAAATAGATTTTATTAAAAAATAAACCTAGTAGTTTAGAAACTACACTCAATTTTCTATAGATTCCATTCTTACATATTTTTGAAATAATATATATAACTGATTCAAATTTTTACGTCAAGTTTCCTAACTCTATTTTTTTGGAATTTTTTGCCACTTAAGGGCCTATTTTTTATATGATGATCCTTTACATACTCATATGTTGGTCCACTTTTGTGTTACCATTTCTCCATTGCACATATTGCACATGTAACTTCTTCAATATTGTTATGTAGCTTTGCAACCGCTTTTTGCTTAGGATTGAGAGTGTCTTTCTAATTAGAGAATGTAGTTGTATCTTCTAAAAATATTGTTCACACAAGCTATCTACAATTTTTACATCACACTTTCATGTCTCCAGTGCCCAACTAATTTTATGTTTCTACATGGACATCTATCTAACATTAGAAAATTTTCACTAAATACATTATATATCTCACCCACTCTTCTCTACTTCTTTTCAAGTGTTTTTATACCTATTTTTTTTCATTTTAGGCATTCTAGTACTTGTTGCTCTAATTGTGCATTGCCATTTTCCCATTGCACATACTACACATACTCCTTCCTCAAGTTTTGAATAATAGGTAGAATCTATCAAGTGAATACAAGTACCTTGGACATGCACCACATTTGTTTTTTCAAGAAAAAATTACATTTCAATTTCATTGTATGATTAAAAAAATGCACAACATATTGTTCGGGTGGAAAACATAGTGGGTTCTATGTTATTTGATTTTTCTTGGTGAAAGGTCAACCTCTCAAGAGCAGGTAGAATGCTTAAGTGAATACATGTACCCTGAACATGCAACACATCTATTTGTTTGAGCTAAAATTGCATTTCAATTTCTATATATGATAAACAAAAAAAATGCACAACATATTGGTAGGGTGGAAACACAGTGGGTTTTGTGTTATTCAATTTTTCTTGGTGAAAGGTCAACCACTCAAGAATGGGTAGAATATTAACTAAATAAATGTACCTTGGACATGCATCAAATTTTTTTATTTGAGAAAAAAGTGAATTTAATTTGTATATATGATTAATACAAAAATTATGTAGACTGCCTCCTTTGGCGATCTGTTTACAAAACCCTCTTTCAATATTCACCAATATTATTCTAAACTACCTCCTTCGGTTATCTATTCACAACCATGGGAACTTCAGTTCCTCAAACCATCTAAAATTTTCTTCTTTCAAGGTGCACATCCATATACAAACAAAATCCACACTCTCCACTCTCAGATCCAAATGCAAATTGCCTCCAATCGACACTTCTTCCTACACTCTTAGGAAGTTTCTCTTTGATTCCATTGATATAAGAGAAACTCAACCATCATTATAAAACTCACAAAACAAATATGCAACTTAGAAAAATATAAGAAATTAACTCATAAATTCTAAAAAAGTCTCATAATCCTCATTCAAAATCTCCAAATTATTACAACTTCAAGTAATAACTAAAAATACACTCATTTACAACCATATCAACTAATGAATTCCATTACTAATATAAAACAAAACTAATAATAAATAGGAAGATACAAATACAAAAATCTTTCCTTCAAGAAATCTTCTTTCATAAGTTTTTTTTCTCCTGTAACCTACAAATCCTCATCTAAAACCTCGGCTAAGATTAAACCATGGATTATCCAATCCATTTGATGCTGCAAATAATTCTTCAAACTTACAAAAAAAATTATTTTTCCTCTCCCAACAAGAAGATATGCCTTATAATGACGTGCTTCAAATCTGCTAGCAAACACCCTTCAAAATGACTAAAATAAAGCATATGAATGAACTCATTCACACCTTTCTTATAACTCTTGATTTTCCATGCAAATAAAATAGAAAATATGATTTCAAAAATAAATTTAAAATCATTAAATTCTAATAGTATCTTTTTGTAACCTCCATCCATGATTGGCCAGGAAAAAGAAACCACCTCCTCACAAATAGGAGCCAAACCTGGCAAAAATCAATAGTTACACAACTTGGGCATCCAAATCTTCCATAATATAGTTAAGGGGCTTTAATGAGTTTTTCCCACTTATATTTACCCAAAAATCCATGCCCAAAATGTATTTTTTCTTTTAGAACCTTCAAAAAATAAAAAATTGACTCCTAAACTATCTCCAACACCACAATTTTTGCAACAATATAATAAGGCCAATTATTTTAATTCCATATTTTTGCCTTAATGTAATATTTATTTCTCACAAAAAAATTATTTAATTCAAATTAAAATCAAAATTAAAATCACTCCTTTTTTTGGTTGATGTAGATCTCATATTCACCTAGAATTCTCTTGCAGCAAAAATGTAAAAAATATAAAATCCCCTTATCAAAGAGAAACCCTAAGGAGAGGATGAGTTCATATAAGTATGTTGTAAATTGTATTTTCATGCTATTTTGTGCTTGAATTGTGTGTTAATTTTTTTTTTCATAATGTTGTGTTGTTAGCAAAAATTTATGAATTCTTTATAATCCTCATGGTATTTTTAACCATTAATATTATTGTCCCTATGATTGTTGTTGGACCAAAAGGTCAATTTTCCAATGACCAATATAAGCACTAGAGATAATAAATTTACAGGTGGTGATTAAACCATGTCACGAATCCCAAGTGTCGTGCAAGAACAACACAAGGAGACCAAGGGAAACACCTTGCAACAATCTCCCAAATGCAAGCAAGGGATTCAAACCTGTGACCTTTGGCTATGATACCAGTTTTTGGCCCTATGGTTGTCGTTGCACTAAAAGGTCAATCCATCAATTTCTAATATAACCAAAAAAGCTAAGGGATCCACAAAAGATGATTAAACCATGTCAATAATCCTAAATGCCATGCATGCAGAACACAAGGAGACCAAGGGCAACACCTTTCAACAAATATATTTCCTTAATCCAAATTATTTGGATGATTGCAATTTTCACTTATGTATACATGATGTGCTATTTTCCCATGATAATTTGTGAATAAATAGTGGTTGTTGAAGCATTACTATCTCCTTATCTTGACTATCCAACTAGGCAAGGTAATATCTTTTACATATTATAATTCAATATCTAACCTTCTTTCCTTTTCTTTCTAAATTTTGACTATCTCTCACAATTCATTCTTAACTTTTCACTAGATCATTCTATTGGAAACATTAAAAATTACTTTCTCTAAATCAATATAACAATTTCCATAGTCATTCTTTGAATCTCTACTCAATTCTTTATGCATGTTAATACTTCTTTCCCATTTGTGATTTCATGGAGCTATGGTAGTAGTTAATTGTTGAACACCTAGAATATTGAGAGGGGGGTGAATTAGTAAATTCATTTAAATAAATTAAACATAAGCTATCCAATTATCAAAATAAATATAATTGCAATGATGAATGAAAGCATGAAGATATCCACAAGATCACATGATACATAAATATTATATCTAGATATAGTATATTACTAAAAGGCTTACTACTAGGTAGACTCAGTGTCCAAGTGAACTCACTACCCACAAAGAGAAAAAGAAGGAAAAAAGAAGGGGTGGATATACAACCTATTTGAACTAATACAATAACATCTATCATATGTTGGATTACACTTCCAATGAAGTAAAAAATGATCTTCACACTATTTTGAATCAATACTCTACTTTGTTTACAATTTTCTTAATTATGCATCACACACATGTAAATGAAACACCATACATGTCATATATCCCATAATTCTCGCATGTAATCTACTATCTCTTCATCATCCTATGTATCTCATCTCTTCTAACTCTCCAAAAAAACTTGAAAGTTAATCTCCTATTGATCCATATCAAGTGTAACTTCAATTAGGTCGGCCTAATTAGAAGTAACACACAAAATTAAGCATGACATCCTGAAATTTTTTTTATCCATTCTTTGTGCCATAATTAAAAGTACAATTTACATCAAGATAGGTCAACATGGACCTAATATAAATCCCACATAAGATAAAGTTGCTTGCTTGTCCTCCATAAAATATCAAACATGTTAGGTAAGCCCAAAAATAGACTTGAACACAAAACCTTCATGTGTAAATGCAATTCACCAAATGTGAGACCTCAAAGCTCAATCTTACTTTGAATTCCTACTCATTTGACATATATTAACTTATCTTCATCATTCCAAAAAAATATAATTATCTACGAAAAAATGCAAAATCTCCCACACTTGATACAATGTACAAGGAGTGACTGTAATATATAGGGTTGAACTCTATCATCCATATATTTCAGAATACTTCACAAATGTCACCGAATATTGAATGTAGTTGCACCTGATGATATAAAAACTTTTATTAGAACTACAGAGTTATATATCAACTTGCGGTGGAATGCAAACCCAAAAACTAACACACTGAACCATAAAACTTCTAGAGGAAATACTTAGTCAAATTCCTATGCAACCATATTTTTTGAACCTACTTGCTCTGTACACATATGTCATCAAAAATACTTCCAAGATATGTTAGAATGATCATGGCAATGTTGACATCAATGAAAACATTGGATCATGCAATATATGAACCTCATGCTCATGTTGCGAAACTACATCATCAATGACATACTTCCAACTTCCAATATTAATGCCATAAAATAGAGTTCTTTTCAACTATTCTAAGCCCTTAAAGTGACACTATTATTGATTGTTATTCCACTTCATTATTTTTTCAATGTTAATATTTTTGAATCTTAGATGTTAACATTATTATATTTGTAGGCATCCAAATTTAATCACTCCCATATGATTAAAATTATTGCCTTTCCATTTATCATAGTAATATTAATTTATTAAATTAATATCACACCCTTTGTCTCATACCGATAAAGTATTTACTTTAATAATTAATACTTTGTCTTTTACCTTATTCCTCTCTAAATTAAATAAATACACTAATTTATTTAATTTAGTCATTCTTCCTCTTTTTGATTTAAAAATCAATTTAAAAATTCCTCACTTTCTCTCTCCTTGTCACATCCTCCTACATTTGCCACTTGCCTCTAATCTTCTGTTAATTAGCCTAATCCAATATTTGCACAACCTTAACCAAAATCATTAACTAAATTTAGCACCTCTTTTTGGTCAATTCTTCCATTTTTCCTTTTTGATGATAACCCCCTTTCCTATGTGAATTTTTAATTCACATTTATTTGCTCTAGATTCCTCTCCTTTAAATGTGAATTTTTAATTCACATTCCATTCTCCCAAGGCTTCTAGAACCTTGGACTTGTCACAATCTCCACATGTGACCAAGTCCCACCTTTTTGGAGCCCACCTTTTACCCTCTAGATCATCTTAGGAATGTGAATTTTTAATTCACATTTATATCCCCAACCACCTTTCCTTTTCCCATGTAGATTTTTGAGGAATTCTAAAATTCCTCAAATGTCCCTTTCACTCCCACTTGGGGACAAGAAATCCCTTTTTGTGGAAATCCTCTCATCCCCCAAGGTGCATGACCTTTTCCACCTCATGTACCTTTTTGACAACTCATCTCCACCTCATATCCTCTTGTCCATTTCACCCTCCACATGTCAAGATGTGAGGGCTTGTGGGTTCTCAACCCACCATAGCCCTTCATCTTGGCCTTGTTGGAGCAATCTTGACCCTTGAATTCTCTAGAGAATTCAAATTCTCCTATAAATACCCCCTCCTCAAGGGCATTTCCAACACTTAGCCATCTTGCACCCTTATGCTGTCATTTTGCATTTTCAACACTTTGCACTCTCATAACTACATGCTGTCCATTTGAATCCTCAAGCCTTTTCAATCATTCAACCATCTTTGATCATCATTTTGCATATTGAAGCTTGCATTATAGTCACTCAATCTATCATCTAAGGAGCACACAACCAATCTAAGCAAGGGCCAATCAAAGAAGTTTCAACAACAAGGGAGGTAAAAGTGTTTGTGTTTTATCTTATTTGCATTCCTTTTCGTTGAACTGCTCTTGGCTAATCTTGAGGTGTCCTTGGTATTTTGTTATTCATGTTTCTTAGTTGTTTTGCACATTTAGAGTAGTAGGAATTCCAAGGTATCACATTTCTGGCATGCCCGGTGGGACCCACACACGGGTCTTGCATTTAATGTTTCTTTGAGTTAAGTTTTTTACAGGAAAAGCTCGCAGAAGTGCGGTAGCGCCCCCACAGAAGTGCGGTAGCGCCCTCACGGAAGTGCGGTAGCGCCCCCACAGAAGTGCAGTAGCGCCCTCGCGGAAGTAGCCCCCATAGAAGCCCTGCAGAAGTGTGGTAGCGCCCTTGCGGACCACAATGCGGTGTGCGGTAGCGCCCTCAGGCGGTAGCGCCTGCAGAAGTGCGGTAGCACCGTGGAAGTGCACCCTCACAGAAGTGCGGTAGCGCCCTCACAGACTTGCGGTAGTGCCCTCCGCAGAACTGCGGTAGTGCCCTCCAGAACGGAAAGCGGCGGTAGCATGAGCTTTATGCACCAGCTTCTAGACTGCGGCGGCGCCCTTCTAAGGTGGCTGATCAGCACTTTTTAGTTTGGAAGGTAAAATGGGCGTTTTGGCTTCGTTTTGGCTCTAATTTTTTGCGTTTTCACGTGATAACTCTCTAACATTGTGGTGGCAAGGATATTGTTGTTTTTCGCTAACGTTTTTGCAGCATATTGTGGCGAAATTTGACCAAAGACGAAAAAGAGGACAACTAACATTTGTTTGCAGGGTCATCTACATAATCAGACTTTCAAAAAATTATCTTTGCTATTTCAAACAGTCTAATTAGGGGGAATAAAACTTCACTGTTTGCTATGGTTGCTTATTTTTGTGTTACCCAAGGGGGCATTGATTTGTTTTCACTTTCCCCTTGCACTTCGTGTGAGCCTGGGGAGTAGTTGGAAACAGTTAGTGTCTTCTTTTTAGTGGGACCTGCTTGGGGATTTCATCACCCCAAGGGACAATTCCAACCACGTGTATTGGCGGGGTATATAAAGGGGGGAGAACGAAAGTTGTACCCCAATCCAGTTGCGTCGTAATTGGCGGAGCGTCGAGGCTAGGGTGATACCTAGATAGACGTGAAGAGTTGGTCTGAGCCTTTTAGTATCTCGCTGGGGTTCCCGACTCACACTTGTGACAGACTGGTGTTCACGGTTGTGCCTCACGTACCGAGAGTATATCGAGGACTCCCTAGAAGCCTTGTGCATCCTAGATTAAAACTTTGCCTTGCCATACCCGTAATATTAATCATAGGATTGTGCTTTCTTGAGACGTTTTCTTGTGGGAATTCTGTCAAATTTTGATACTTTTGACTTGTTTCATCATTTTGTATCCTTGCCATAACCTTTTCCATCAAAAACCAAGCTCTGTCCCTACAGAAAAGCGGTAGCGCCCTACGCAGAAGCCTGGCAGCGCCCCTGATTTACTGCAGAAAGCTGTCTACGCCCCTGCAAAAACGCGGTAGCACCCCTGATTTACTGCAGAAGCATGGTAGCACCCCTGATTTACTACAGAAAGGTGGTAGCGCCCCTGATTTACTGCAAAAAGGTGGTAGCACCCCTGATTTACTGCAGAAAGCCGTCTACGCCCCTGATTTTGCTATCAACACCCTAATCTTTGCTGTAGAAAGGTGGATTTGCCCTCCCAAGCACCCCAAAATCCTCCATTCAGACCCATTTAGTCTTTGAACCATCAGTTAACCATTCCCAACCATCACCTCACCATTGCAAACCTTGGTTTTGTCACTTTAAACTTTCAAAAACCTCCATTTACCCCTTTTAAACCCCCATCTCCTTATTCCAAACTTTCGTTCAACCCACCAATCCTTCTTTACCATTCACACCTCCTAAACACCACCCATAGCCAAACCGCCTTAACCTTGCATTACAAAGTGGTTATCTAAATTGACCATAGTGCTTGAATTTGATTACTAGTCTTTAACTTCAATCCCAATCAATTTGACTCCATCTTGAGGTGAATTCGGTGTTGCAAGTTATCATCCTTGGCCCAATCAATCCATTCCTAGCTTAAGGTGGATTCGGTGCCGTAATCATCCTATTAATCAATCAAAGCTCTAGGGTTACTAAGGGTAATCTCACATGATCAAGCTTAAGTCCTCTTCCCAATCCAATCCAATCCGATCCAATCCAATCCAAATCAAATCCAAATCCAATCCAATCCAAATCAAATCCAAATCCAATCCAATCCAAATCAAATCCAATCCAATCCAAATCCAATCCAATCTAATCCAATCAAATCCAATCCGATCCAATCCAATCCGATCCAATCCAATCTAAATCAAATCCAAATCCAATCCAATCCAAATCAAATCCAAATCCAATCCAATCCAAATCAAATCCAATCCAATCCAAATCCAATCCAATCTAATCCAATCGAATCCAATCCAATCAAATCCAATCCGATCTAATCCAATCAAATCAAATCCAAATCCAATCCAATCAAATCCGATCTAATCCAAATCCAATCAAATCCAATCCAATCCAATCAAATCCAAATCCAATCCAATCAAATTCGATCTAATCCAAATCCAATCCAATCCAATCCAATCTAATCCAAATCCAATCCAATCCAATCTAATCTAATCTAATCCAAATCCAATTTAATCTAATCCAAATCCAATCCAATCCGATCCAATCCAATCCAAATCAAATCCAAATCCAATCCAATCCAATCAAATCCAAATCCAATCAAATCCAATCCAATTTAAATTCAATCCGATTAATCGAAATCCAATTGGATCCAATCCAAGCTCCGTCACAATCAAATCATTTGACAAAGACATTAACCTAATCATCTAGCATTTGCATGCCCGTTTAGACCCGTTCACAAGCAAAGAAGATGGCCGACCTTCAAGCTTAGAATGCCCAACCAAACAACTCCCAAGATCCCAAAAACACAACCAATGTCCTATCAGATCCTAACAAGGGTACCAACATCTCACATGACCCTCACAATGGTACCTCATCGCACTCCGACACTGAGAATCAGAATAACTCACCACATGGGGAAGAGAGTATGGTTAATCAACCTGAACTCACACTTGAGGAACACTTTAGTAATCCTGCCAATGTGCAAATGACGGACCGTTTGCTTGCGAAACATGGGGAAGAAATCTTGGCCCACCTAATTGAGAAGGGTGTCAAACCCCCCTCCAATGTTGACTTCTCCAAATATAGGGGCGCCTCATCTAACGTACTCCCAGAGACCCAAAGCATACCCGAAGGTTCATACTTCTCCAATGTTCCTCCAATCGAGGGTTGGCATCAACCTGAATTTGGTAATGCCATTCTCTATCAAGTTAATTATCCCCCACGCTCTTCCACCTCAGCCATAGGAGGACCCCAAGTGCCTGATCCCAATAACCCTTTTGCTTATGGCATGCCACAAAGCATTCCACAACCTCCGCCATTAACATTAACTGCACCCCCTCCGCTGAACCAACCTATAACCAATGTTGGGGGCACCTCCTTTGCCACTCCACTTCCACCTCCCGGGACTACAAATCCACCACCTCAACAGGTTCCACAATCTACTATCCCGCCTCAAATACCACCACAAGGCGTACCCCGGCTGAACATTCCGAGCGGAACCCAACAGCCTCTTTTACAAAATGTGCCCACACAACCTCCACCGTCTCATTCGCAACAACCTATACCCAATACCTTGACCTCTTCACAACAACCATCCTACCAATCACAAGGCAATCCATCTCAACCGCCTACCCAAACCATATCTCCCTTTCTTGCGTCCCTTTTGCGTCCAAAGGCCCAACCGCAACATAATATCCCACCTCAATCCATACAACATTCGATGTCACAACAACAACCTCCACAATCCTACTACTATCACAACCAACAACAATTTCCCCAACAACCGCTTTACACGACCTCCCAACCATCACAACAATACCCTCAATACCAACAAACTAACATACAACGTCCTATCCAAGTTCCTCAACAACCTACCCCACATGTTTACCAAACAAATCCATATTATCCTCCACAACAACAACCCCCATATCAACAAAACCCCCTACCTTATCAGCAAGCTATATCATCATCCAATCATCCAAACCTGCATTTCAACAATCCGACGCCCTTTCAACAAGATCCTTCATCTTTCTATCATCAATATCCCCCCAACCCACCACCAGCTAGCTCAGATTTGTTGGAAATCAAAGCCACACTTAAGGATCTTCAAGCAGGGGCTACAAAACAAACATTCAAATTTGAAGATATATGCCCATATCCGTTTGATCCCTCCATCTCGCTGATCCCCTTTCCTAAACATTTTGAGATTCCAAAATTTGACAAATATAAGGGAGAGAAAGACCCCAAAGCTCACTTACAGGAGTTTTATGCACAGTGTCAAGAAGTCATGTATAGTGATAACTACCTCTTGCGATTGTTCCCACGAAGCCTAGCAAGCCATGCCCTAGATTGGTTCATGACTCTCGAAAAGGGGTCCATAAAAACTTTTGCAGACTTATCAGAGAAGTTTGTATCCTACTTCTCTTTCAATTTGCGGAAGGATACAGACACCTTAGATCTCCTAAAAGAAAAGCAACGGGATGGGGAGACCTTCACCAGCTACCTCCAACGGTGGCATGCATTGGCTAGTAGAATGAAAAATCCTTTAAAAGAAAAAGACATGGTCACCCTTTTTGTGGAAAATTATCATCCTGACATGGCCCACAACTTTAGACTACACTGTGTCACCACTTTCACCGAGACAGTGGAAAAAGGACCTATCCTTGAACAAGCCCTTATTGCCAAAGGGCACATCAAAATACACAGTTAGGATAAAGAACGGTCATTCAGAGATAAATCACGATTTTGGAACAAAAATAAAAATGCAGTGAATGATGGAGTGACAGACACCAAACATGTCCAAGTGGCTAATGCATCTCAAAGTCAACAACAGTCTGTACCCAACGCCATATCAGTACCCCAGGGGGCACCGCATCCCCCTCAACAGTCAAACCAAAGAAATCAGGGGAATACCAATCGTCAATATGCCCAATTGGGTGAACCCCTGAGTGTTGTTTTTAACAAATTGTTACAAATCAATTACCCCATCACATATCCTGTCACCAAACCATTCGATGAGTCTAAACCCAAACCGGCATGGTTCAAAGAGAACGAGTATTGTGACTTCCATAAAATCAAGGGACATTCCTTGAATAAGTGCCAAGGTTTGAAGAATTATGTCCAAGATCTCATTGATCGAGGAGATATCAAGGTTGACCCCAGTCAACCTTCGTCGTCCAATGCTCAACTGCAAATCTATCAAAACGCCTTCCCAAACCATAGTCAAGGTCCTAGCACCTCCACTAGTCATCCCCAAAATAACAACACCAATAATGTCAATTACAAGAATGTGCCCTTCAATTATGAAGGTGGTATTCATTACATTGAGTAGGTGGAACACCGAGTATCCATGATCCATGTTAAAGCCAAAGACCCTCAATGTGCTGTGACTACGCGACGGGCCCGCATCACTATCCCTGCAGCCTCCACACCCGTCCAACCCGCTCCTATAAATTCTCAGTATAACATCCTTGATCACCTAAGGAAGACCCCTGCTCATATATCTATTCTGGATTTGCTTAAGTCTTCCCTGGTACACCAAGAGATCATCAATAAAGCCTTGCAGGAAACCCATGTCCCAAACGACATCGACCCCACACAATTCCAAGCTTTGGTGGGACACTTAGCTTTGTCTCACCACCTCCATTTCAGCCAAAATGATATGCCCAACATTGGCATCAATCACAACCGCCCCCTACATATCGAAGTCATAATTGCCCGTCATAAAATAAAAAGGGTCTTGGTAGATAATGGATCTGCCCTTAATCTATGTACTTTGAAATTCATAAAAAAGATAGGGTATTCTCAAGCGGACCTAAGCAACCAGATAATTACGATCAAGGCTTATGACAATGCAGAGAGAAATTCAGAAGGAATTATCAGTCTCCCTATCCAAGTGGGACCTGTGCTCCAGTATACTACCTGCCATGTCCTTGATCTGGACTTACCGTATAATCTCCTCCTTGGCCACCCATGGCTCCATGCTATACAAGCTGTTCCATCCACATACCACCAATGCCTCAAATGTCCAGTTAATGAACAGGAGGTCACCGTCTATGCCGACCCCCAACTATTTGAGTATTGTCAAGCTTTAGAAGCATCTTTCCCCCACTTACATTATTGTCCAGGGGTCGAAATGGGGGCATCCCATCCATCTTCCTCAAATCCGTCATCCTCCAATCCATCATCCACCGCAATCACCACTCCATCCTCCACCACTAATCCTTCCGTCACTAAAGTCTAGATCATTGACAAAGGGTGCGGTGAGTATAAGATGCATACGGCTCTCAATGTAGCCACTATGCCACTGTCACCACATGAGTACGACCAACCTTCACATGCTATCCATTTGAATCCTCAAGCCTTTTCAATCATTCAACCATCTTTGATCATCATTTTGCATATTGAAGCTTGCATTATAGTCACTCAATCTATCATCTAAGGAGCACACAACCGATCTAAGCAAGGGCCAATCAAAGAAGTTTCAACAACAAGGGAGGTAAAAGTGTTTGTGTTTTATCTTATTTGCATTCCTTTTCGTTGAACTGCTCTTTTGGCTAATCTTGAGGTGTCCTTGGTATTTTGTTATTCATGTTTCTTAGTTGTTTTGCACATTTAGAGTAGTAGGAATTCCAAGGTATCACAATATTTAATTATATTTTCATATTATTATTGATATACTAATTTAGCATTTAATTCTCTCTCTCTCTCTCTCTCTCTCTCTCTCTCTCTCTCTCTCTCTCTTTTCATTTCTAAATATTTTAAAAATGTAGTTGTCCATGAAGGTAAAAAGATCATTACTTTAAGGATTGACTAAAGCAAGCTTGAATTTTTTTATCTTTTTCTTTGTAAGTTTCGTTGAAGAAGGGTAAATTTTATTGTTCCTTATATTTAGTAATACCTAGTAACATCCTGTTCAATTCCTTCCTGCTATTTTTTATAAAATAATTTATTTATTTGTTGTATTTTTTTTATTCATCACTCTTTTGGTATTAATTTTTTGTGCATGCAAGCAATACCTTTTGGATAGAATCATGCTTAAAAAAGCTCCTATACGATATTACAACATGGAAAAGAGATATCCTCAGAAAGTGCTAATGTCCATGGTAGAGATCCCTAGTTTGTCAATCCAAGTTTCTTATTTCTTGTAGTTTTTATTTATAAATTAAAAATATTATTCTAGTTTCTTTAATTAATTTTTTCTACCTGTTAATTCTCCTTGATCATTTTAGCTTTATT
This sequence comes from Sequoia sempervirens, assembly GCA_007258455.2. Taxonomy (NCBI): domain Eukaryota; kingdom Viridiplantae; phylum Streptophyta; class Pinopsida; order Cupressales; family Cupressaceae; genus Sequoia; species Sequoia sempervirens. The sequence goes on along the minus strand of VDFB02358134.1, from coordinate 93,909,554 downwards.
TTATAAAATATTCTTCTATTTTAAAATCAAATCTTTAGAAAGAGTTAATTACCATAAATTTAAATAGCATACTAGTTCAAACAAAAGCCTTGATTTGGTCAACTCTATTGTGATATTTGAAATAACACTCAAATGAAGTTAAATATCTTCACTAGAGTCAAATTTCATCTATTAAAATATGTAAAATTTATCATGGTCACAAGATATGTGACCATGTAAGATCTATCTTACATAGTTCTAAGATAATTAATTAAGTACACTCAACCATCACATAAATAAAGTAGACAAATTTTATGGAACTAACTTGAGATTTAGTGTATTGTATGGTTATTTTTAAAAATTTAATGCAAAAGGGATAAGATAGTTTCTAGAACATTGATGAATAATTATGTTGATGTTCTACATGAAATTTAGTTGCAATTGCTTAGATAAAATTACATCCTTGTATAGTCTTTACTAGAATCCAAAATATGTTAATTTTTTTTAAGATAAATCTAGTGTGATTCAAGGTCAAACATGAGTAATGTGAATGTGTCCTCTAATTTGTGGATCTAATTTGGTAGAGAAAAATCTTATACAACTAGATTCATCGTATCTTGTAATGTATGTTAATGAGTAAGTAGAGAAATATTTCAAATTTACTTTTAGGAAGTTATAATTTCATAGAAAAAATTCTCCTAGTTCAATACCCTACAATAGTAGCATTACAACTCTATGTATAATTGAAGATGATACTTTCAAGCATACAAATTTCCTATATTATTTTTTATTCAAATACTAACTCCTTTTATGTTCTAAATGTAAATCCTCATAGAATGTTCACTCTTCACAATCTTATTGACTTCTTGACAATCATCAACTGTACAAATTAATTTGTTTTAAATCCAAGACACATGAAAATAATCTATGCAAATTTGTGCCAAGTTATCTCACAAAAATCAATAAAAATAAACATTAAAGTTAGATTTGAATTTGAAATTTTTAAATTTAGGAGTCACCTCCAAGAAAATAAAAATTAATCCTAAGGGTCATAGAATTGATTGAGGGTGGGAAATATAAATATTAGGATCAAGATTAGATGCATTACGTTCCAGGGTGATAGTACATGAAATGGGTGGAAATAAATATAATTGAAGGTTGAATTGGAAGAAAAATGAATTAAAGTGTGATCCAAACATGTTAAATGTCCAAGATACTGAGAGGGGGGGTGGTTGAATCAATATCTTCTTAAATTTTTTGGTTAGATACCATCCAATTATTCCAATGCATATAATAGAAAAGATAAGTAAAAGCATTAAAAAAACATGAAATCAAAGAACACAAGATCACCAAGATTTTTATGTGGAAAACCCAAAATGGGAAAAACCATGGTAAGTGTTAGCTAACAATATAGTATAATCGATTATAAGATATTACAAAAAAGGGTGGCTCACTGCCAGGGCTCATTATCTAGAAACAAAGGCTCACTACCTACAAAATTACAGTGACAAAAAATGTCTTATAGCCATATAATGAATCAAAGGAGTAAACCTAGTGAGTGCAGATTCAGTTCTAGTGAAGCTCAGTAAACAAACTTAGCACATTTCATCAGATTTTCTCTTCTATATATTCGCATTCACATAAATTAAGCTTCTAGCTTCAAAGATTATGCAATATATATCTAATCTCACCACAAGCATAAATTAGGTTGACCTAATTAGATACACTTTCTCATTTACCAAAAAACACCATCTATTGTCTTCAAGCTTTGAAAAAGATAACCCACACGCTTTGTCAAGTTGACACATACCCAAAATAGGTTACACATGTTTGCATAGCAAAAGTTAATTTACACAATACATCCATCAAGTTGGCCATACATGGACCAAAAAACATAACTGCAAAACACCAATGTGATACCATATGAGCAATTGGAAATGTGAAATCTTGTATGTACATGCTCTAGACACCTACAAACCATTTCCCAAAATCTGCAAGTAATAGTGATCACCGAAAAAAATATGCAAGCCAAAATACTAGAGGATATAAGCAAAATACCAATTTAGATACCATACTACAATACCAAAGTAACTTTAGTCTTGATCTTCTACTAGCAATTCATATATCATGGTGACATCAATGACAACAAAAAGTAACAAAATGAGATGTTTTTCATTTTTCCAACAATCTCCCCCTTTGTAATTGATGACAACATGTGCCAAAACCAAAAATAATATTTACAGAGTTCTTTATTTATAGTACTTATCCCCCTAAAACCAACATTTCACCACTTCACTCCCTCTTTGACATGAAGGACAAAGGGTATGCCAAGAACAATTGACAGACATTAAAGAAAGAAAAAAAGTAAATACATATCAATTGGAAGATGATGAGCCTTGGAGCTCCTTTAGAATAATTTATAGTGCAGGAGCACCAATCCATTTAAATGATTTTCTCTAGTTGGATTGTGATTTATAATAGGGTTTTTTAAGAGTTCTTGAGAGTTGTGTTGAGAAAAGTGGGTTTGCTGACCTACAAGGATTGACTAGGTGACATAGAGGAAAGTAAGCCAAAACTGGTTTTGTGAATGAATAGGTGATTTGGATCCCTTGAATTGATAGAGGGAAGAGTTTAGACAACCTAGGTTGCATCACTTTCCCACACAACTTTTCCATTCTCCCTACTATCATCTTGTTAAGAGACTCCAACTCAATCAGAATTTCTTCAACACCTTCTAAAGTATCCAGAGTCAAGATTAACTTTTCAAGTTTTTGTGTGTAGGCTAGAACCTTGCTAATTGGAGTGAATTCAGTTCTTACAATGTCACACAACCGATCAATTTTTTTGATGAATTCTTCCTTCTTCTTTTGTAAAAAAAATAATTTTTCTTCATGCGTCGAGATCGCATTCCAAGTAGAGCAGTCCCTATCTTTAGATAGACTATAAGTAACAAAGATGGTTGATAGCTGAGTCTCAATGGAATCCATAGCAATCTTAATATTTTGAGTGGTATCTAACCACTTTAAGCAATAAGAAAGCACAACATTAGATTCAAAATCACAAAACTTCATTGAATCGAGGTTTTTGTCAAGTCTAGAGTGTGCATGTGCACACTTGTCATGTAAAGTCAATAACCTTCTTTCCACCAATTTCTCCTTAGCCTCTTGTTCTCCGTGAGAGAATCAAGTAGCAGTCTCATATTTTCAATAGGATCAAGAGATGTATCAATGGATACACCAAGTATGATTTCCTATAATGCCTTGAGGGCATCCTCTACAAGTTTTGTTCTATTTTGATTTGCCTCCAAAATTTCCTTCCTACCAGATGCTTGCATAGCATCTCCCAATATTACTTTATGTATTGGAGACATCCTCTCCATATCCATCAACCCTTCAACCATAAGAATTTGTAAAAGCTCTTGGGGAATAATTAGCTGAAATTTAATTTGCTTTGAAAGCGGGCCTTTTAAAACACCATTACCTGAGGATGATTCTCTAGAAGTCTTAAGTGGTCTTACAATTTTATTTTCACTTTCTTTGTTTTTCCTATAAGTATCCTCATTTTTATTTTCTTCCTTTGCCTCTTATTCTTTATTCTCTTCCTCTTTGTCTTCACCTTTATCTTTATCATCATTTTTATCATTATTGTCCTCTTCCTTGTTTCTATCCTTTTCATCTTTATTCTACTCTTCTTCAAAATTATCTTGACCTTCTTCTTCATCACCCTATCCTTCCTCTTCAACATTACCTTGCCTATTACTACCTTCTCCTTTAGTGTGCTCCGGTGGAGCATCATTATGCATCTCGAGCTGAACTTCTCCTTCATTCTGCTCATTAACTTCACCACGAATATTAATTTCAACATAAAAATTATCAGAAATATTTCCATTACATGTATCAAGAGTAACATTTTTGTAAGCATTTTTAGCAACAACAACATCATCATCAATTTTAAGCATTCCATACTTTTCTGATGTCTTTCATATTACCTTTTTTGTTTCCTTTCTAACTTTCTTTGTCAACTTCTTGTTCCTTGTTATCAAAATTTTTACCATAATATTCATTTGAAACATTTAAGCTCAAATCTTCTTCAGAGATTTAAGATCATTAGGGGTCAAGGAAGACCCAATCTTATTATATGTTGCATTTCTAATCTTTTCTTCAAACAAAACAATGTCATATCTCCTTTTAATTAGATCATCCCACATGCTTTCAGGAACATCTTTGCTTATGTCATCCCATTTAACCTCAGAATATCTTGTTCATCTTTTTGGTCCATAAAGGCCTCACTAGCAACCTTAGGCTTCTTTGATTCAGGCTTGGTGTGCACATGTATACCAAAATAATTCTCTTCTTCATCTTTAGAAGATGATACAATATGTACTATTTTTAAACCAACAAATTTTATAGATGCACCTTCACCAAAGAGTAAACCTCCTCTTCTTCTCCTTACTGTTGGCAAAACAAGGGAAGACAACTTAGAGGGGGGGTGAATCAGTTGTCAAAGAATTTCAATCCTATTAACTTAATTAATCGTTATTCTCAGATCTGATCAATATCCATGAAATCATGAATCAACAACACCTCAAAAACACACATAACACCAAGATTTTTACGTAGAAACCCTCTTAGGAGAAAAACCATGCTGGAAGTCAGTCCACAAGATTATACGTTGTTAAAAGTATAAAGAATGAAATCTTTTGAATCCACATGCATTTAGGCACATAGCCTAGAGCTCACTACTCAATTATAATGGAAGACACACTATCTTACAAAGGGATTCAAATTACAACCATTCAAATTTTTAACTAAGAAAATAGCATCTGCTAATGCCTGATTATAATTCTAGTTAAGCACAATTCTTCACTCTTCTACACACTTCATCACACTTTGTTCTTCCTTCAATTGATATTCACACATACACACATAGGATCACACCAAGCATACATCCAAATTCAATAAACAATTCCTCTTATATACTCGCAACAAGAAATTTCATCCCTTCAAGTCGGCTTCAATGAAAATAATAAAATTAATCTAAACTGTCGGCCTAAAACATTAAATATTAACAATGTGAATCAACCACATTCAGCCACAACTTAGTGATGACCCAAAAGAATATCTCCAACATGAAAATACTTGAATTAATTATGTCTCAAAGATCCACAACACACTACAACCACCATGTCAGACAAGAACAAGAAAAATTTGAACACGCAAGAGAAATTAGCCAACCACAATCTCAACGATCATCGCAAATGTGCAACAAAGATAGAGCATGATCTAGAGACATCCACAAACAAAATGAAATAGTAGAGAAGCATCTACAACAACTAGACTAATTGAAAGAGCCTCATCTTCAATCAGGAACACTGACTAAAGAAATAGAAAAACCGTCATAATGAAAATATTCATAGCTCGATCAAATATTCATGTGTATCTCTAAAAATTAACATGGATAAACTAGATATAGCCATAAAAAACCCTTTGGTCCAAAAACTTTATCATTAACGTATAGAATGTACTGACACACTGAACTTCACTTCACCATTGACAACTTGCAACTTCTTTATTACAAATTTCTTAATATCCTTGACATATACAACTTTAAGTGAAGAAATGCAAATAGTGTTGAAATTAATGACAACCACATATCAGCAACACAACCACAACATCCAACAATCTCCCCCTTTGGCATTGATGGCAACACATGATGTGAAAAACACCATCAATACAACTAACTCTTGACACTTGCTTTCCCTTAGGTTCTGACTCATTTTTTCCTCAATTCTTCCACATGAATCTTCTCCCCACAAGTTTTTTAACATGAATTCGCCCCCTTTGAAATCAATGACAAAGATCTCTTCTATATAATCTCTTAATCATACATCTGAACATTTGAACATCTGACTACTCCCTCCTAGTAGAAGCCACCACAACATCAATCTGAAATAAGATATGACTATGAAGTACAAAGACTCCTTAGTTCTCATTCAGAGGGGTAATCACCCCTAACTTCCCTCTAAGATACTCAAAAGTATCCTTAGGCAATGACTTGGTAAAGATGTCTGCAATCTTCTCCTTAGTAGGAACAATTTTTGAAATTAAGCAATACACTTCTACAATCATTCTCCTAGTCTAGACACATTTGTTCTTATCACCTATAATCTGATCTTCTAAATGATTCAATCTTAGATACCACAGAGTCTTCTTAGGTGCTTCTTCAATTTTATACTATTGTGTTCTCTCTTTTGTGCTTCCACTAGTTTCTCGTTCTTCTTCATTCTCCTAATTCATTGGGTTGATTTGCACTTGATTTATACTCTAAAATTGCTTTCCTTGATTTGTACTATCATTTTATTATCAAAATCATATCCACAGGTTCTGGAGGGCATAGCTAGGTCTTCATCAACTTTGACATTTGCACTTTCAACCATTTTCTTCAATCTTTTATTGTAACACCGGTAGGCCTTGCTTTTAGTAGCATAACCCAAAAAGATACCTTCATCACTTCTAGCATAAAAATTTCCTATGTCTTTATCTCTCTTGATATAACATCTAAGATCTTGAAATATTTAACAATAGGCTTATGACCAGTCCATAGCTCAAAATGGGTCTTACTAGTATCACCTTTAATTTGTACCCGATTAAGTATGTACACAACAGTACTCACAACTTATCACCAATAGACATGAGGGACATTTCCTTCTAGCATCATTGTTCTAGTAGCATCTTCAACTATTATGTTCTTCATTTCTACAACTCCATTTTGTTGAGGGGTCTGTGGTGTAGATAATTGTATCTTTATTCCATGTTCTTCACAAAAAGAATTAAATTCACTGGAAGTGAATTCACCACTTCTATATGATCTTAGACACTTAAGCTTCAAACTTGTCTTTGTCTCAACCATAGCTTTAAAGATATTGAACTTTTCCAAAGCTTCAAAATTTTCCCTTAAGAAAGTAACCCATACCATTCTAGAGTAATCATCAATGAGCAACATGAAATACCTGTAACCTTCCAAACTTCTAACCTTAGAGGGACAACACAAATCAGTATGCACAAGCTGCAACAATTCATTTGAATAATTCTTTTTGCTTTGAAATGAAATTCTAATTTTCTTTCCTAACCGGCATTTCTTGCACTTTGCATTAGTAGGTTTCACCAACTTAGGTAGATCTATCATAGCCATCATATAACTTATCTTAACAATATTATCAAAGCTATTATGACATATTCTCTAATGCCACAACTAGCTTTCATCAACTTGAGCAATCAAACAAATTTTACTAGAAGAACTCAAGTGAAAGATGTTAACTTTTTTTTTTGTACCCGATGTAATTAAATTTCTAGAACTCAATATTTTGCACTTTCCATCCATGAACTAAAGATTATATCCCTTATCAATCATCTAACCAACACTCAAAAGATTATTCTTCAAGCCTTCCACATATAGAACATCATTAGTATTATGCTTACCATCAAGTGAAATGCATCCTCTCCCATGGATCACTCCAACTGTATTATCACCAAATCTCATAGCACCACCATCATACTTTTCTAAGCTCACAAAATTTCTTTTATATCCTATCATATGATGTGAACATCCACTATCAATTACCCATTCATCTTTCTCTTCAACTCATGCATCTAGGGCTTTCTCCACATTTGTACAACTAGTAGATTCAACATTATTCTCCTTGAAAGCAATAAACACCCAATCATCTTCTTTATCGGATTCTTCATCTATCACACCTTCATTAGCAACATAGTAACACTTCTTCTAAAATCTAGGCTTGTTATGTCGTGGTTCAAGAGATATTTCTGGACACCTTGATGCAAAATGACGTATCTTATTGCAAGAAAAACATTTAAGAGGGAATTTTCCTTCATACTTACCTTTTCCTTTTAGTACTCTCTTGACAATAAGTGCTTCTATCTCTTCCAACTCTCTTTCTTCTTCTTCAATCTATTTGATTTCATGCTCATACTTGAATGCATTTCTAGATGAACTCTCACCTGGATCATATCTCTGCTTATCTCTTCCAGAAGTAGTAGCCTTAAATGCAGATTCAAATGTAGGAAGTGCATCACAAAATTCAATCAACTAAAAAGTAGTCAACTTACCAAGCAATGTATCTCTTGTTATGTCTGTTACAGTTCGAAGCTCTTAAATAGTTGTGGCTTTAACTTTGTAAGCAGCAGGCAAGGATCTAAGCACTTTAGCAACAATCTTCGATTCTTCCAAATTTCCACTATCACATTTGATACCACACATAAGTTCATTCACTCTTTGCATGGAAGTATTTATATTTTCAACACCCATTCTCAACCTTTCATATTTCCCTTTCAAACTCTGTGACTTAGCAATCTTCACATTAGTATCACCTTCATACAAGGTTTCAAACTTTTTCCATATCTCATATGTAGTCTTCAAATCCATATTTTTGATCTCAGAGTCAGTCAAAGCACTCAACAAAGCATCCTTAGCCTATATATTCTACTCAGCATCTCTAATATCAACAGTAGTAGTAGGACCATTTTGAGGAATATCATACTTATTATGTGTAGTTATCTAGTAGGGTTCACCAATGCATCTCAAGTGACACTACATTCGAGTCTTCCACAGAGAGTAATTTATTCCATCAATTCTTGGACTATCCTTCTTATAAATTTCCATCCCAGATCACCTTAAATTGTTAGACTTCTTCCAAGGAACATGCTTTGATACCAATTGTTGGAAAAAAAAGGGCATACAACTAAGAGGAGGGGGTGAATTAGTTGTCACAAAATGTCAAACTTATTAACTTAATTAATCCTTATTCTTAGATATGATCAATATCAATGTAAGCATGAATTAAAAACACATCAAAAACACACATAACACCAAGATTTTTATGTGGAAACCTTGTTAGGGGAAAAACCACGGTGGAGGTCAGTCCACAAGATTATACCCTATTAAAACTATAAAGAATGAAATATGGGGAATGCACATGCATTTAGGCACACTGCCTAAAGGTCACTTCTCAATTACAATGGAAGACACACTATCTTAGAAAGGGATTTTGGTTAGCAAAATCTATAACTCGTCAAGATCACCTGAAGAACCTTCATCTTATTTTGGAAAGGGTTTGAATCTATAAGATGAGACTCAACCTTCTTAAGTGTGTATTTAGTGGAGATGTAGGAAATTTTTTGGGATTTATAGTCTCTCATCATGGAATAAAAGTCGACACAAATAAGATCAATGATATTGTTAACATGCCTCCAACTGGGAATATCACCGAGTTGAAAAGTTTACAAGGGAATATTCAAGAAATTCCTAGATTCATATCTCAACTAGCTAATTGTACCCTTCCTTTCACTCATTTGATAAGGAAAGATGTTTTTTGTATATGGGATGAAGAGTTCCAAAAATATTTTGAGTCAATCAAATCCTATTTAGCCAATTCTCCTGTATTAGTGTCGGCTATGCAAGATAGACACTTTTTTCTTTACATCATAGCATCACCATATGTTTGGTAGTCTTACTCAATATGATGATGCTAGGAGAAAGAGTATTCTACTACATTAGTTGTGTCTTGGTTGATTATGAAATTCATTACTCCTCGATAAAGAAGCAATGCTTTTCTCTTGTATTTGTTATACAAAATCTAAGGAACTATTTTCTCCATTCTTAAATGCATGTCATTATAAAAATTGACTTTCTAAAGCATTTTTTCTCTAGTACCGACCTTGCTGGGGGGTTAACAAAATGGGTGATGTTACTTTTTGAGTTTGATATAAATTTTGTTACTCAAAAGTTGATAAAGGGTCAAGCTACTGCCAATCAATTGGAAGATGCTCCCTCATCTCGCTCCTTCCTGGGTTTGGATCTGTTTCCTGATGAGAACAATTTTGTGATCAATTATGATGTTGAATGGAAAATTTACTTTGATGGGCCGAGATGTCAAACAGGTTTCGAAGCAGGTGTGGTTCTTATATCACTCAAATGTAAAATAGTCCCTCTCTCCTTTTGATTAGACTTTCATTGTACTAATAACATCGTTGAGTACGAAGCTCACATTGTTGGATTGTGTGCCATGATTGGTCTAAAAATAAAAATCTCCATATACTAGGTTATTCTGAGCTCATTGTGAATCAGATTATGGGAACCGATCAGGCTAAGAAAATTAAGCTATCTTGGTATTGAGACCTCGCTTTATCCTTGCTCAATGATTCTCCTCTTTCATGATAGACAGTGTCCCTAGGAGGGAGAATATACATGCAAATTCCATCCCAAGTGCTACTTCCCTGGTACCTTCAGATGAGGATACTAAAGAATACCACTTCATGGTTTAGGTCCTTTGGACCCTAGCTATCTTGGATCAACCTAAATTTGATGCCTTTGTGTGTTCTTACGTGGACTTAGGAGAATGGTTTTCTAATATTTACAACTACCTGAAGATTGGAAACTTTCCCGATGATGGAACAAAAAATGATCACACTCGTATATGAAAGCTTTCAACTAGTTATGTTATTTTTCTAATGTTCTCTATTTCAAAAATCCTATAATAGCTTGCTTTTTTGATGTCTCTCTAAAGAAAAAATACCCCTTTCCCTTAAAGAAGCCCATTTAGGCTTTGGGAGTGGACACTTTGGTGGTAAATCCCTGGTGAGGAAATTGATACACATTGGGAAATTTTGGCAAATGATGGAAAAAGATTCCTTCAATTTTGTTAAAAAGTTCCTACAATGTCAACAACATAGTCATCTTATTCATACACCTACACAAGAGTTACAAAACCAAACCTCTCCTTAGCCATTCACAAAATGGGGGTTGGATATTATTGGGAAAATATTACCTCCTTCTAAGGGACATATCTTCATCATTACTACTATAGATTACTTCACAAAGTGGGTCGAAGCTATTCCACTTCAATCCATGAACGTTGAAGCTATTTTTAGTTTTATTTTGAATAACATTATTTATCATTTTGGAATGTGCTAAACTTTTTTTTGATAATGGTATTCCATTCAAGAACAAGGAAGTGAAGCAATTCCTAGAAAATTTCCACATTCAAGATAGATTTTCTACACCTTACTATCCTCAATCTAATGGTTAGGCATAACCATCTCATAAGACTCTTGAGCTCATACTTCATAAAATATTTAACAAACACAATAAGGATTGGCATATTTAGTTAATGTGCACTTTGTGGGATTATCGCATGAGTGTTCATATGGTGATGGGAATGACACCCTACAACCTCATGTATGGTGTTGAACCTTTCATGCCTTTAGAGTTGGAGATTCCATCTTTGCAGGTTTCCCTTAGAGGGTTAATTAATGATGAAACTTATTGAGCTAATCATTTGCATAAGTTAGAGATGCTTGATGAGCGCTAATTATAGGCCCTCGATCATCTTAAAGCTTATCAACAACCATTATCAAGAGAGTATGATCAAAGTGTGCTTCCTAGAACTCTTAATTTGGGTGACCTGGTTCTTTATGAGAATCAAAGAAATGTAAATGTGCCACCTAATCAAAGAGAAAAATTTAGTCCTAACTGGTTAGGCCCTTACATTTTCATCTTTGTGTATGGTTTGGGTGCCTATAGGTTATCATCTATGGATGGAACACGTCTAAAATAGCTCATTAATGTGACGCATCTCTATCGATACTATGCATAGTGTCTAACATGTCATATGTTTGGTGTTCACTCTTTATGGGTAGTAGCATTGCATATGTAGAAATTATTCATTAACACATTATAAAAAGAAAATTGTTATGATGTGACCATGTGTGTGTGTGTGTGGAATATACATATATGTGTCTTGCTATGCTATGTCTTGATGTATTAGATTATATCTTTTAAGGTACTTAAATCATAATTTCATTTAATTAACATACATCCATGTTTTTCCATTAAATTATGATAGCAACTAATGTAAACATATATCCATATACACTGTGGATGTAGAAAAAGTAACCTTTCTACTTTTTCTTCCTATTTAGGCCCTCCTATGATTTTGGCTTAATTTTTCCTTGATTTAATGTTGTAATGTGGATAACACATTCACATTAGGTCTTGGGCCCTAGCAATATGATGAAAATGCATGTCTTGCAAAGGTGTTGCAAAGTGTTGTAAATGACTTCCACACTTTTCTAAAATTTTATTAAGTATTTAAGTATAATGGACCTATTTTTCCCCTGATTCTATAAGGAAAACTAGGAGTGCATCTAGTGAAAAATCCATGCAGTAGTGCCTTCGGTAACTTTCATTTCGATTAGGTTACCTCAAAGACACGTTCAACTATGTCCTAAAGTGGAAACAAACATAGTTATTTCCCACATTGATCCTTCTTAGAGAAACACATGTAAATTCAACAACAAGCATTAACAGATTCTACTACACGAACCAATAGACATTAAAGATGAAACAAAAAATGATAACACAAATATTTATGTGGGGAAAATCCTTTCGGATAAAAAACCCCACACTCCAAAGATCAAGCCATTGTATCATTCAACAAAAAACGGTTACAATACAATTTCAGGCTCTTTGCCTTTTCAAAGATTACATCTTGTTCATCTGGATACAATTGGTAGCAAACTATTCCTGAGAGATCAACCAAAGCAATCAGGATCATGAGAGATTTCAACAGCTTGACTCTGCCTCTCAATCCTCTACTTGGACCTCATGGCTTCGGCCTTTTGGCCAGCCACTCAGTCCTTACTCTATAGTTCTCTCTGGCTCTCGGCTCTTCAACTTTCTGGCTTATCAGCTTCCTTCTCTCCTACATCCAAAATGTCCAATGCATACATATATGCATTCGTTCTCAATAGGAACTTTGTGAATCGGTTCAAGATCACACTTCAACAATCTACCAACTTGGCATCCCTATCATCATAGATGTTTCCACTCCTGTGCAAATTTTTCCTTTCAGACTGTTTAGAAAATCCAACCACCAACCATTTGAATTTTGTTTCCTCTGATTGGTCCATGTACACCATGTCAGACAGTCTTCACTTGGTTGACAACAATCAACTTGTGTTGCATGTCAGTGAGACACTAGAAGCGTCTCCTTGATGCCACAAGACCTGATTACATGTTGTCACCAAGAGTCCTCTCCATCGACAAGAGGTTCCACTGAGCTTACAAGTTACATCAACCTTAGCAGGCACATCGGTGAGACTATCACTATCGCTAGGAGTTCACATCGAGTCTTCAAGTCATACCAAAACCCAAATAGTTTCCAAGAGTCATACCGATATCAGGTTTCCCATCGACAAGACAATCGTTCTTCACCAAGAGATAATACCGATTCCTCCATGTTACTCCAAAGTATCCTATCAGCTAGACATTCCATCTTTGCTAAGACACCGAGCTCAGGAGTCATACTGAACACATTCAAGAGTCAGCAAGACTTATCATCTTTTCCAAGACCTTATACTGAGGTCTTAAGTCACCCTGAGTATTGCATTCACTAGTCGAAAAGACTTATGTCTTTCACCGAGACTACATACCAAGTGCCCATGTCTTGCCAAGTCAGCAAGACATTTGACTTCACTAAGACCTTTCACTGGGCGTTGAGAGCTACATTGATGACTTTAGTTGCATCCCCATTGGTGAGACCAACACCTATCGCCAATACTTTATGCCGAAGTCTCTAGGTTACCCCAAGCTCACCTTTTGCCAAGAGTCATGTCGAACGCATCCCACACTGTTGGTGAGACAAATTCCCATCATCAAGACTTCATAGCGAAGCCTTTAGGTCATATCGATGTGTTCCACTATCACCGAGAGAATCAACCTTTAGAAAGACTTCTTACCGAGGTTTCCATGATATCTCGAAAGCACTTCTCACCAAGAGTCACACCGAACTGATGATCCCATAGGTTGTCGGCGAGACTTCTGATATTTGATGAGACATCATATCAAAACAATCCTTTTGCCCAAGGGTCTTCCTGATATCTCCAAAGGTTACATTGTCACCAAGACAATCCTTCATCATTGAGACTTCATATCGTGACCCTTAAGCTACTCCGAGTGTATACAGTCGACCAGACATCTCCTAGTCGCCAAGAGATCTTCCTGAATGTTCAAGTCACCTTGATGACTACAATCGATGAGACATCTCCCTATTGCTAGGACCACATACCGACACACTTGAGTTGCCCCGAAAACTCTAGGAGAAAACATATCAGTGAGACAACCCTTCGTTGCTAAGACTTCATATTGAAGCAAACAGGTTACACCAATGACTCCAGTCACCATAGGTCACACTGAAATACGCTAGGCACCTGATAAGAAACCCTTGTATCACCAAAAAATTTCCATTTTGCAAAGGGTTATAGCGAATGCACCAAGTCATAGCAATAGGTCCATTCAGCAAGACAGAAGCAAAGTCATAGTGACATGAGCAAAACACAAGATTACTGAACTGCTAGTCGGCTAGACACCATGAATGTCACAATGACTTGAGCAAAACACAAGATTACTAAACTGTCAATTGGCCAGACACCATGAATGTCACAACAACCATTCTTTCTCAGAGGATTCAACCTGTGAGATTGAGGCACATTTTCCAAAAAATTCAATTTAATCTAGAAGGATTGTAAATTAAATTTAACTTTAAACTAGTGTTGTAATGTGTTTTACACATTCACATTGGATGTTGTGCCTTTCTAATCCAAGTGGACATCATTTTAATGTTGTAAAGTGTATTTAATCACACTTTCACATTATAATTTGTGTCCTTAGCCCTAATTACTCTTTACATCATCATTAATAGGCTCTATGACTCCATATTGTGCATCTTGAGGCATAATTTGATCAAATACCTGACAAAATCACCATATAAACCTTATTTCTTCATTTTCGAGCATTCCAGCTAGCAGAATGGCCCCTGTGGGACCCATTCACCACTAGGGGTAAATGATTCCCATCCAGGTAGGACCCATTCACACCTGATGGTGAATGAGTCCCATTTGGGCTATTTTTAGGGTTTGAGTGAGAAAAAATAGGTTTTAAGTTTAATTTCGTCAATGTTGGCCTTGGGGATCAAATTAACATGAATCTTAGATGTGTTGCCTATAAAAACAAGCTTGTAAGCCCTAATTCAAAACCCATTCATTATTCATTCACCATTCATCATCCTTTTCAAGTCAAGCAAGTTAGGGTTTTAACATTTCAAGTCATCAAGATAACTTTCTCAGACATTCAAGGGTAAATTCTACATCCATTGTTGTAGAAATTCAAGATCTATTATCATGGAAAGTTTGTAATTCCATTATTTCATGCTTCATTACATTATTTCTTCATTTTGGTTTAATTACCTAAAAATGGGTTTAACCAAGGAAAACCTCCATGCCCTAACATTCAACATTTATCTCTCTTTCCTTGCATGTTTGCATTTTTAGGTACTTTGAATACTTGGAAATCATAGAAGATTAGGTTACAAACTTATTGAATTCATATCCTCATTGGGTAGGTCAAAATATCCATAAAAAGTCACTTACAATGTGATAAATAAGAGTTTTGGATCCGGACACCTGTCAGGAGTAGAAGTGTAGACTAGGAGCTATAGATTGTACCTTTGATTTTCCAAAAATCTAAAGGTGGACTAATTTTCCATCTATGGCATATAAGTCTCACTGCCAAGCCTAAAAATGTGTTTTCTGTAGTTTTGAGTACCCAATACCCCAAAAGTTGTTACGATAGATTTTACCTAAAGTAGGACTAATTCACCCATCTTGGCGTATGAGTCCCAGTGGGATTTTCCAGTGAATTTTGTAGGATTTTAGACTTCCATTCCATCCCTTTCCACTTTCTAGGTGCACCTCTACATTTTCATTAATTTTTGTTATTGTTTGTTTGCATTTCTAGGTCTTTTTGCATACAACAATGTATTTTCAAACACTTTGTATTTTCCAAGTTTACACTTGGTGGTGAACCCATTTCTTGTCTCAGCCTCCTTCAAGGAAACCTTATAGTCAAACCTTACATCCTCCATTGGGTTGAGGTCTCTAAGGTACTCTTGAGTGTGGATTTTGTGGGATTGGACCTCTTCCTCCTCATTCCCCTTTTGGTGTGAAGAAGGAAAGTTGTGACTTCATTTCCATTGTCCACATTTTGGTGAACTCTCCTTTAGAGTACTTATTGTTCTAATTTGGAGTACCCATCATCCTAGATCTAGCTAGCATTGAATTTGCATTACCTAGTTTTCATTAGTTAATTGGCATCTAGGGTTTCTAAAATTTTGGATTAGTGAAAATGCATATAGGTTACATTTTGGCATCCTAAATCATTAAAATTTTCTAAAATTCTACATTTTCATCTTAGGTAAGCATGATAAAACATAGAAAACACAAAAAACAATCAAAAAAATCAAAAATTCTTAAAAAAAGCCCTACTGAGACTCATTCGCCACCTTGGGCGAATTAGTCCCTTTCCACCCTTGAAATTGCCTTCTATAGTGGTGAAAACCTTGTTTCTACAATTCTATTTTCTACCATTAACTATCTATATTAGTGTGTTGGATTTCTGTAACATGCAATCTAGCTTAATTTGAATCATTTAATGCATTTCTTAATTTCAAATTTTCATTCCCACATTGTTGTATAGTGTACTCAGTCAATTTATCATCTAAAAATTGCATTTCATTTTAGGCCTTTACATTGCATTTTGAGTTTTCATAGATTGTTATTCAAACATGTTAGTATCTATTCTTTTCATGTTTGAAAAGAAAAAGTTAATTAATAAGCATGCTAGTTATTCATTCATTGCATTGTCTAATTATGATAGTCTCTTAGCACAAGAGAATGAAAATGGTAATGATTTCGTTAAACATACACCCCATACTATCTCTCCTATTTGTGAGGATGATGTGATAGAAGAGATCACAAAACATAGATAATCATGATGATCACAATTGTTCTTCTCCCAATACCTCTCCTTTTAATGATGAAGTTATCTTGGTGAAAGAAGGTATAATTGTTGAGAATCATGAAGATCTTGCTTGTCCTTTTCCTCATCCCCCTTGGGAAGATATTATAGAACAAGAGTTCATGGAATTGTAAATGATGAGGATGATAGATTGGTTTTAGATAATCAAATCTTTAAGGTCTATAACAACCCTCTTTATGATCCTTCCCCTACCTATCCTATTTTTGAAAACATTATGGAACTATGAAATGAGCTCATAAATGATCATGATAATCATACTTGTTCTTCTCCTAGTATCTATCATAGCTACGCAGATGATACTTTGATGTTGAAAAGAAAAACCAATGAGAGTCATGAGAATCTTAGTTGTCCCCTTTCACCTAAGGAAAACCTTATTGCACAAGATAATTTCACCATTAATCATTCACCTACTTGCAATGAAGTCATTGTAGAAGAACCAATCCATGAATGTCAAGAACATTTTATTCATAGTTCTCCAAAAAAAAATTCCTCCTAGGGAGAATATCATGGTGCTAGAAAATGACAACAATAGTAATGTCTTCCTTAGATAGCAACAAAAAGGTGATTCTAGATTACCCTTTATTAGAGATACATCAAACCAAGACTGTGGAGGTTATGAATGCACAAGTTTCTATTAGATTCTGCTTTGATTAATGGACCTCCTACATACCCCATAGGACATCCTAAGAATCCTCTAATCCTTTACTCCCCTTCACACTAACCTCCAACTCAAAATAAACCTGAACTCATCCTTTACCCACCTAAGACTAGTGTTTTGTAGCAATTGATTTATAATACCATTGCTAATACATATAACACTAGAAATTATTTGCAACCACAATAACTAACCCTAACACCCTTACCTTTTCCTAAACCTATCCTACCTAACCCTATCTTACTAGGTCCTCCTCGTGGAAAGGAGTATGATCTTGTCGAGAAACTAAAGAATACTCCTACTAATATTTCATTATGGGACCTTATTTAGGCCTTCCCTCACTACCATAACATGATTCATATAGCCTAGAAACAAGTTCCTATCCCTTCTAATGTGCAACCAAATGACATAGCAGCCATGATTCAGGGTATAAATGCTCACATTTTTTTCCACCAAAGTGAACTCCCCCCTTTGGAAGTGCAAAAACAAAATGATTCTTTCATGATCATAGCTTAATACATAAGGATAGGGATAAAGTGAACCCCTTTTGACAATGGCTCCACCCTTAATGTGTGTAGTGTAAACCTTTGGATAGGCTTCATGTAGATAAGTCAAAAATTGAACCTATATTTGTATCTATCCCAGGCTTTGACAATGTAAGAAAACAACCATTGGGTGTGATTACTTTACCTATTACAATTGGAATGACCACATTACAAACTCTGATCCATGTTATGCTCCATGATCTTTCATATAATATTCCTTAGGAAGACCATGGATTCATGAGATGAATGTAGTGCCTTCAACTCTTCATCATAAAATGAAATATGTCTACAAAGACACAATCTACACACTTGATGCTGATCATGAGCCTTATAGTGTCTTTCAACTTGATCAAAACAAAGAGAACTCCTTGAACACCCTAAGACCAACTACCCAAATCAAACCCGTGTAACAAAAAAACAAAGAAAAACAAATTGAAGAAGTCACAAAGCTATAAAACATGATTGGGGTTCCTTAGGATTCAAACTTACATTCATGTGTGAGTACAAGATCATAAAAGAAGAATCAAATATGGTACACGAAAAAGAAAATATATCAACACAAAATTGAGAAGACCCTTCAAAAGCATCTACCTCCACCACTTCAGAACACAAGATAAAAAATTATACAACAAGCTTTGATGAAGTTGTCCACCAACAACCACTAGATCCAAAAGCAATGAAAAAGCTTAATGGAAAAGGTTATGAACTTATGAAACAACTTGGATATAGTGGAAAGAATGTGGTGATAAAGAACAAGGTATTTGTAACCCTATAGACCCTATAACACAAAAAACAACTCAAGGTCTTGGTTATTGTCCTTTGATAGAAATAAACAAGTATTTAATAAACATCAACACCATTACTCACAATTCTTCTAAGCCAACTTTAACTATAAAACATCCTAAATTGATGGAAACTAATGGTCTTGAAAATTATTCTTTGTAAGCAATACAACAAAAAAATACATCCTCGCTTAATGTAAATATTATCTTGTAAAACTCAAATGATTTGAGTTTGTTAAATTTTACACCCTCTTATATAGGAGAACAAAATCTCAATATCTAAAGAGTCTTGCATAGGAATGACATCTTGTACATCTAAGCAAGAGATGTCTTTGTTGCAAACTACATGAACACCTTCTACCATCAATCAAGAGGGTATCTTGTCAAGACTTCTCCAAGATCACTTGATATCCCTTCCTCCAAAAAATAAAAATAAATTCTATTACAAGACTTCATTCTATGCCTATCATAGAGTTCATGGTCATTCGACTAATGAATTTAAGGCTTTGAATAGTAAAATACAACATCTTAATGAGTTTGGTGCTCTTCCTTATGTGGGGGGCACCTTATTCATCTAATCAATATTGATTTTCACTCTCTCTTGCATCTTATTAATCATTTTGGCTCACTCTTGTCCTGCACTAAGTGGGGGAAATGAGTTAGGCATCCTTTTCCTTGTATGTCACTTGTCATTGCCTCTTTTTTCTATCCTTTAACCTTTCATGAACATATAAAATGAAGCTTTGGATGTGGACGACATATCTTAAGTTGGCTCGCATGTGACATACTGCCTTTTCATGACATAGCTTATCATAAACATATGACTTGGCATAGGGATTTTCAAATAAGCTCTCATTTCTTCTACTACTTAAAAGAAATTTCTCATAGTAATGGTGTTATTAACCACTTTAAAGTGGGGGCATACATCGACACTCATATTACATTGTGCAATTTTGTTTTTCTTGAAATTTCCTCTCTTGGAAACATTAGGTATACTGTTGCCCAAGATGACACCTTGCACTTGTCCTCTCTTGGAAACAGGATGAGACATTAAGCATGATGTTCCCTAAGATGAGACCTTGCATGAACAGAGCAAAACCTCTTTGAACATTCCTTACACCATTTTTCATTTATGAGGTCTATGAGTTTCAAGCATCATTTTCGTATGGATCGTATTAAAGTTATCAGGAGGTATAACTTTGGTATGACTAAGTGGGAATCCCATTCCGATGTATGATTTTCCCTATAGCCACTTGTGTGTGTGTGAGTACATACCAGCCATGAGTGTATGTTTCTCACCTTTTTGGACTTCTCACCTGGTTGACAACCATGAGTTTCGTCACCTCAAAGTAAGTATACATTTTTTGGACCAAAAACCAGATCTGATCAACATCATGTTGGAAAAATAGTCAAAGCTTGATCCACCTAAATTTTATTCCTTATCTTTCTTCTAGTCATTGCCATTGCATGATACGATGTCTTGTTTTACTACAACTTGTACATGTCCTTTTATGCTTATTTCGGTTTGACTTAGTATCTTAGATCCTAGGAGCCTGATTGCTTCCTTCATCTTTGTTATCCTAGACCATCTGCATTGGTACACTTGGATGCCTCTTGAGATGTGTTGATCTACTTTAGTGTGAATTTGAAGCAAGTTCATCCTCTCACTAAAGTGGGGGCTAAATATGGACATAGAAAAAGTAACCTTTCTACTTTTTCTTCTTGTTTAGGTCCTGATTGTGATTTTGGCTTAATTTTTCCTTGGTTTGATGTTGTAATGTGGATAACACATTCAAATTAGGTCTTGGGTCCTAGAAAAATGAATAAAATGCATGTCTTGTAAAGGTGTTGTAAAGTTTTGTAAATGACTTTCACACTTTTCTATACTTTTATTAAGTATTTAAGCATAGTGGACCTATTTTCCACCAATTCAATTTAATTTAGAAGGCTTGTAAATTAAATTTGATTTCAATCTAGTGTTATAATATGTTTTACACATTCACATTGGATGTTGTACCTTTCTAGGCCAAGTGGACCTCATTTTAATGTTGTAAAGTGTATTTAATCACACTTTCACATTGAAATTTGTGTCTTTATCCATAATTACTCTTTACATCATCATTAATAGGCCCTATGACCCCATATTGTGCATCCCAAGGCATAATTTGATCAAATACCTGACAAAATCACCATATAAACCTGATTTCTTCATTTCCTGACATTCTAGCTAGCAGAATGGCCCCTGTGGGACCCATTCACTATTAGGGGAGAATGAGTTCCATCGGGATGGGATTGATTCACCCTTAATGGTGAAGAGTCCCATTTGGGCTATTTTTGGGGTTCGAGCATTAAAAAATAGGTTTTAAGTTTTATTTTTGTCAATGTCGGCCTTGGGGATCAAATTAACAGGAATCTTAGATGGGTTTCCTATAAAAAAAATATTCTAAGCCCTAATTCATAACTCATTCATTATTCATTCATCATTCATCGTCCATCTCAAGTCAAGAAAGCTAGGGTTTTAACATCTCAAGTCATCAAGATAGATTTTCCAGATGTTTAAGGCTAGATTCTACATCCATTGTTGCAGAAATTCAAGATCTATTATCATGGAAAGTCTCTAATTCTATTATTTCATGCTTCATTACATTATTTCTTCATTTTGGTTTAATTACCTAAAAATGGGTTTGACCAAGGAAAACCCCCATGCCTTAACATTCAACATTTCTCTCTTTCCTTGTGTCTTTGTAGATTTAGGTACTTGGAAGAATTGGAAACCATTGAAGATTAGGCTACAAATTTGTTGAAGTCATCTCCTCATTGGATAGGACAAAATATCCATAAAAAAGTTACTTACAATCCCGAAAATTAGAGTTTTGGATCCAGACGCCTATCAGGAACAAAATTGTACACCAAGAGCTACAGATTGTAGCTTTGATTTTCCATAAATTTGAAGGTAGACTAATTCAACATCTATGGTGTATGAGTCCCACTACTAAGCCCGATTTTTTTTTTCTGTAGTTCTAAGAACCCAGTACCTCGAAACCTATTCTAACAAATTTTACCTAAAGTAGGACTAATTCAACAAACTTGGCATATGAGTCCCAATGGGATTTCCTAGTGACTTCTGTAGGATTCCTTACTTCCATTCCATAAGTTTCTAGTTTCCAGGTGCACCTCTTCAGTTTCATTAATTTGTGTTATTGTTTGTTTTCATTTCTAAGTCTTTTTGCATACAACACTATGTTTTTAAACACTTTGTATTTTCCAAGTTTACAATTGGTGGTGAACCCATTTCTTGTCTCAATCTCCTCCAAGGATACCTTATAGATATAACTTACATCCTTCATTGGGTTGAGGTTTCTAAGGTACTCTTGAGTGTGGATTTTGTGGGATTGGTCATCTTCCTCCTCATTCCCCTTTTGGTGTGAACAAGGAATGTTGTGACTCCATTTCCATAGTCCATATATACATATAACATCTATAGCATCAACATACATGAAAATAAAGGAGAATACATATAAAATACACAAAATGGAATGAGTATCACGTATATATATATATATACGTATTGGGCCATTATCATCAAAAAATGAGTGGTTACTAAATATATGTGTCAATTTCTATATAAAAAGATCTACAAAACATGTATATATATCTTGTGGGTACAAAACTAATGTAGAAAATAGGAGCACTCTAAGGCTATGGCATGTGGTTCCCTGAGCCGACTTGCTCTAGCTGCTACTATGGTTTGGGGAGGGGCTACATAGTGGTCATAGACCTAGATCAATGTGATTGGGCTCCATGCATCCCCTTTATCTCTCCTTATAGGGAGCATATCATCATTTTGTACCTGCATTAGCTCTTGTTGTAGTTTTTGAACATCTACCGGGATCGTGGCTTCCAATTTTCTTGAAAGGTCATCGAGGTGGCTCTATAGGGTATCACATGCTTGCTTACCAACATCGAACCTCATCTCTAGCACATCTTGCTCTATGAGTGTTGTCTTCAGCTCTCCTGATAGCTAGTCATGCTAACCCCAGACTGTGGTCATGTCCATAACACCCTACATGATCTCTACTCCCCACTCCTCATAAGTGGTCCTTAGATGTGCTATCGGCTCAGACAAATATGCATGTTGGCTCATGGAAACTAGCTAGTATGCCTCAAGGATTATCCCCTAGATAGGAATGTTAGGGGCCACCTTTGATATGCACTGAGCTATTAACCTAGTCCATCCTTGTACATCTTCTAGAACTACAAAAATAAAGGATAGGATTAGTATCAAATGGAATATCTATGAAATCATAAACAAAGAAAACTAAAGTTATAGAAATATAAATAACATGTTCAATGTACATGGGTCCCTTGGTTGCCAAGTAGGGGTAGGGTGAGGAGCAATGCTAGGACCTGCATTGCTAGTATCTGAAGCCACTCTTGGTGCTGGTAAGGCCACCAATTCTATGACAATGGGTGTTGGTGGCATCGACAAGATGGGGGTAGTTGGTGGAGGGTCTGACCTCCTCCGTTGCTGCCTTGGCCTCTATGATGATGTCAGTTGCTCCTCCTCCTCTTATGACCTATCCTCATCCTCACCCTGCTACCCTCTGCATCCTTTCCCTTTCCTCTTGTCTTGTGGTTCCTGTGGTCGCACATCCCCCTATGAGAACACAAGATGAGGGTGATGCCTATCCCACCATGCTCTAAAGTTTGCAGCAATTCCAATATTATCTGCCATGGATATCGGTGGCAGATATTGATCAAGCTCATCATCATCTGAGGGAACACAATTAGTGATCGAGGGATGAGGAATGTCCCCAGGTCTCAAAACACTCCTAAATGCCTATTTATATGTGGGAACATTAGGAGGGATAGTCTATACATAGCCATGCTATTGCATGATTCGACTCCTCTAATAAGGTATAATAATATGGTCGCGAAAACCTAGCAGAAAATGATTCCATTGTAGGTTCCTATGGTACATGCTATCGCCTAACCACCTAAAAAAAAGGCAGGGTCTTCATTTGACTTGATCAGGCACAAGGGTATCAAACTATAATCACCAAAACTATAGATCAATTTGTCTCCACTGCCACATCACCTCATAACAATGGGCCATGGGGACATGGTACAGTCAACTTTATGGGAAGTTGACTGGTCTTGTACACATGATGTGGGAAAAATACCACACCTATAGTAGCATGAATGTTATGAGGCTATGGTACTCATAGTACATATACCACCCAAACTCCTGGTACAGGTGCACCAGTGTGTTACACCCCCAAGAAAGGATTGACTGGTGCTCGACTATCTGATAAATGGTATGGATGAGGCCCCCATGTAGGTGAGAGCCCAACCCATCTATATTGACTAGGAAGGCCATAGTCACGACCATCAGATGATGCAATAGGGGTGCAATGGTTTGTGCTAGATTGTACCAATGTCTATAGATGTGACCTATGCCATCACCACCATCGCTCTACCCTGAACAGTAGAGAACACCCTCCGATCACTCCTGTGTTGACCGGGTGTCGTCAATCACAACTTGTTAACCACTGATGGGGAGTCTGAGATTATGATACACATCTTCCAAAGTGATCATCATCTCTCTAGTAGGAAATTGGAAAGATGATGTAGTGGCATCCCACTGGCATCCCACTGCTCCATTAGGGCTATCGGAAGGGTATGTGCAAGATCATCATGGAAAAAATAGGCCCTTAAGTGGCAAAAAATTCAAAAAAATAAAAGTTAGGCAACTTGACATAAAAATTTGAATAAGTTATCTATATTATTTCAAAAATATGTAAGAATAGAATCTGTAGAAAATTGAATGTAGTTTCTAAACTACTAGGTTTATTAAAAAAATCTATTTGGTGAAAATTTGAAATTTCAATGTAGTAGAACTTAAATTTTAGGGAAAAAATAAGAAGTAGGTGTCTATCTCACCACCCTAACCACAATAAAATGATAATATTTTTTTATAATATTTTAGATATAAGTAGAAGACTCATGTCCCGATGTGATGCATATTTTTTTATAATTTTTTTCAAGTAAATAATTAATTATGAATTTCTTATCACAACTTTTAAAAATATAAAAACTTGTATGTCGACCACTTTAACTTGGTCAAAACTTCATGAAATTCAATTTCTTTTTTAATCCTATAGTATGCAAAGCATAAAATGTGATGCATGTTTCATATTCAAAAAATGTGATACTATTTGAAAGCTATAGATGTTTTTCAATTAGCCTATCAATCGAGACTTTAGTCGTAATTCAAATAGAAAATGAATAATAATAATTTATTAAATTCAAAGTAAAGCATAATTTATATTGGTGGAAAGCTGAGAATTTCCTTTAAAAACCCTTTTTGTTTCATCAATTTTGGGTAAAAAATATCGTCAGCCACATACCCTACACATACCCATCATATCGCCACTCTTTGGCCCATCATGATCCTACACATACCCAACATTCACTTGTGATATCACATCTCTAGCATAGTGAATGCATGCTAGAAATGGACTACTATAGATGTGTGACCTCATCCTTGCTGAGGTGGTCCCTTTTCTTGCAAAACAACCAGTATGCTCACCCATCGGGATGCTCTCGGATCTCAAGATAGTCCTGTAATAAGTGAAAAAATTTGAAGTCAAAACATGGAATTTTAAATTTGAAAGAAATTTTTTATTAAGGATTGTTGCATGTTGCACAAACATTTGTTTGTCATGCATATGTCTTATTCTTCTATTGATGCCCTGAGGACACTAGCATGTACTTGGGATGATAGTTCAGAAATGGGACACCAACACGTTTTCTAGATGCAAGTGCAAAAAAAGACATATGCGCATATCGGACAGAAAATAATGCTTAAAAACATGCAAAAATGCATTAAAAATGAGGTTTTGAGACCTACTTGGTCCATCTCATAGGCCCTCAACGATGTCCTATGCCAATTTTTCTATCCTTGGAGCCTCGTATTCTCTCTTGCTCGACTTTTTTTGACTTTTCTCTCACAAAATTCAACAATTTCTTCGCAGTGAATAGTGAAAATGACTCTTCTAGGGGCCCACCTAGGTATATATAGACCCTTTGAGGCCCATTTTTCCTGGAGTTTGTGGCCCCTGCATTTAGTCTTAATTTACCCCACCTAGCTAGGGGCAAACTTAGGAGGGGGCGTATAGTCATCTCTTTACCATATCTTTCTTCTGCATTGAATTTTTCTTGACCCTTCTTCTCAGCATTGTAGCTTCTTCCAAATTTTAAAAATGGCATAAATTTGAGTTTTGCAGATCATAATTTTGCAACTTTTGAAAACCAGTCTCACACTACTTATCGAGCTCAACCACTAGGAGGCACCTTCGGTACTAGCTAGCTTGACCTCAATGACCTTTGAGGCCCTTTTTCTTAAGCACACAAATCTATAAAATTTTAAATTTGGGTAAAAAGTTTCATCTATACTTTAGTGTGGATGATTTTTTCGAAAATATAGCCCACTAAAGTGGGGACAAGGGGTGATCCCACAAATCTAGTTTACAATTTCTGGGAGGATCTGATTTTTGCTGAAATCACATATTTTTAGAAAACATAATAATTTAAACCTTAAAAAGTTTCATTTAAAGCATTCCAATTGAAGAGGGTTTGATCAAACTACCTTAAATCAACCCCCCTTGGATAAAACCCCGCTAGTTTTAAACCATACCTATAATGGAGTCTCCTTTACACCTATCAAAATGTTGATAAAAACCCACTTTTGATTTACCTTTTGGGGAATCAAATGAATTCATTTAAAATTTATTTTTTGTAAGTATGTAGTCCTTATTATAAGCTTCCCAAAATGTATAATTTTAATTAAATTTTTTCTTTATTATTATTTTTTATTTCTCATGAATGTAGGTTTTTCACTGAAAATCAAGCTCTCAGTTCTTCACATGTGGAAAAATAGAAAATTATCAAAAAAAAATCTGAAAATATGAGTGCACTAGATATTGAAGTCCTTGATTAAATAAAGAGAAAAAAATTGAATTTTGATACATATAAAAAAATTTACGTGTTATACGGACTATGTCTGAATTATAATTGGTTTCACTTTGAAAGTTGATTAAAGAAAAATATTGAATAAAAAACTATCTAACCAAGTGGAAGCACTAGATATCAGAGTTACGAATCTAAATTTGGAAGAATTAGAATTTTATTCTTCATGGAAAAAAAATTATGCGTTATACGATGAGCGTCACTTTTTAAAAATGTTTTTTTAAAAAAAAATGAGGGAGATGGAAAAAGAAGTGCAATCTGATTCCAAAAAAATTGAAAAAAATATATTTAGAATCTATAGACAAAATTTCATGAAACTCTAGTTTGAATCATCTTCAAATTCCTCACAGTTTAGCCGCTATAAGTGCTCAAAAGTGAAGATTTAGTTAAAAACAATTATTTCAGTGTCCAGTTTGGCCAAAAATTATAAACCACTATTGTGGGATCACCTTGAGATGTAATGTCAAAAAATTGCACCTAGTGAAAATTCCACAGTTTTGCACTTTTCCTAACATTTATGATGCCTAAGAGCATAAATGAAAAAAATCCCATGGTTCAAAACTTCACAATTTAGTGGCAAAGCAACAACAACCTAATGACACGTTTCTTAAAAAATGATACCTTGGATGCTTATGCGACACATAGACATCTGTGTGGCACTAGTATCTTGGCAATTTTTCGTGTTTGAAACAAGGAATCTAGAATCTTGACACTTGACGCATGTCTTAGTAGTTAATATTTTGGGTATAATGACTCTTTTCCACCCTTGCATGCAACACAACCCCTCAATTGCTCTATTTTGGGGTTCCAATTCATTTTTCAGTCAAGCTCTCTTCAAATTCACACTCATATTTCTCTTGTCTTTAACAACCATCATTTCTACAAGTGAAGCTTTGCCAAACTGAGGTCCCTCTAATAGTTACAACTCTCAAAGGAGCATTTAATGGTGCATCTATGTGTTCTGGAGAGGGCCTAGGATCGTGGGTAATGCTCTCTCTCTCTCTCTCTCTCTCTCTCTCTCTCTCTCTCTCTCTCTTTTCTACTTACTTTCTCATTTACTACTTAGTGGTACAAATTCTACTCTTGAAGCGAGTTTTTCTTTTACGACACGCTTTGTTCATTTTAGTTACATTCCTTTTCTATCTATTTGTCCATGGAGGTGGGAACACCAAAATAGGGGTTTGACTGAGGAAGGCCCCTATATAGCCCCAACATTTTCCCCTCGTTCTTTTGTGTATAGGTTACAAAGTAGAGCTTGGACTGAAGACATGAACAACCAATTGAGGGTAAGTGTTCTCCAAGTTTTCTTTGTACCTTTCTTGAAGTTTTGTTCTTTGTTTGATTACTCTACTTAGTAGGCCTTAGATCTAAGTCAGAAAGTGAGACTTTATTCTTCCCATCTAAGCTCTTAAGCTTTCTATTGCTCAAGACACCAGCATGCCAGTTGGACAACAATGTGCCGTGCTAGCATCCTGAATCTGTGTTGCCGTCCTTTGGCTAGGAACTCCTCTATTGGAGGAAAAAATCTATAAGTTTCACTCTCTCGGGATCTAAAGTAGTTTTTTCTAAAAGTTAGCTTGTGTACATTTCCTTTGCGATTTCTTCATTTAGTTTATGTTGAAGTGGATAAGGGAAATTCATTCCTTGGTGATCTCTTGAGAATGAAGAGACCCACATGTAGTGAATCCCTCTTATCTCACATGTTCAATGAGTAATTTATTTGTGTTTTACACAATATACTCTAGTTTTCAATGTTCATCCAATTCCTACCTTACCTAGAATAGGGAGTGGATTGAAATGGAAAAAGGAAGATGAGCTATAGTTGCAAGATGTATGAGATGGACACTCTCTATTTTCCTCTTACAATTTGGAGTGGACTCCTATTGCCATCAAAAAGGATGGGGTCACTAATCTTGTTGCAACAATTCCTCATAGTAGACTTGATTATTTTATTCATTGTGAAGGGTTTCTTGAACGTTTTGAAGCTTCATTTGTTCACATGAGAAAAGAGAGGAGAAGACCATCACATGTCCCATTAATGACAAAAATTATAGAAAACAATTATGTGACATAGGTTTATACATTTCAACATTCATGTGTATGGTCTAATGATATTTTATTCTCTCTTGCTTGAAGATGATGAGATGATGCTTTGTTTATAGCTACTAGCGTACATACGGTCCTAAAGACTAGAGGATCAAGCCTGCACTATAGAAAAGATAATAAATGTTTATAAAAAACTAAGGTTGTCTATGCCACTTCATTTCAAAGGTTATTTTTGGTAGACTCGATGTTGTGTACCTACTCTTCAAAGAAATGTTTCACATCAATGTCAATGGTGAATTTTTCCATGGAATTGATGACACAAGCAGATAATTGCATGTCAGGTTTTCCCCTAATCTATCTACATAATGAAAAAGATATAGTAAAAGCCTTTTTCTCATGGATGTGCATCTCAATATAATAATGGAAAGGCACCTTGAGTTGATCCTATTTTCTATGGTATGATGAGTAAGAGAGATGAATTCTTGGAAAAAGGTGCAATCTATTCATGCACATAAGCACATATACGATTCTTCAAGTATAATAATGTGGAATGCACATGACAAGGACAACTTCTACTTTTAGTAGCCCCATGTAAATGAGATGCCTTTTGTTATCAAGGTTGAAACTCCATGGATGTTGCATATGATGGTTTTCCACTCGCACAATTTAGTCATCTCCATGGATTCCATATTTTCCACTATCAAATATGGGGTGAGGGATTAGAAACATTCATAAATACTTCATCTTTTCAATGATCTTATTGGCTATACACCTGGAAACGCTCATGACAACATGTTATGGTTTCAGTACAAATTATATATTTTTCTCATTTTCAATGAGAAATAGAGTGGTGTTCTCATTGCATGGACAATCTCCTCGCGAAAAAAGATTGAGGAAATTTTTTTCTGGCTATATGTGGTGCATGCCCATGGAAGAATAGCCAAACCCAACTAGAGAATCAATTCTTTTTTTATCAATGATACCATTGCAAAAATTCAATCCATACAATAAGTGCATGTTTTGGTTAATTTGTGTACCTTTCTTATTTTTTATTTATTTTCAAAACCACTTTTTCATGAAAATGAGCACTAAATAATATCCTTTGTATTTTCTATTAGGGTTGTCTTTGGATTTCATGTGATTCTATGCATTTGGCACATTCGAAGGGTTTGGCTGAAAAGTGTACATAAGTATGCAACCAAGGATATGGAAATGGACATCTTCCATAAACTTGACATGATCATAATGGTTATTGATGATAGCGATGACAACATTACTCACCTATTGAACAATTTATTTAAGGAATTTAATGATTAGCCCTAGTTTTTACAGTACTTCAAGAAGACCTGGTGTGAAGGAGATGGTCAAATTTGAGAGTTGACAATATCTATCACCTCATTTGACTTACACTATTCACATTCTTTGACGTTACCTCTAATACATTGTGGTTCACTTCATTATTATTTTTTTCACAACCATGTGGGTGAAAAATTGTAGACTATTCCCACATGTCAACCAAGATACAAATGTTGCCATCAATTCATGCCATTTCACATTGAAAACTCGATACTTATGTGATTTTCAAAAAAGTGCACAAGGAAAACTGACTATTTTTATTACAAACTTGTGTATAGAATGGAAGCATTCTTTAGGAAAAAACAAAAGTTGTAGCATTAAGGTTTTTGATGAACGATAAGATTCAAAATATTAAACATAGTTTGGAGAGTGAAAAAGTAATTCTAGATGATGACTGTGTTTTGGATGAAACACATCCTAGATGGCACTGGGTGAAAATTTAAAGTAGGTGTGATCACTACTTGGTTCAAAAATTTGGTGAGCACCTTTTTGTTTGTGAGTGTCCTCAGAGTCTGTAGGGGAACACTTGCAAACATGTCCTTAAGGTTTCCAAACTTATTAAAAGATCATCTAATGTTGAAGGGGTGGTCCATGGTAAGTGAATTTGAATTCAAAGTGCATTACTTTATGGGAGACAATGGTGTTTTGTATTTTCTACCACCTAATACAGGTTTTTTGTGTGTTGTCATTTAGACGATGGAAATGAAGCCATTGATAGGAGGAAAAATTTAAACAAGACATTGTCATAGGGGCCATCCAAGAAAATAGTCGAAATGTTCCCACCCCTACACAAGATCCTTTTGTAAGTGACAAACATGATGAATATTTTCAAAAAGTGTGTATTTGGAATGACACAAACAAAATATTGAAGTGATGCATACACCGCCCTAGTGTCTATAACAAGTATAGTCATATTCAAATGTGTTGAGAGGTTTCTACAGGATCTATAGCAATCCAATGCATTTTCATTTGAATTCATTGATGATCCTAATGTAGCTACAACTAGCACTATTTGCATGCATCCATGGTTTAGTGTAAGAAAGGATCATCATCAATGTGCAACCCATCGTAGGGAGCATGTTGTACAATAGTTAGACCTCTGAAGTCCTATGGGTGACTTCTTTCCCTTATCCACAAAAAATAGCATTAATATGAATGTCAATATGCAATGCGAGACATTAGATGCACCTACTATGGATGGGATAGAGGATACAACATCTAATACAGGTGAGTATGAGAATACACATATCAATTTCTATATCATAACAGGAATGGTATTGGAGATTTCTTTTTCATTAACCAGTTTCCACCACCTCATAAATTTTTTAAATTTTTTGTCTTTTATGTTCTCTTTAGCATTAAAATGTGTAGAGAGGATTCCTCATCAGTGACTATCTTTCATGTGTGTAAACCTAATGGATGGTATGGTTCCAATTTAACAACTATACATAGATAAGTCCATTTTTTGATATGAAATTATGCAATAGTATGCTTCCATATAAAATTATGACTACAATGACAGGTTGATGTTAGCCAACATGTGTTCACATTGGTGTTTTTTTAAGAGCTACTAAGGATTGCAAAATCATACATCAATAAACTTCATTTGTAGGTAAGCATGCCATCTTTTCAAAAATTTGTTCACACAAGTTGTCTATAATTTTCACACCAAAATTTCATGTCTCCACCCAACTGATTCTATTTGTCTGCACTACTTCTTCTCAAGTGCTTGTACAATAGATTCCTTTTTCATTTCATGCATTCTAGTACTTGTTGCTCTAATTATGCATTGTCATTTTCTCATTGCACATACTACACATGCTCCTTCCTCAACTTGTGAAGAGCAAGAAGAATTTTTTAAGCCAAAACATTATCTATCTCATTCACTTTAGGACCTACTTTTTTTCAAGTGTTTTCCTAGCAGATTCCTTTTTCATTTTAGGAATTCTAGTATATGGGTATGTGTAGGATCATGATGAGCCAAAAAGTGGCGATATGATGGGTATGTGGCTGACGATTTTTTTTAACCCAAAATTGAGGAAATGAAAAGGGTTTTTAAAGGATATTCTCAGCTTTCCACCAATATAAATTATACTTTACTTCGAATTTAATAAATAATTATTATTCATTTTCTATTTGAATTACAACTAAAGTCCTGATTGATAGGCTAATTGAAAAATATCTTAGCTTTCAAATTGTATCACATTTTTTGAATCTAAAACATGTATCACATTCTATGCTTCACATACTATAGGATTAAAAACAAATTGAATTTCATGAAGTTTTGACCAAGTTATGGTAGTTAGACATATGAGTTTTTATATTTTTAAAAAGTTGTAATAAAAAATTCATAATTAATTATTTACTTGGAAAAAAATAACAAAAAAATATGCATCACATCAGGACATGAGTCCTCTACTTATATCTAAAATCTTATAAAAAAATATTATCATTTTATTGTGGTTAGGGTGGTCAGACAAAGACCTACTTACTTTTTCCTTGAAATTTAAGTACTACTCCATTGAAATTTTAAATTTTCACCAAATAGATTTAAAAAAAAAAAAACCTAGTAGTTTAGAAACTACATTCAATTTTCTATAGATTCTATTCTTACATATTTTTAAAATAATATAGATAACTTATTCAATTTTTTACATCAAGTTGCATAACTCTACTTTTTTGATTTTTTTTCTACTTAAGGGCCTATTTTTTCCATGATGATCCTACACATACCCATATGTTGGTCAACTTGTGTGTTACCATTTGTCCATTACACATACTACACATGCACCTTCTTCAATATTTTTATGTAGCTTTGCAACTACTTTTTGTTTGGCATTGAGAGTGTCTTTCTAATTAGAGAATGCAGTTGTATCTTCTAAAAATGTTGTTCACACAAGCTATCTACAATTTTCACATCACACTTTCATGTCTCCACCCAACTAATTTTATTTTTCTACACTGACATCTATCTATCATTAGACAATTTTCATTGAATACATTATCAATCTCACCCATTTTTCTATACTTCTTTTCAAGTGTTTTTATAGCTTTTTTTTCCATTTTAGGAATTGTAGTACTTGCTACTCTAATTGTGCATTGCCATTTTTCCTTTGCACATACTACACACACTCCTTCCTCAAGTTTTGAAGAATAGGTAGAATCTCTTAAGTGAATACAAGTACCTTGGACATGCATAACATCTATTTTTCAAGATAAAACTACATTCAATTTCATTGAATGATTAAAAAAAATGCTCAACATATTGTTAGGCTAGAAAACATAGTGGGTTCTATGTTATTTGATTTTGTTTGGTGAAAGGTCAACCTCTCAAGAATAGGTAGAATCCTTAAGTGAATACATGTTCCTTGGACATGCACCACATCTATTTTTTTGAGCTAAAATTACATTTCAATTTCTGTACGATTAAAAAAAATGCACAACATATTGGTAGGGTGGAAAACACAGTGGGTTTTGTGCTATTCAATTTTTCTTGGTGAAAGGTCAACCACTCAAGAATGGGTAGAATATCTTAACTAAATAAATGTACCTTGGACATGCATCACATCTGTTTATTTGAGAAAAAAATAATTTTAATTTCTTCATATGATTAATAAAAAAATTGCACAACATATTGGTAGGGTGGAAAACATATAGTGGGTTTTGTGTTATTTAATTCTTCTTGTTCTAATTCTGCTTCATATGGTCAAGATGTGAAAGATAATAATTTCTTTGATGTGTAGGTATAAAAGATGTCATGTGATGCACATACATGGGTCGCTAGTTGGTTGATCAACTACCACCAATATCTTCCATGTCATGTCCTTACTTGGATAGAGGAATTGAGTCTCCCATATAGGTTGATGAAAAAGATGTTCAGGAGAATTGACACAAATGGGCCAAAGTTCGGTCACATCATTTGAATTTCATAATTATGTTCATTAATTTAAATACCTATACAATGTATGGGCTATAATGAGCTTGGAAATTAAATATCACAATCTAGAAATAGAGATTGTAAATTTTTGTGTTTGGCCAATTCATCTTTACCAAGAGATTCGAGACCTTTTCCTATATAGATGCATTTGGAAGGTATCCATTCAACCAAAAGTAATCATCAAGAAGGAAAATATTCCCAATGATGTGAACATGAAATTTATGAGATTTCTTAAGGAGGGATCTCAATTTATTAATCACAAGGGTCCTGTTGAGTAATGGTTGCTTGTTGTATGCAAACTGAACTACACTATCAGGTTCAAGGTGCACTGTGTAATATCATCATTCATGCTATTGCACATAAATTATGGGATACCTACATTTTATGCCATGAAGACTAACTTGACAATAAAAGTATAGAGAATTCTTCATGATAGTGAAAATGCAGGAACATTACATGTCTATAAATGGTTGACCTAGTTGACAATGTTTACAAACTATTTACTTATTATAACAAATATTTGTGAATTTTTTAGTCACAAAGGTTTGTAAAGTTTTCACACATTGTATATATGACTACATCTAATTTCAATAGTATTTTGATGTCATTAACAATTACCTCACACTCATTGCCATGTGTTATATTTATAGTGCTATTTGGAACTTTTATGGATAATAAATACATAGCACACTATGGTTACCATAATGAATATGATTTTAGTTTTCTTGTAATGATTAGTTATCTATTACATATAGTTTTTTAGTTTTTTGTAGATGGATAAATGACTAAAATTAGTTGTTTCATATTATATTTGTGTTGTTTTCTTCTATCAAAGTCAGGTTCCTTTATTTTTAAGATATCTTGTTTCCCTTGGTATGGTATGAATTTATAATGTGATGAAATAGACACCTCTCTTGGAATAAAATGATCCACCATGCATGATAGAAGATAACATATTTAACCCACAAATTATCAGTAGAAAATTCATTTGAATGTATGTCAAGAACTAATATTATATCCAAGAAGAATTTGTAGTAGTGATTAAGACTTGTTATGGTATAGTCTTGTTTTATATACACACATTTTATACTATTGCAAAGACATAATAAACTTGACAAGTAAAGGAATTGCAATGTCACCAAATTTCATACAAGAAATAACAAGTAATATAATTAATCACTATAGCAAGGCTCAATATAGTTTGGATATGATTAAGGATTTGTCATTCAAAAGTTAAGTTCATGTAATGATACAAGTTAAAGAAGTTGTGGAAAATAAAGGATGAAATGTTTTATACTTTATATAAAATATTTAACACTTTTGAAAGATGATGAAGGAGAATCCCAGAGCATAAGATAAATATTGAATCAACCAAAAATAGTTCTTATTCTTTTAATGTCCGATTTGTATGGTTTCCATTACATTCATAGTATTTTTGAAATTTACATGAACTGGCAAACATTGAGTGTTAAGAATCCTGCCACCCACATACTCTTGTGAAACCCTATATACAAAGCAAACCCATTGGTTACTAACCCCTCAGGTGAATTTTGATATTCTATGTATCCCCCACCTATAAATCCTCCCCATACTTCTCACCCTATAACTTTGAAGTTGTAGAAGGATATAACTAATAGGGGATAATGTATTTTCTAACACTGCAAATAATGTGAGCATTTTATTTGTTCCAATTAGATGAAGAAAGTGAAAATTTTCCATTTTTATAGTACCAAAGAGTTTTTCTCAAATTTGAAGGTGGAATTCACTACATTCTTGGAGCGTATGAAACAAAAAAAATTCATAAGGAAATAACTGACAAGGGATAGTGTATTTTCTAGCATTTCAAATAATGTGAGCATTTTATTTGTTCCAATCAGACGAAGAAAGTGAAATGCTATTTTAATGTACCAAAGAGTTGTTTTGAAATTTTAAGGTGGACTTCACTACATTCTATGTGCATACGAAACATAAACATTTCATAAGAAAATCGCTGACAGGAAATAGTGTGTTTTCCAACACTACAAATACTTATTTGTTCCAATGAGTTGAAGAAAGTAAAATTCCATTTTTACTCTACCAATGAGTTGTTCTAAAATTTAAAGGTGGACTTCACTACATTCTTGGAGTGTACAAAATAAAATTTTCATAAGAAAATAACTAATAGGGGACAAAGTGTTTTCCAACACTACAAATAATGTGAGAATTTTTATTTGTTCCAATCACATGAAGAAAGTGAAATACTATTTTTGTTGTACCAAAGAGTTGTTCTAAAGCTTGAAGGTTGACTTCTGTAATGCCCCACCTTGTATGCAACCAATACAATCCTAATGTACTATGTGTATTCTATTGATTACTAGTGAATCACATCGAAGATGATGAATGAAGTGTATTATTATTATTAATGTATTACATTAGAAAACCTGTAGTACCCCTCCGTTTATGCTATGATTTCTCTTGATACATTCTCATGTTGTTAGATTATGTTGTTTTGTTGGATACTTGGATCGCTGATTTTGAGCGATGATGGATTATTGTGTGACATGATGATACTTTGTGTGATGTTTATTGTTTTTAGACTTGACATGATTTAGTGAAGATGGTTATTTTCAGTTGTTTATGGATATGCATATGCTTATGATGGACTAACAACATGCATTGAGTCAGTCTTCTATGAGTGTATTGGTGTGGAGAACAGAATCACATCACTCGCTTGCGAGTGCCCTGCGATATCTATGATTTTCTCCGCACGGTGTGTCTGTTTACTGTTTTATATATATATATATACATGCATGTACATTGTTTGCTTGGTTGCAGGATTTGCAGGTACATGACACTGACTCCACCTGTGTAATCGGGTCTGAGCATGTCAAGACTCAACAGAATTGTTGAAAGGGAGATAGTAGTTAGGTTAATCCTAGTCCGGTCTTTAACCCTAGTCTTAGTACAATTTTAGTTTTCAGTTTTGAGTCATAGGTTGTTATGCGTTTCTGTTGGTTAAATCATTCTTAAAAAAGGTAAATTTGTTTATATTTAATGTTATTTATTGTGTTGTATTTATTGTTATTAAAATTAATATTTAAATATAATTGAAATTTATTTACTTAATTATTTAATACATTAGTTAGTTTAATTAGTTAAATAGTTAATCTTTAAAAGGATTTAACTATTTAATTAAATAAATTAATTAATCAGATTAAATTATTAAGTGCATAGATTATATTATATTTAAATAAATTAAATTAGAATATGCATGTGAAATGAGTTTTAAATTTTAAATTTAATAAAATTAATTAAGTTGCATGTAAATTTGAATATTAGAAAAATATAATTTAAATTATTGCATGTGATTTGAAATTTTGATTTTTAAAATTAAAATTAAAATTTATTAATTAAAATTACATGCAAAATTTAAATGGCAAAAACTGCCGAGAGGTGGAGAAGATATTTTCTCAACAACCTCTCGACATGTGTATGAGTGCCATAATTACTTTGGGGTTGTTAAAAAATTTCACGGAGGATATTGAGGATCTGGGTTTTTGTACGGGGATATTGTATTGCCTCAGAGAGAAATTTTCTGGGCACTGAAAAATTATTCTTCTCTGTGTAAAATTCTGAAATTCTTAAGATTTGTTACCTCTCTAGGGTTGTTATATCTTTGTGGAATTTAACTTGCTTGGGAGATTTGTTGGTTGGTAATCTTGTGGATCACGGGATTTTCTTGAAGAGCTACAGGGATTTACTTTCTACAGGCAAAGGGTTACATTCTTCAAGGCAGCTATTTATCCAGGTATTTTTCTTGTGATGTTGATTTTCTTTGTGATCTATTTGTAAAGAAAATCTTTTTGATGAGATTTCATCTTTTTGGTAAATGATCTTGGAAAATCTTTCTATAAATATTTTAATTGTTTGTTAAAATTGGTTTTTGAATAAAACTTATTTCTGTTAAATTTTGGAAAAATCCTATTGGATTAAAATTTTAGAAGAATGGAGAAAATTACCCTGTACAGAAATAATTTTCCCAAAATTTGTAGAAATTATTTTACCAGAAAATTATTCTCTGTATTATTAAAATACCTTGATAATTTGTGTTATTTTCTTTTAAAATAGTGTGATTATAGTGGAGGAAATTATATAGAAGAAAGTTATTATTATTAAAAAAAAATCGCCGTACGGAAATTAAATTCCGCCGGCGAAATTTTCGTCTAAAATTTCCAAAGGAACAAATTTCTGTGTATTAAATATTGATTTGTTAAAATTCATTTTTTTTTTAATACAGTTTTAAATTTTATATGTTTTAAAAAAAAAAATTGAATTTTATTGGGGAGGGCCGAAACCCTCCCCATAGGTGTCTGTGCTGGGTGCAGCCTGGCAAGGCTGCGCACAGCAGTCGATGACTGCTGACGCAGCCTGGCAAGGCTGCGTACCAGCAGCCGGCCTTCCATATTAATGGAGGGCTACGGGTTAATCTATAGCCCTTCCATTATAAAACTTTGTTTGCTTTGAATGTAATTTGTAAGATTTGGTTGTAAAATAAAGTTCGCGATTTTATGTAAATCTTGGAATTTTGTTTAAATATATTTAATTTATAATATTTTCATTTATTTGTTTATTTATTTATATATATATATATATATATAAACATATGTATATATGATATGAAATTAAATATTCATATTAATATATATATATATATATATATATTTGGAAATATTATAGAAGTAAATAAGTGTAAATTGAATAGAATATATTTTAGTGAAATTGTGAAAATCAGAAAAATTAGATTTAATTGACATGGTTAATTTTCTTGAGTTTCTTATTTTGAAATTATATATATATTGTTATCAAATTGATATATATGGATTTAGCGTATCCAAATGGTAGAAGATTATATCCAATTGTTCAAAATCGTTGTTTTACTTCTGTGATTGGGCAAGTCGGGAAAGTATTTAACTGTTCAAGTCTTCCAGGATAAATTGGAAAAATGGGGGTTTTATTATATTCAGAATATATCTTATTAACTTGGGTTTATGCAAGATTTAAAAGTGGTGTTTTATATTGTTATGATTGTTTATCATTGTGAGGTGTAAACTGTGCATTTGGGAAACCCTAGTTATAAAACCTAGAAACCTTGTTATGTTTAGGGGAGTGGCTGTTTGTAAGGGCCGACACACAAAGTGGTGTCAAGATAACTTACAAACAGTTAATTAAGTTAGTGATAACTAAATGACACATTAGTTAGAGATTAAAAATTGTAACAAGATATGCATGCCTCGCTTTTGACTCATAAGCTTCTATAGTTATGAGTATAAGTCGAGAAGGCCTGGAATGGAAAATCGTTGTCTCGTTTCCTTAAGGGACAAGCGATTCCGCAACTGTATGCATTAGGGGCCGGGTTTTGTAAGAGGTTACCAGGGTAACCCAAGGATTGGGGGCCGGGACCTAGGAAGAAACACCAGGGTAACCATTGCATCGTTGTGATGACACTCCACCTATAATAACAATTAAACTTTGTGATTGTGTTTCAAATCAATTGTCCTATCTGGAAGCAATGTAACCAATAGTGTGTATGTAGTAGTGTCTAGGGTTGGTAGGTTTGGTCTAGGTAGCCTTATTACTATCTCCTAGCATGGGGGGTGGACCTATGGGTACCACATGGTTGGGTGGAACGTGCACCTTACTCCGTTGGGTCCCCAGTTCGATTGTAGTATTGAGCGCTTCATGATGGAGAGCTCGCACATGGATTTCTTCTATATTCTCATCATTGTATCTTGTAAACATGTATTTGAAAACATCCCTCATTTGTATAAGAGGTGATCAATGTAATTGTAAAGTATTTGTTATTTGAACTACCTCATCAGATGGATGAGCAATGTATTATTTTATCAATGCAATGTATAGAAAAATGGTTTGCACTTTATTATGTTATCATGATTGAAAATTTTAATATTATGCAATGTTATCTTATGTTATGATTTAATTGGGAGCAATGCGAAATACTTAAGTCGCTTATGGAGAACTTAAAGTAGTGTAACGTCGTTGTAACCTAAGAATGTATGCAACTAATTAACATATTATTAACACTTTAAAAAAAATTTATCACACTTTTATATCATTTTGCAACATTCTTAGGTTATTTAGATGGGGCATTACAAATTGGTATCAGAGCCAGGTTACAAACACTGGACGCTCTGGGTAATCTAGAGCCCATTAGGTTGACCTAGTACGTAGTGTTGCAACTGATAACCTTGGTTGAATAGTATCTAAGACTCATAAATTGTCTTGTGTAGGAACATGCCTAGGCGAGGAGGAAGAGGTCGTGGTAGAGGTAGAGGTGGAGGCCGTGGGACAATCCCTCAGGTTACTCCCCCTCCTAGCCCTCACCATAGTGACCAAGTGGATCAGATGGGTCAGAGAAATGAGGGTCAGAATCCTGAACAGTCAGCAGTAGAGGGTTCTCAGATACGTCCACTTTTAGAGGAGGTCCTAGCTTGTCTTGGACCTAGACAGGTAGATGAGCAGGAGGTTGTGAGAGAGAGGGATAGATCCCCTAGGAGAGTAGAGGACACAGTTCATCAGGATGCTATCATCGCGGGTCATATGAGGGATTTACTGAGAGCACGTCCTCCTACCTTCGATGGTTCAGGAGGAGGATTAGAGGCTGAGACCTGGCTACTAGATTTGGGTAGATGCTTTGCCATGCACCCTTATGGTAGCAATACCCGTGCCAGATGCGCTATTATGCATTTGAGAGGATTCGCCTCTACATGGTGGCACCTTGAGGAGCAGAAGCTTCACATAGATATTGGTTCTGTGTCTTGGGAGATGTTTCTTGAGAGGTTTAGAGCTCGGTTCCTGTCGGAACACTGGAGACAGCGTAGGGCTGACGAGTTCCATGATCTACGCCAGTTAGCTCTTTCTGTAGAGCAATACGAACGTAGGTTCTATGAACTCAAGCAATATGCTGGTATTGGCGATGATGAGCCTATGCTAGTACAACATTTCATTAGGGGCTTGAACGCCCGTATCAGTGGTGGTGTCCGAGTCTTTGAGCCAAAGACTATGGAAGTCGCAGTGGAGAAGGCTCGCATAGTTGAGGAGAACCTTATTATGGCTTTAGGTGGGCACACAGGAGTGCAGATTGGGAGTGCTCCTGCAGCAGGTTTTAGTCCATGAGGTGGACAGGCACAGATAGGTGGTTCTTCCAAGAACCAACAGACACCCACAAAGGGTGGGCAGCAACAGAAAACACCTCAAAAGAACAATAACCCTCAACCACAACAACAAAACAGTCCTCAGTCAGGAAAGGGTCATAACTGGTGGCGCAACAAGCGCAATAGGCAGGATCAGCCTGCACAGAGTGCACAGTCTACCGTCAGTAGGGGTAGTTTTCTGCAGTCCAATGCACCTTCGGGTGGTAGAGGATTTGGTAGAGGCACAGGTACAGGTTGTTATGCTTGTGGGCAGCATGGGCACATAGCTAGGCAGTGTCTGATGAGAGGTTCCACTGGTTATGGGCCTCGGCCTACAGTTTCAGAGCCTACGGTGGGCGATGCAGGACGTGCACATACAGTATATGCAGTGGTTAATGACCGCCAAGCTGATCACCAGAATACGGTGGTTGAATCTTTAGGTAAGTTAAATGGTGTTAATGTATCTATACTTTTTGATTCTGGAGCCACTGACTCCTTTATTTCACCGTCCATTGTTGACCGTTGTGGTCTTGTGGCGGTAAAACAAGGTGGTAAATGGCAAGTTGAATTCGCCTTTGGGGTGAAAGTAGCTGTAGATAACTTAGTATATAACTGTGAACTTAAAATAGGTACGTTAACTACCTTAGTAGATTTATATGTTACTCCCTTAGGATCGTACGATATAGTGCTAGGTATGGATTGGCTAGCATCTCATCATGCTGTAATTGACTGTCGACTTAAGACAGTTAGTTGCATTGATGAAATAGGTGCGAAAGTAGAAATCATAGGTATTCAAAGACCTATCTCTTTGCAGATGATTTCTGCTATGCAATTAAAGAGATGTCTTCGTCAGGGATGTCAATTGTTTGCAACAATAGTTACCGATTTAGATGAGGGTGAGAGTCGAGAGGTATCTCTTGATGATCATCCTATTCTTAGGGAATTCACAGATGTATTTCCCGATGACATTCCTGGAATGCCACCGAAGAGGGATATCGACTTTAGAGTTGACTTAGTTCCTGGAGTTGAGCCTATTTCTAGAGCTCCTTATAGAAAGATGACTCAGGAGTTAGAGGAGCTTCGTATCCAGTTAGAGGAACTTTTAGAAAAGGGTTTCATTCATCCAAGTGTATCCCCTTGGGGAGCACCTGTTATCTTCGTAAAGAAGAAGATGGATCTCTTAGGCTTTGCATTGACTATCATCAATTGAACAAGGTTACGATTAAGAATCATTATCCTTTGCCTAGAATCGATGATCTTTTTGATCAGATTAAGGGAGAAAATGTGTTCTCTAAAATCGATTTGAAATCCAGTTATCATCAATTGCGTATAGCTGAAGCAGATATCCATAAAACTGCTTTTCGAACTCGTTATGGGCATTACGAATTCACAGTAGTACCCTTTGGGTTAACGAATGCACCTTCAGTATTCATGAGTTTAATGAATGGTGTATTTCGTACATACCTCGATCGCTTTGTCCTGGTATTTCTCGATGACATTTTAGTCTATTCGAGGAACATGAAGGAACATGAAGAACATTTGAGACAGATGTTGCAATGTTTAAGAGAAAATCAATTGTATGCAAACCTGAAGAAGTGTGACTTCTTTCAATCTGAAATTAAATATCTTGGACATGTGATATCTGGAAAAGGTATTGCTGTGGATCCTTCAAAGATCCAAGCCATAGTTGATTGGCCCGCACCTACTAATGTAGGTGAAGTTCGTAATTTTATGGGATTAGCTGGCTATTATAGGCATTTTGTAGAGGGTTTTTCTAGGATAGGTCATCCTATTACTTCTCTTCAGAGGAAAGGGAAGAAGTTTGTTTGGACAGAACAGTGTCAGTTAGCCTTTCAGACTCTTAAAGAAAAGTTAACTAATGCGCCTATACTTATTGTTCCTGATCCTACTAAGGATTTCGTTGTTTGTGCGGATGCATCTTTAGAGGGTTTGGGAGCAGTTTTGATGCAAGATGGGTGTGTGGTTGCTTATGAGTCTCGTAAACTCAAGGACCACGAATTAAACTATCCTACTCATGACCTAAAACTAGCTGCGGTAGTGCATGCATTAGTTCATTGGAGACATTTTCTTTTAGGTCATCGCTTCGAACTTCATACTGATCACCGTAGTTTGCAATATATTTTTACGCAACCTAACTTGAATGCAAGGCAAAGACGGTGGATGGAATTCTTGTGTGAGTACGATTTTGAAGTAAAGTACGTTCAAGGCAAAGAGAACGTAGTGGCTGACGCTCTTAGCTGACGTCGTCATGAGATCTCTGCTACTACTCTTGAAGTCGATTTGAGAGGTCAAATA
Organism: Sequoia sempervirens; assembly: GCA_007258455.2. Lineage (NCBI taxonomy): Eukaryota > Viridiplantae > Streptophyta > Pinopsida > Cupressales > Cupressaceae > Sequoia > Sequoia sempervirens. The sequence continues at coordinate 93,865,767 of VDFB02358134.1, read as the reverse complement.
GTAGCTGCACTTCCTACTGATAGATTATATCAGGAAGTGAAGACAGAAATTGAGTCGGGTAGGCCTTTAGAAGGTAGATTCGAAGGTTATATCCTAGAATCGGATGGTATATTACGACATAATGGTCGCATTTATGTACCTCATGTAGAGAGTCTTCGTACATTAATCATGACTGAAGCTCATAGAGCTCCGTATTCAGCTCATCCAGGTGTCAAGAAAATGCATGCCGATCTTAGGCAATTGTATTTCTGGCCTGGTATGAAATGTGATATCGCTGATTACGTATCGAGATGTCTTGAATGCCAGCGAGTCAAAGCTGAGCATCATCATCCTGCTGGATTATTGCAACCACATCTCATTCTCGAATGGAAATGGGATATTATATCCATCGATTTTATTGTTGGGTTACCTACGTCTTCACGTCGACATGATGCCATTATGGTAACTGTTGACCATTTGACTAAAGTAGCTCACTTTTCACCTGTATGTTCATCATATAACGCTTCATCGGTAGCTAGGATATTCATGGAGGACATCGTTAGGTTACATGGGATTCCTCATAGGATCATATCAGATAGAGATCCTGTATTCACTTCAGCTTTATGGACTTCCTTGCAACGTGCATTAGGTACACAGTTGAACTTTAGTTCAGCCTATCATCCTCAAACCGATGGTCAAACTGAAAGAGTTAACCAAATATTAGAGGATATGCTTAGGATGTACGTTATGGATCAACAATCATGTTGGGAGGAATACTTGTACTTAGTAGAATTCGCTTATAACAATGGATATCAGAGTTCCATAGGTATGCCGCCATATCAGGCATTATACGGTCGTCCTTGTTGAACTCCACTTAGTTGGGATCGATTAGAGGATAGAGTGTTACTTGGGCCTAAGATGCTTCGTGATATGGAGCAACAGGTTGACCGTATTAGAGAGCAATTGATTGCAGCTCAGGATAGGCAAAAGAAATATGCCGATGCGCATAGGATTGACCGGCAGTTTGCTGTTGGTGATAGAGTGTTTCTTCGAGTGCGACCGCGAAAGAGTCCAATCCGTTATGGAAAAGGCTCTAAGCTTGCACCTCGTTTCGTAGGACCATTCGAGATTTTAGAGAGAATTGGTCCCGTGGCATATCGACTCACCTTACCACCTAGTTTGTCTCGTATTCATGATGTTTTTCATGTGTCAGTACTTAGACCTTATCATCCCGACATATCTCATGTACTTGATTGGAATGCGTTACAGGTAGAGGACGGGCAGCTGGCTTTGGAGCCCGTGGCCATTCTTCAGCACCAGACGCTCGGTCTCAGGGGTCGAGACGTTGATCAGGTGAGGGTCCAATGGGATCCTAGCCATGAGGCTTTGGCTACCTGGGAGGATGCGACACGCATGAGGGAACTTTATCCCTATTTGTTCGTAGGCTTTCAGGAGCAAGCCTGATCCTAGGGGGGAGGATGTAGTACCCCTCCGTTTATGCTATGCTTTCTGTTGATACTTTCTCATGTTGTTAGATTATGTTGTTTTGTTGGATACTTGGATCGCTGATTTTGAGCGATGATGGATTATTGTGTGACATGATGATACTTTGTGTGATGTTTATTGTTTTTAGACTTGACATGATTTAGTGAAGATGGTTATTTTTAGTTGTTTATGGATATGCATATGATTATGATGGACTAACAACATGCATTGAGTCAGTCTTCTGTGAGTGTATTGGTGTGGAGAACAGAATCGCATCACTCGCTTGCGAGTGCCCTACGATATCTATTATTTTCTCTGCACGGTGTGTCTGTTTACTGTTTTATATATATATATATACATGCATGTACATTGTTTGCTTGGTTGCAGGATTTGCGGGTACATGACACTGACTCCACCTGTGTAATCAGGTCTGAGCGTGTCAAGACTCAACGGAATTGTTGAAAGGGAGATAGTAGTTAGGTTAATCCTAGTCCGGTCTTTAACCCTAGTCTTAGTACAATTTCAGTTTTCAGTTTTGAGTCATAGGTTGTTATGCATTTCTATTGGTTAAATCGTTCTTAAAAAAGGTAAATTTTTTTATATTTAATGTTATTTATTGTGTTGTATTTATTGTTATTAAAATTAATATTTAAATATAATTGAAATTTATTTACTTAATTATTTAATACATTAGTTAGTTTAATTAATTAAATAGTTAATCTTTAAAAGGATTTAACTATTTAATTAAATAAATTAATTAATCAGATTAAATTATTAAGTGCATAGATTATATTATATTTAAATAAATTAAATTAGAATATGCATGTGAAATGAGTTTTAAATTTTAAATTTAATAAAATTAATTAAGTTGCATGTAAATTTGAATATTAGAAAAATATAATTTAAATTATTGCATGTGATTTGAAATTTTGATTTTTAAAATTAAAATTAAAATTTATTAATTAAAATTACATGCAAAATTTAAATGGCAAAAACTGCCGAGAGGTGGAGAAGATATTTTCTCAACAACCTCTCGACATGTGTATGAGTGCCATAATTACTTTGGGGTTGTTAAAAAATTTCACGGAGGATATTGAGGATCTGGGTTTTTGTACGGGGATATTGTATTGCCTCGAAGAGAAATTTTTTGGGCACTAAAAAATTATTCTTCTCTGTGTAAAATTCTGAAATTCTTAAGATTTGTTACCTCTCTGGGGTTGTTATATCTTTGTGGAATTTAACTTGCTTGGGAGATTTGTTGGTTGGTAATCTTGTGGATCACAGGATTTTCTTGAAGAGCTACAGGGATTTACTTTCTACAGGCAAAGGGTTACATTCTTCAAGGCAGCTATTTATCCAGGTATTTTTCTTGTGATGTTGATTTTCTTTGTGATCTATTTGTAAAGAAAATCTTTTTGATGAGATTTCATCTTTTTGGTATATGATCTTGGAAAATCTTTCTATAAATATTTTAATTGTTTGTTAAAATTGGTTTTTGAATAAAACTTATTTCTGTTAAATTTTGGAAAAATCCTATTGGATTAAAATTTTAGAGGAATGGAGAAAATTACCCTGTACAGAAATAATTTTCCCAAAATTTGTAGAAATTATTTTACCAGAAAATTATTCTCTGTATTATTAAAATACCTTGATAATTTGTGTTATTTTCTTTTAAAATAGTGTGATTATAGTGGAGGAAATTATATAGAAGAAAGTTATTATTATTAAAAAAATCGCCGTACGGAAATTAAATTCCGCCGGTGAAATTTTCATCTAAAATTTCCAAAGGAACAAATTTCTGTGTATTAAATATTGATTTGTTAAAATTCATTTTTTTTTTAATACAGTTTTAAATTTTATATGTTTTAAAAAAAAAATTTGAATTTTATTGGGGAGGGCCGAAACCCTCCCCATAGGTGTCTGTGTTGGGCGCAGCCTGGCAAGGCTACGCACAGCAGTCGATGACTGCTGACGCAGCCTGGCAAGGCTGCGTACCAGCAGCCGGCCTGCCATATTAATGGAAGGCTACGGGTTAATCCGTAGCCCTTCCATTATAAAACTTTGTTTGCTTTGAATGTAATTTGTAAGATTTGGTTGTAAAATAAAGTTCGCGATTTTATGTAAATCTCGGAATTTTGTTTAAATATATTTAATTTATAATATTTTCATTTATTTGTTTATATATATATATATAAACATATGTATATATGATATGAAATTAAATATTCATATTAATATATATATATATATATATATATATATATTTGGAAATATTATAGAAGTAAATAAGTGTTAATTGAATAGAATATATTTTAGTGAAATTGTGAAAATCAGAGAAAATAGATTTAATTGACATGGTTAATTTTCTTGAGTTTCTTATTTTGAAAATATATATATTGTTATCAAATTGATATATATGGATTTAGCGTATCCAAATGGTAGAAGATTATATCCAATTGTTCAAAATCGTTGTTTTACTTCTGTGATTGGGCAAGTCGGGAAAGTATTTAACTGTTCAAGTCTTCCAGGATAAATTGGAAAAATGGGGGTTTTATTATATTCAGAATATATCTTATTAACTTGGGTTTATGCAAGATTTAAAAGTGGTGTTTTATATTGTTATGATTGTTTATCATTGTGAGGTGTAAACTGTGCATTTGGGAAACCCTAGTTATAAAACCTAGAAACCTTGTTATGTTTAGGGGAGTGGCTGTTTGTAAGGGCCGACACACAAAGTGGTGTCAAGATAACTTACAAACAGTTAATTAAGTTAGTGATAACTAAATGACACATTAGTTAGAGATTAAAAATTGTAACAAGATATGCATGCCTCGCTTTTGACTCATAAGCTTCTATAGTTATGAGTATAAGTCGAGAAGGCCTGGAATGGAAAATCGTTGTCTCATTTCCTTAAGGGACAAGCGATTCCGCAACTGTATGCATTAGGGGCCGGGTTTCGTAAGAGGTTACCAGGGTAACCCAAGGATTGGGGGTCGGGACCTAGGAAGAAACACCAGGGTAACCATTGCATCGTTGTGATGACACTCCACCTATAATAACAATTAAACTTTGTGATTGTTTTTCAAATCAATTGTACCACATGGTTGGGTGGAACGTGCACCTTACTCCGTTGGGTCCCCAGTTCGATTGTAGTATTGAGCGCTTCATGATGGAGAGCTCGCACATGGATTTCTTCTATATTCTCATCATTGTATCTTGTAAACATGTATTTGAAAACATCCCTCATTTGTATAAGAGGTGATCAATGTAATTGTAAAGTATTTGTTATTTGAACTACCTCATCAGATGGATGAGCAATGTATTATTTTATCAATGCAATGTATAGAAAAATGGTTTGTACTTTATTATGTTATCATGATTGAAAATTTTAATATTATGCAATGTTATCTTATGTTATGATTTAATTGGGAGCAATGCGAAATACTTAAGTCGCTTATGGAGAACTTAAAGTAGTGTAACGTCGTTGTAACCTAAGAATGTATGCAACTAATTAACATATTATTAACACTTTAAAAAAAAATTATCACACTTTTATATCACTTTTGCAACATTCTTAGGTTATTTAGACGGGGCATTACAAAACCTATTGGGACTCTCTAATACATCAAAATGAGAACATGTTTATATAACAAAATAGAATTGTTGGATTTTGAATTGTTTCAAGGGGAATAATTGACCCTTGTATCATAAGTTGTGTTTTATAAGTAAGGGTTGCTATCTAGGTTAAATGAATGTACTTTGAATCTCTAGCTTCTTAAATTTTCATCTTATAGAATTATGATGAATTATTTAGTGATATGTAAATTGAAAAATGAACATCTAGTCTAACTAGGATTAATGTGTTATGGTGGGGATGATTATGATTTACAAATCAAATTGCAATGAAATGGTTGATTTAATACAAAGCTAGGAGGGATATTGGAGTTAGATCTTACTTGGAAAATACTAATGAGTTTTATGTCTCCTAAGGTGGATACTGGTAGTGAGTGTGACCAAAAGATTTATGGCTTGCATATGATGGAACACAAAGGTTGGTTGACTACAAACCGATATGCATGGATGAAACATAGATTAAGTATGGGAAGACCACAAGCACGTGGTAGAGGTGAGTAAAATATATTCTATATTTAATTGAGTTATAGTCAACAATTATGAATAAATTAAATAAAAGTAAAGTAAGTGGAGAGATGAATGATTTTTTCTAATTGTAGTATTTAACTAATTTAGGACAAATTTTTAGTTGGATATAAATGGTGTGAGCTAATGTGCAGGTATGAGAATTATGTCAGGATAAAGAGAGGACCATATAGACCTAAGTAAAGAACCCTTGTAATAAAAAAAGAAAGGGGTGTTAGTATTTAATGTTGGAGTGTTTGTGTTTTAGGGCTTAAGGTTGGGGTTATGTGTTAAGATATTCTATGAGGGTAGTTAAGAGTGTGAGTAAGAAATTAGGGATTTGTAAACCCTCAATTAGTGTTGAAATTCGAATGCATTCATTATATTAGTTTTAAAAGCAGTTAAAAAACATATTTTTAAGTGGTCACATGTTTTTTTAAGGTCCTAGGATAGGTACCTAAGGGTTGGGGGCTTAATTATAGCCATATCTTGGACCATATCCAAGATATGACCCTCATTTATTGTTTTTTTTGAAAAGTGGCGGATTTAGGGAAAAAGGAAAGGTCTTGCTCTCAAAAACCAAGTATGAGATGTGACATAAGAGAGGAACTGACCAAGTACTCCATCCCCCTCTTAATGAAGATGGAGACTTTTGAGATGGAGTGGAGTACACTCCTCTTCCCATCTCCCCAAATTTTCTCACACATGTGTGAGCACTTGTGAGAGATTATGCTTGAAGATTGAATGAGAGAGTGACAAGTGTCACTCTCTCATTCAAAGAGATTCAAGTTGAATTTCTTATATATCTTCTTGGTGAAGAGAGAGAAAGGTGTTACCCACTTCTCCTTTTGGAGAATCTTGGATTTGGAGTCTTTGGAAAAGAAAGAAAGAAGAATGGGCTCATAGGGGAGCAACTTAGAGAAAGAGGCTACATCTCTACTATGATGCTAAGAAATATATGTTATCCTTCTTCTAATTGCTTGTAGATGAGATGAGTAAAGATTTCTTGAGTGGAAATGGTTATTTGATAATGGGTGTGTTTAAAATTGTGTTCAATAAGATAGTTGCAATTTTCATACCAAGATCACTTGGTAATATTTTGTTCTTGCTCGAGGGAATGGCTAGAGCCCTAAGAGGCTTCATGATGCCATTTATGGTAGGGTGGAGAGCAAGCTTGTATTATTTGACATTGTACTTATTTTATTTCCAAGTAATATTGTAAAATGAAAAGTTAGTATATTATTGAATGAATAAAAGAATATGGAAAGAGCAAGTCTTCATACATTAGTGTGTGTATTCTTGTAAATTTGTTTTTGGTGCAAAGAGCTGAGATTTTCTTCTAAACCTTGTTGGTAAAATGGAAGGATATGAAAAGGGAAAGGAAAATATGTTTATAAACTTGTTTTAAATGTAAATGTGAAAATCATCTATCTTTGAATGTTGTATTGTGTTCTTAAGAAAAAAAAAAGTATAATGAGATTTTGTTGACAAAATAGGTGTTTGTAAATGAGGTTTAAAGTTGTAAGAGAGTATGCTAACCCCTTTTGTTAAAAATATAAAGATGTTCATCCAAGTTGCAATATTATAAGATGTAGAAAATATTATGAAATCTCTTAGTGGAGGATAAAATGGGCCCAAACAAATATTTGTGACTTCTCCTTGTAACCAATGAAAGAAATATTTTTATTTAAGTCTTGCATAAAAGAAAAGTATATAAATATATGTATATAAAGCATTTCTCATCAACTTAATATGGAATAATCTAAGTCTTCCTAGTTGATCTCAAATCTCTTAGACATTGATTTACTTATTTGCTTGTTTAGAAAAAAAATTATTAAAAAAACATGTTTTATTGGGGAGGTAAAATGATTTACATATATTTGATGAATGTATGCTTTTTCAAAACAAAGGGACATTTCATTTATATATACATTGTATCTCCAGTTAAAATAGGTGTTATATAAAATGTATAACCATTATACACATCACTATTATATGATATATTTCATATATTACATCAATGCAACTATAAATATTTATATTTGCATAATATAAATATATTAAATATATATTCATTTATTTTCATATCTAAAACTGACTGCAATAAATTATATTTTAGAATTATTATTTTAAATCTTAAATAACAAAAAGAAGAAAGATTTAAATAAATAAAATTAATGTAAGAAATTATATATAAAATGAATGTTCATTTTTAGAATGAATTTATTTAGGTTTCAAGTTTTAAAGTAAGAGGGGATGTATGTGGATACAGGCGGCAGCCCCCCTCCACTCCCTTCAGCCATTGCTCAAGCATTAAAACAATGACTTTAAATTTCATTAAAATATTCAAATATTCAAATATGTGTACATTGATATGCACATAAAAATAAATAAATAAATATAAGGGAAGTCTCTATATTTTGCACAGCAGCTGTAGAAAATGGAAAAGAAATAATAATTTCAATGATGGTTAAAAGAAAAAACATAGAAATGATTAAGTTTTAAATTTTATTAGGTAATTTCTTTTACCTCAAAAAAAAAAAAATTCTCCAATATTTAAACTGCAATATATATATTTTTAAAAAGGTGTGCATCTATATTATGTTCTGTAGAGCGGATTTAAAAGAAAATAGAAATATATCCCAATAAATATTGGGGTATCAATATTGTAGCTCCATACATACCTGCAATCTTGTGATTTGAGCTAGTAAATAAAAATAAAATATATAATATAAAACTACAAAGTAACTCTATTAAATAATAGATTGTATCTCATTGTAAATAACTACAAAATAAAAATAAAATATATAATATAAAACTACAAAGTAACTCTATTAAATAACAGATTGTATCTCATTGTGTTTAAATGATTTTTTTCTAAAGATAAAAATAAAAGTATAATAAATAAATATTAAAAAAAATGAAATGGGGTTTATCCTATTGTTGCTAGCATATACACCCTTGCCTGCAATGCAACAGACTAAATTAGATGATTTAATAATTAATAAAATATTTTTATGAAAAGTAAATAAATAAACAAACATATGATGACTAGTGCTCAGCCCAATCTAAAAATGAAGAAAAAAAGTATATATAAAAAAATAAAATAAAATAAAGGCACAGCCATGTGGCGCATCCACCAATCTAAAAATGAAGAAAAAAAGTATATATATAAAAAATAAAAATAAAAAATAAAGGCACAGCCGTGTGAATCAAACCAAAAAATAAAAAATAAAAAAAAATAAACTTTTGTTTCTTTTCATTCCTCCAGCATCGCCAAACCTGTGCGAGATGGGTAAAGGAAGAAACCGAAAAAAAGAAGAAGAGAAGAGAATGTTATTAGGTTTACTTTTAGGTCAACAAGTCTCTTCACCCTCTCACCGTTGATGTTCTTTTGATTTGACGGTGCATAATGGGTGCTAAACTTGGCTGGCTCCATCTAAGGTCAGCATTTTAATTCCTTGTTCCTTTCTCCAACCCTTTAGTTTCGCTGGAATCAATGTTAAGTTTCACGGAAATGTAAATGATATTTTATTAACAGGAAGAATTAATACTCCAGCCAGTAAAGTTTTTTTTTAATTATAAAATTAATTGTTGGCTGGAAATTAACTGGTGGGAATATTAACTTCCTTAATAATAAAATTATTTTGAATGACATTCTTATAATAAAATTGTGTAATTAAATTTCAATTCTCTTTAGTAGATTAAAATAATGATATTATTTATAACTGAGAGTTAAGAATATTAATATTTGTTATCAATGTTTATTAATATTATAAAATAAATAAATAAAGATAAGTTTAGCATTGGCATGGATATATAGAATAAAATAACAATGAAAATAGTAAAGACAATATGGATTGTTTCAATATTGGAAAACTTTCAGTATATTGTATATTACTATAATTAAATATATTAGAGTGTGTATCATGAAGGATTTTAAAATTTCCATAATAATGCCATTATCAAATAGAAATAAGATAATGCTAGATTTATATTAACTATAGTAAGAATAAGATGATAATCATATTGTCATATTGAAAAAATTATTATATAATTGCTTAAAAAATAAATAAATAAATAAATACATAAAATAAAATAGCATTATCTTCAATAATAGAAATTGGAGGTTAAATTCTTTAAATCTCATTAATTAATTTAAAATAATAATTTTACTATTATTGATTTAGGGCTAACAATTAATAATAATATTTTAGTCTAACAATAAAGTATTTGTGGCATAGTTTGGAACAATGTAATAATATTGTTGATGTCACTATATAATAAATAATCAAAAGAATAGTGAGTGTAATGCCCCGCCACGCAACCCTAGAGGAAGTTGCAATTCACTACTTAAACTTACCAAATTTTTTTTTGCTTAAGTACAAATAACATGTAAGGTGAATACATATTGCCAACAACCTCTAAGGCCACGAGACAAAGATTACTTAAAAACCCAACATCAAATAACATTAACATAACTGAAACATAAAACACTTAAGGAAATGAAACAACATACATTCCATACAAGATAAATTACAACAAGGATAAATAAATACCTCAAGATTCCAATTAACATTTAGACAATAAGGTTACATCACTCATTCCCCGAATGAGGTAAATCCAATACTCATAATTACAATTACAAATTCCACCTCGAAACAATGAGGGGTAAGAAAATACAATAAGAACTAAAAGAATAAGGCATGAGAAGCAACTGATTCCCACGAGCTCTCCAGCTGGAAATCACGAACATACGAACATGAAGAAGAAGAACCAACGGACTCAAGATGCACGCCACCCGACCACGTGGAACCCAAAGGCTCCACTCCCTCCGTGCTAGGAGATAGTAACAAGGATTTCCTACACAAGACCATGCACCTCTAGACACAAGATAACACACTGAACTAAAACAAGATTAAAACCCACGTTACTTAACACAATGGTTACCATGCTTCCAGAGTACAAAATCGAGTACCATCACTGTACAAAATAAACTCACGGTACAACACCATACCAACTGCTGTCATAGGAGGAGTGTCATCGCAAAGGCTGAATTGGTTATCCAATGGTGTTCTTCCTAGGTCCCGGCTCCCCTCTCGGGATATCCTGGTAACCTCTCACGAACCCGGTGCCATATGCCCACCAGAGCGTAATCGATTATCTTTCGAGAAGATAAGATAACGATCTTGCCATTCCAGGCCTTCCCGACTCATCTCAAGTCTCATACAAGCCCTTGAGCCAATGAGCGAGGCTAAATTATCTTATTAATGTTCAAAGCTACTCTCTCCCTAGTAAGTTATTTTAATTTTCACTTAATTAACTAACTCTCAAACGAGTTATCCTAGAACCACTTTGGGCCCGACGCTCATTTGAAAGCCACTCCCCTATCGACAACACAAAACTCAACCACATGCCAAGGGTAGACAATGCACTAACATTTATCACAATTAACCAAACACCTCAACAGTTAACACATCACTACGGAAGTACAAAACTCGAAACCAAAACGTGCACTACCCAAGGCTAACACAAGGTTGACTACATAAAGAAACCCACACAACAACTGATAACTCGACTCAACCATGAATCACAAGGTCACACAACCCGTTCAACGAACTAGGTAACCACTTGAACTTAACTCACACAAAATCCAAGATAGCCAAAGTAACACATAAGAGACATAACATCATCTCAAGAAAACACTGTTGGAAGACTTATATGATCAACAAGATACGACTTAAAGTCAACAATCATAATAACTCACGAATAACCACCCATACAAATAAATGAACCCATACCAGGAAGATTCACAAAACATTCACTCTCATTCCACAACATCGAAGGCGAACCATTAACATTGAAAACACTTCGGACACATAGGTAAGCTAATGTTCGGATTTCTTAAATCCATTCAAACATAGATTTCATAACTTGCATCTATCCAATCAATTGATCCCATTTCTTTTCACAACCTTGAAATATTTAAAGAACAAATCATTTACCCTAAATCTCATGACCATATTCATAACCAAAACATGATAATAATGCACCTTATCTGGTTAAAATTTAAATCAACTGTTCTCTCTATGTTTCATGATCACATACTAAGATAAATCACTTGTTTAATAAATCATTTAGGTTAATTAATAAGTCTGTCCTTTACTATCAGTTCCATAACCGTATTATACAATTAGTCATCTAGAAGAATAAATAAGATATGCCTTTAATTTCCATTTAAATAATGGCTTAAAAACACTTAATTGAAATTTACGACAATATACTGAAATATCAATTTCCATAATTATAATAATCACATGATGGTTTAAAAGTTCCAGTTAAACATTTAACATTATCTAAATATATCAAATAAAATGATATTTTCTTTGCAATTAAATAAATTATATCACTTTAAGTCTAAACTCCCATCAAATAAAAGATGCCAAATAAAATAATATCGTATTGCAAATGAATCAATTAAATAACTTAAAATATAACCCCCATTGAATAAACTATAACAAATAACATATACATATATTTTCCAATTAATTTATATTTCAAAAACCTCATGATTCACATAACATACATTGAACTTATAAAAAAAATTATTTTAATCTAATATATATTAAAATATTATATTTTATATAATATACAATATTAAAATATTATATATAATATATAAAATGTAATATAAATAATATATATATAAAATAAATTAATTTAAATAAAAGTAATTAAATTTTAACTAAAAAAAGAAATGTTTTTTTTAAAAGCGGACAAGGGCCGAAGCCCTAACCGCGCGGCTCCCCTGCCCCCCGTGGGCAGCGGAGCTCTGTGCATAGCACACAGTCCACCGCCTCCCATGGCGGCGGGGGGGCTGTGTGCCCTGCACACAGCGTCGCTGCCTTTGGGCGGCGGGGGCTGTGTGCCCAGTCCACCACCTTCCACGGTGGCGGGGGGGCTGTGTGCCCTGCACACAGTGCCGCTGCCTTTGGGCGGCGGGGGCTGTGCGCCCTGCGCACCGCGACCGCGACCTGTGGGCGGCGGAGCTATGCGCCCTACGTACAACGGCCGCTTCCGCCGGCGGCGACGGTGCTGGTGAGGTGGGGTTTGACCTCCCACCTCACCAAAAAACAAAATAATTTAATAATAAATTAAAAAAATTCCTGCATTTTCTCAAACGAATTTACCAGAAATTTTCTGGGTTAAACATATATTTAAAAATTTCCTCAAATAACAAATATATGGCATATATATTTGTGGGTATTTCATATATTAAGATATATGTTTGTATTCACAATTATACATACCCAAAATTGATTTCAAACCCAAATTGCAAAAATAATCCAAATCCAATTCAAAAAGAAAATAGAACTTATTTCAAACAAGAGAATGGGTTTTCAAAACCTATTTCTAATATTGAGTTTTCCTTCAATAACTTGGTATAAAATTCTTGCATGGTTTCAATTTCCAAATCCATCTACCATTTAGCAACTTTAAGAGTTTTTTCAAGAATTTCCATTGAATCTAAACTATATTTTCCATTCATTCCAAATGAGCAAGTAGATTAGAGGAGAAAGTATAGAACCTTATGTTTTCTCCAAGGTTTACAAGCTTCCACATGGAGATTTCCAAGCAAACCTTCAACTCCACCATTTTTGCCTCCTCCAAGCCTCTCCACCAAAACATTCCAAAAAACCAAGAATTCCATGGAGAGGTTGAAAGAAAACCCTAAATAAAATATATCCTTTTTCCAAACTTTTCAAATTCAAATTCAAATTCTAATTCTAATTCAAATTCACATTCAAATTAAATTCCAATCCAAAATGAAAATTCACTTTCAAAATCAAACTAAATTCAATTTCAAAATTCCTATTTCAATTTCAACACAAATATCTTTTACCAATTAGTCAACTATTTCTGAAAATATCCTTTTTACCCCCAAAGTCTTGCATAAGAAATATTGGAATTTTTAATAACTTTAACCCATTTTCTATTTCCAATTTGAATCCAAAATTATTTTAGCACTTTATTTTCAACAAAAGAATTAAATCTTTTACACTTTTAATTCGAAAGGGATAATTTAGCTAATTCACACAATTAATTCAAATTATCAATAAAATAAGTCTAATTCGAAATTAGATTATTTTATTAATTCAATTAAATTAATTAACTAATCACTAATTTTTCAACATCTCCAAAAGACAAAACATTCATTATTTATAATTTCCAAAAGCTATTTAATCACTTTTAGCTTGCAACTAAACACATTTAGTCATTAATTAGACCACGCAAGCCATTAAATAAACTTTAACTTGAAATTAAATAAACACTCAAAGGGAGCTGACCAAGATAAAACAACTGACCCCGACGACAACCAACAACACGCTATGACTAGGGTGATGACCTGGTTCGAAAACCCTAGCTACTATCTCCCAATTAATTTCCATTGGTCAATGGACACGCTCAGACCTGGAAATCAGGTGGAGTCGATGTCATGTATCTGCCGACCTGCAACAAAGAGCATGTCGAACGTGCATATATACATAATATGATCAGATACACCGCGAAGAGGAAATCTCAGAATCGTAGGGCACTCGCAAGCGAGTGATACAACCCCGTCCCCTTCACCAATACAATATCACTAACTGACAAAGCTAACATTGTTAACATAATCAAAGCATAAAGCATCATTAATTCACATGTTAACATGATTGAAGCATAACATAGGAAAACATTGCCTAATTATTAGAGTACAAAAAGGAGGGGTGTTACAGTGAGTTTAAATATTAGAGTTATTATTAAGGGAAACAAGGGTCATAATAGGAGATCAAACCATAATTATCATTATTTATAATTTGCAATGGTAATTAATTTGGTGCTAACATTAAAATCAAAGAAAACATTAATACTAATAATACAAATGTATAATAGTAAAATAAAATGTTGGGTACCAAGGACAAAAGTGGGAATTAAAATTTAATTTGTTTAACAAGGGTATTAAGGTCGATGTTAATATTAAGAGTATCACCCTACTAATATTTTAACTTCAAGTATAGGTAGGAATGTAGTTGAGTATAGTTATTTGTTAGCTCCTTAAGTATAGATGGAACAAGTTATAATGATAAGTTTTATATTGCTCATTAGTCGGTATTGGAATTGAACACTTCTACACTTCAAATGTTTAGAGTGTTAATTAGTTTAACTAATGGATTTAATTTAAAAAAAAAAATTGTTCGGTTTTCTAGTGAAAATATGGGCATGACAACTTCATTACATTCTTGGAGCATATGAAACAAAATTTTTTCATAAGGAAATAACTGAGAGGGAACAATGTGTTTTACAACACTGCGAATAATGTGAGAATTTTATTTGTTCCAATCACATGAAGAAAGTGAAATGCTATTTTCATTGTACAAAAAATTTGTTCTAAAATTTGAAGGTAGATTTCATTACATTCTTGGAGTGTATAAAACAAAAACTTTTCATAAGGAAATAACTGATAGGAGATAGTATGTTTTCCAACACTGCAAATATTGTGAGCATTTTATTTGTTCCAATTAGATGAAGACAATGAAATTCCCTTTTTATTGTACCTATAGTGTAGGAAGAAATATCCCTTTTTCACACTTAATTTGGGAAATATTAATAATAAAATGAACTAAATTATGCCTTAATTTAGTTTGTAATTTAGTGTTTCATTTAGAATCATTTATAGACCTCGTGTCTATCTTGGATCCACCTCATTTCCTTGTCCACTAGAATCTTTCTGTGGACCACTTTCTACAAACTTACAACATTATATCCTTTAATCTTCACTCCTCTACCCTTCATGTATTTTAAAACTTTTAATCTGACCTCCCACCAATATATTCAATAGAATTAACAATCAAATATATAACTCCACCTTCAATAATTTTTTTTACTTCACTATCTCTATTTCTGTTAAATTACCTTTCTCCCTTTCTCCTCCATGTAATTACATTGTTCCAATGCCTTTTGTAAGACACACCATTGCTACAATCTTATTTCTTTCACTCAAAACAATATTTGTGTTGTTAACAAGAGACTCATTTTCTACTTTCCCTAACAAGGAATCATAGTCACAAATAAAAATAGATCTTTATCTCCCCTTTTCTCTAACAAAGATTTATTAGAAAACTCTTCATTTACCTTCACTTTACACTCTTCAAATTTAGTTTTGTCAAATTGATCTACTGCTACAAAAAAGTCTTCATTAAAGAAAAAATCAAAATATAATTTTACCTCACCTTCTACAAAAACCTTCATCTCACTTGAGATTAACTCATACCATTCTCTTTCAATAGTTGCCATTTGCATCAAAAAATCATCCCCTTCACTTTCTTCTACATCCTTTAAAGGACACTCTTCTGCTACAACTTCATTATACTCACATTCATCTTCATAACAATATTTATCAAAATTAAATTTTACCTTAATATCCTCCACTGCTGCAACCTTTTCTTCCCCTGTAGTAAGTTGCTTCCATTCTCTTTCAATATGAATGAGTAAATCATCCTTCTCAACATCATAGGTGTTCTTTAAATAACTTTGCTTATATTGCTGCAATCTCTATAGTCTTGATGTATCCTCCATTTCTTCCAATAGACATCCATCAGGTCCAGGTTCTTCGATATTTTCGTACTCATCCTCTTCCTCTTCCTCAATGTCACATGCATGACACTCTGCTACATTGTCTTTCTTTCATGCATTCAAAACATCATTAGAATCATAATCAAAATTACCATAAACTCTTCTCTTTTCTCATTTTCTCCTTTCAATCTCTTTTCTTAATTCATCCACTTGTTGTTGCAATTCTATCATCTCAACTTTGATTTCTTCTTACTATCTCCCTCTCTCTAATTCTCTCTATTATTTTCTCAAGTCCAAGAATCCTCAAAATCCATCAAATGACAAAATTCCTTTTCTTCTTCCTCTTTTCCATTTTCAAGGCCTCACAAAGCCTCAACACAAATCTTCAAATCCTCAATTTTTACTTATGTAGACTACCTCCTTCGGTGATCTGTTTACAAAACCCTATTTCAATATTCACCAATATTATTGTAAACTACCTCCTTTGGTGATCTGTTCACAACCATGGGAACTTTAGTTCCTCAAACCGTCTAAAAGTTTCTTCTTGCAAGGTGCACATCCACATATAAAAAAAAATCCACACACTCTCCACCCTTAGATCCTAGTGCAAATTGCCTCCAATCGACACTTCTTCCTGCACTTCTAGGAACTTTCTCTTTGATTCCACTGATATAAGAGAATTAACTTAACCCTCATTATCAAACTCACAAAACAAATATGCAACTCAGAAAAATACAAGAAATTAACTCAAATATGCTAAAAATGTCTCATAATACTCATTCAAAATCTTCAAATTATTACAACTTCAAGTAATAACTAAAAATACATTCATTTACAATCATATCAGCTAATGGATTCCATTACAAATATGAAAAAAAATTGATATGAAATAGTAAGATACAAATACAAAAGTATTTCCTTCAACAAATCTTCTTTCATAAGTTTTTTTTTTCTCCTACAACCTACAAATCCTCAACTAAAACCTCTGCTAAGATTAAACGATGGATTCTCCAATCCATTTGATGTTGCAAATAACTCTTCAAACCTGCAAAAAATATTATTTTTTCCTCTCCCAACAAGAAGATATGCCTTATAATGACGTGCTTTAGATCTTCTAGTAACAACCCTTGAAAATGACTAAAATAAAGAATATGAATTAACTCCTTCACACATTTCTTGTAACTCCTAATTTTCTACACAAATAAAATACAAAATATGATTTCAAAAATAAATTTAAAATCATTAAATTCTAAAAGTATCTTTTTGTAAACTCCATCCATGATTGTCCAAGAAACCACCTCCTCACAAATAGGAGCCAAACTTGGAAAAAATCAATAATTACACAACTTGGGCATCCCAATCTTCCATGATATAGTTAAGGGGTTTTAATGAGTTTCCCCATTTGTATTTACCCATAAATCCATGCCCAAAATGTATTTTTTCTTTTCTAGAACCTCAAAAAAATATAAATTTGCCACCTAAACTATCTCCAACACCACAATTTTTGCAACAATATAATAAGGCCAATTATTTTAATTCCATATTTTGGCCCTAACGTCATATTTATTTCTCACAAAAAAAATATTAAATTCAAATTAAAATCACTCCCTTTTTTGGTTGATGTTGATCTCACTTTCACGTAGGATGCTCTTGCATAAAAAATGTAAAAAAATATAAAATCCCCTTATCAAAGAGAAACCCTAAGGAAAGGATGAGTTCATATAAGTATGTTATACATTGTATTTTCATGCGCTTGCATTGTGTGTTAATTTTATTTTTCATAATGTTGGGTTGTTAACAAAAAATTATGAATTCTTTATAATCCTTATGGTAATTTTAATCATTAATATTGTTGTCCCTATGATTGTTGTTGCACCAAAAGGTTGATTTGTCAATGCTTGATACAACCACTAGAGTTAATGAATTTATAGGTGGTGATTAAACCATGTCATGAATCCTAAGTGTTGTGCATGCACAACACAAGGAGACCAAGGGAAACACCTTGCAACAATTCCCCTAATGCAAGCAAGGGATTCAAACTTGTGACCTTTGGCTATGATACCAGTTTTCCATCCTATGGTTGTCGTTGCACCAAAAGGTCAACCTATCAATGCCTAATATAACCACCAGAGTTAAGGGATCCACAAAAGATGATTAAACCATGTCAGAAATCCTAAACACCATGCATACACAACACAAGGAGACCAAAGGCAACACCTTACAAACAATATATTTCCTTAATCCAAATTATTTGGATGATTGCAATTTTCACTTATGTATACATGATGTGCTATTTTCCCATGATAATTTGTGAATAAATAGTGGTTGTTGAAGCATTACTATCTCTCTATCTTGACTGGAGGTAGGGAAGGTAACAACTTTTACATATTATAATTCAATATCTAACCCTCTTTCCTTTTCTTCCTAAATTTTGACTATCTCTCACAATTCATTCTTAACTTTTTACTAGATCATTCTATTAGAAACATTAAAAAATACTTTCTCTAAATCAATACAACAATCTCCATGGTCATTCTTTGAATCTCTACTCAATTCTTTATGCATGTTAATACTTTTTTCCCATTTGTGATTTCAGGGAGCTATGGTAGTGATTAATTGTTGAACACTTAGAATATTGAGAGGGGGGGTGAATTAGTATTCCTATAAATAAATTAAACATAAGCCATCCAATTATCAAAATAAATATAACTTCAATGATGTATTAACTAATGAATATATCCACAAGATCACATGACACATATATATTATATATAGATGTAGTATATTACAGAAAGGCTCACTAGGTACCAGGTGGATTCACTATCCAAGTGAACTTACTACCCACAGAGAGAAAAAGAAGGAAAAAAGAAGGGGTGGATATACAACCTATTTGAACTAATACAATAACATCTATCATATGTTGGATTACACTTCCAATGAAGTAAAAAATGATCTTTACACTATTCTGAATCAATACTCTGCTTTGTTCACAATTTTCTTAATTCTGCATCACACACATGTATATGAAGCACCATACATGTCATATATCCCATAATACTCACATTTAATCTACTATCTCTTCATCATCCTATGCATCTCATCTCTTCTAACACTCCAAAAAAACTTCAAAGTTAATCTCCTATATATATCCATATCAAGTGTAACTTTAATTAGGTCGGCCTAATTATAAGTAACACACAAAATTAAGCATGTCATCCTCAATAAAATTTATCCATTTTTTGTGCCATAATTAAAAGTATAATTTACATCAAGATAGGTCAACATGGACCTAATGTAAATCCCACATAAGATAAAGTTACTTGCTTGTCCTCCACAAAATATCAAACATGCTAGGAAAGCCCAAAAATAGACTTGAACACAAAACCTTCACGTGTAAATGCAATTCACCAAATGTGCAACCTCAAAGCTCAATATTACTTTAAATTCCTACTCATTCAACATATATTAACTTATCCTCATCATCCTAGAAAAAAATAATTATCCACGAAAAAATGTGAAATCTCCCACACTTGATACAATGTAGGAGTGATTGTAATATATAGGGTTGAACTCTATCATCCATATCTTTCAGAATACTTAAAAAATGTCACCAAATATTGAATGTAGTTGCTTGATGATGTAAAATTTTTTATTAGAATTGTAGAGTGATATCTAAACACATGGTGGAGTGCATACCAAAAAACTAATACACTGAACCACAAAACTTCTAGAGGAAATACTTAGTCAAATTCCTGTACAACCATATTTTTTGAATCAACTTGCTCTATACACATGTCATCAAAAATACTTCCAAGATATGTTAGAATGATCATGACAATGTTGACATTGATGAAAACATTGGATCATGCAATATATGCACCTCATGCTCATGTTGCCAAACTACATCATCAATGACATAATTCTAACTTACAATATTAATGCCATAAAATAGTGTTCTTTTCAACTATTCTAAGCCCTTAAAATGACACTATTATTGATTGTTATTCCACTTCTTTATTTTTTCAATGCCAATATTTTTGTATCTTAGATGTTAACATTATTATATTTAATTATATTTTCATATTATTATTGATATTATAATTTAGCATTTAATTATTTTTTTCATTTCTAAATATTTTAAAAATGTAGTTTTCCATTAAGGTAAAAAGACCATTACTTTAAGGATAGACTAAAGAAATCTTGAATTTTTTTTATCTTTTTCTTTGTAAGTTTCATTGAAGAAGGGTAAATTTCATTCTTCCTTATACCTAGTAATATCCTCTTCAATTCCTTCCTACTATTTTTTATAAAATAATTTATTTATTTGTTATATTTTTTTTAATTCATCACTCTTTTGATATTAATTTTTTGTGCATGCAAGCAATACCTTTTGGATAGAATCATGCTTAAAAATCTCCTATACAAGATTACAACATGGAAAAAAGACATCCTCACAAAGTGCTAATGTCTATCCATGGTAGAGATCCCTAGTTTTCCAATCCAAAGTTCTTATTTCTTGTAGTTTTTATTTATACATTAAAAATATTATTCTACTTTCTCTAATTCATTTTTTTCACCTGTTAATTCTCCTTGATCATTTTAACTTTATTTGATAAAATATTCTTCTATTTTAAAATCAAATCTTTAGAAAGAGTTAATTACCATAAATTTAAATAGTAGACTAGTTCAAACAAAAGCCTTGATTTGGTCAACTCTATTGTGATATTTCGAATAACACTCAAATGAAGTTAAATATCTTCACTAGAGTCAAATTTCATCTATTACAATATGTAAAATTTATCGTGGTGACAAGATATGTGACCATGTAAGATCTATCTTCCATAGTTCTAAGATAATTAATTAAGTACACTTAACCATCACATAAATAAAGTAGATGAAATTTATGGAACTATTTTGAGATTTACCATATTGTATTGTTATTTTTTTAAATTTAATGCAAAAGGGATGCAATAGTTTCAAGAACATTGATGAATAATTATGTTGATGTTCTACATGAAATTTAGTTGCCATTGCTTAGATAATATTATATCCTTGTATACTGTTTGCTAGAATCCAAAATATGTTAAATTTATTTATAGATAAATGTAGTGTGATTCAAGGTCAAACATGAGTAATGTGAATGTGTCTTCTAATTTGTGGATCTAATTTGGTAGAGAAAAAACTTATACAACTAGATTCACTATATCTTGTGATGTATGTTAATGAGTAGTAAAGAAATATTTAAAATTTGCTGTTATGAAGTTATAATTTCATAGAAAAAATTCTCCTAGTTCAATACCCTACAATAGTAGCATTACAAATCTATGTATAATTGAAGATGATACTTTCAAGCATACAAATTGCCTATATTATTTTTATTCAAATACTAACTCCTTTTATGTTCTAAATTTAAATCCTCATAGAATGTTCACTCTTCACAATCTTATTGATTTCTTGACAATCATCAACTATACAAATTAATTTGTTTTAAATCCAAGACATGACAATAATCTATGCAAATTTGTGCCAAGTTATCTCACAAAAATAAATAAAAATCAACATGAAAGTTAGATTTGAATTTTAAAATTTAAAATTTATGGGTCAATTCCAAGACAATCGAAATTGATCCTAAGGGTCATAGAATTGATTGAGGGTGGGAAATATAAATATGAGGATCAAGAGTAGATGCATTAAATTCTAGGGTGATAACACATGAAATAGATGGAAATAAATATAAATGAAGTTTGAATTGGAAGAAAAATGAATTAAAGTGTGATCCAAATGTGTTAAATGTCCAAGATATTGAGAGGGGGGGTGAATCACTATCTTCTTAAAATTTTTGATTAGATACCATCCAATTATTCCAATGCATACAATAGCAAAGATAAGTAAAAGCATTAACAAAACATGAAATCAGAGAACACAAGAATACCAATATTTTTACATGGAAAACTCAAAATGGGAAAAACCATGGTGAGTGTTAGCTCACAAGATAGTATAACTGGTTATAAGACATTACAAAAAAGGGTGGCTCACTATGAGGGGTCACTATGTAGAAATAAAGGCTCGCTGCCTACAAAATTACAATGACAGAAAATGGCTTATAGCTAGATAATGAATTGATGGAGTACACCTAATGAATGCAGATTCAATTCCAGTGAAGCTTAGTAAAAAAACTTAACACACTTCATCATATTTTCTCTTCTCTAGATTTACATTCACACACATTACACATCTAGCTTCAAAGATTATCCAATATATATTTGATCTCTCCATAAGCATCAATTAGGTCAGCCTAATTAGATGCACTTTCTCATTTACCAAAAATACCAATTGTCAGCTTACACAGTTCATCA
The DNA here is from genome assembly GCA_007258455.2 of Sequoia sempervirens. Taxonomy (NCBI): domain Eukaryota; kingdom Viridiplantae; phylum Streptophyta; class Pinopsida; order Cupressales; family Cupressaceae; genus Sequoia; species Sequoia sempervirens. The sequence continues at coordinate 93,843,196 of VDFB02358134.1, read as the reverse complement.
AGTTGATAGATACCTAAAATAGGTTGCACATATGTTCGCATAGCAAAAGTTAATTTATAGAATATATCCATGAAGTCGGCCATAAATTGGACAAAAAACATAACCTCAAAACAAAAATGTGACACCATACAAGCAACTGGATATGTGAAATATTGTATGTACATGCTCCTAACACCTAAAAACCATTTCCCAAAATCTGCAAGCAATAGTGATCATTGGAAAATAAATGCAAGCCAAAATACTGGAGGATGTAAGAAAAATACCAGTTCAGATACCAAACTAGAATATTGGAGTAACTTTAGTCTTGATCTTGCAGTAGCAACTCATATATCATGGTGTCATCAATGACAAAAAAAGGTAACAAAATGAGATGTTCTTCATTTTTCCAACAATCTCCCCCTTTGTCATTGATGGCCCAACATGTGCCAAAACCAAAAAGAATATTTACAAAGTTTTTTATTTACAATGCTTCTCCCCCTAACACCAACATTTCACCACTTCAATACCCCTTTGAAATAAAGGACAAAGGGTGTGCCAAGAACAATTGACAAACATTAAAGAAAATAAAACAAAGAAATACATATAAACTGGAAGATGATGAGCCTTGGAGCTCCTTTAGAATATTTTTTGGTGTAGGAGCACCAATCCATTTTAATGATTTTCTCTAGTTGGCTTGTGAAAAGTGAGTCTTGGTGGTTAATTCTAGGCTATGTGAGTGATTTAAGTCATAATAAGGTCTAATGAGACCATTCTGTAAGTAATCAACTTTGAGGACTTTTGAGTCCATATTGTAATAGTTGCAAAATCATGTTAAAAGTTGTCAAGGTTGATTAAAAGGTTGTCAAGGAAGGTTGAATGTTAGTTTTCTTGTGTTGAGTCATGATTCTAAGTAGAATAAGGTCTAAAAATTCCATTCGTAATGTCTTACATGAATAAGAGGGTCAAGACATTTGAATGCAAATGTTGCAAAATATGTAAAAATGTGGTCAATCAAATGTGTAAAAAGTGCAATTATGCACTCTAATGGGCATAAGGAGTTTAAAAAGTAGTTAAAAGTTGGTTTTTCAGTTGGAATTTGGAGGGAAAACCTTGAAAATTGTGTGAATCATCATTGTAATGGATGGATTGGTGATTTTGGAGGAAAACTCAACAAAATTCTCACTTTTTTTAGGAATTTTCTATGTTTTTCATCTTTTCCAAATTTGTATGGTAATGTGTATTCATTAGTTTGTACAAATTATTCATGGATACTGTAATGGAATGAATCTACTATGTTTTATATTTGGTTTGAGGGGTTATAAGTGAACTTGAAGCATTTTATATATGTTTCTTTGAAGATTGTTGGGTATACCCTGTTTTGGGGTTTTGTAACTTTTAACATGTTTTGAGGGCCCATTCACTAACTATACTCACTATGATTGGTGTAATGGGTCCCATGGAGGATATTAGGTTCTAGGATGAATGGTTTGTGTTGGGGAAAGGAATGAAGAAAACTTAGTTTTCCCTAGTGAGTTTGTGTGAAAAAATGCATGAAAATTGAGGTTTTAGCCTAGGATTTGAAGAAATGCTTAAGGAAAATGATATTTTAGTGACTTTTAAGCTTTTTCAAGTTGGAATAAGGATGTTTGAGTTGGTTTGAAGGTTTGGAAAGGTGTGGAGTATAAATTTTTGATAAGCCCTAGGTTAAATTGGGAAAAATAAGGGTTTTTGTGTTTGGAGAGTTGTTTGGCCTATCTTTCCCTAAAAATTATGGAATTGGTGATTCCTATAGTAGGTGAGTGCTTTCCAATCAAGTTTTGGGTGAAAGGAAAAGTATAAAGTATACCTTCTTTGTAAAATAGGCCTAATTGAGGCCTTGGACAACGTTATTTCAAGATTTTGTGGAAGTTGTTCCAAAGGAGTTGTAAGTGGGAATGATGTATGTTGGAGAGGACCTTAATGGGTCTCTATAATGGTGATTTATATTAGGGTTAAGATCTCTTGAGAGTTGTGTTGAGAAAAGTGGGTCTGGTGACCTACAAGGATTGACTAGGTGACATAGAGGAAAGTAAGCCAAAATCAGTTTTGTAGATGAATAGGTAATTTGGATCCCTTGAATTGATAGAGGGAAGAGTTCAAAAAACCTAGGTTCTATCACTTTCCCACATAGCTTTTCCATTCTCCCAACTATCCTTCATGGCAATCAAAATCCTATTAAGAGACTCCAACTCAATCAAAATTTCTTCTCCACCTTCTGAAGTATCCGAAGTCAGGTTTATATTTTTGAGTTTTTATGCGCAGGCTAGATCCTTGCTAACCATAGTGAATTCAGTTCTTACAATGTCACAAAACTGGTCAATTTTTTTGATTATTTCTTCCTTCTGCTTCGGTAAAACATAGAATTTTTCTTTATGCATCGATATTTCATTCCAAGTAGAGTAGACTCTATCTTTAGATAGACTATAAGTACTAGAGATGATTGATTGCCGAGTCTCAATGGATTCCATAGCAATCTTAATATTTTGAGTGGTATCTGGCCACTTTAAGCAATAATCAAGCACAACATTAGCCTCAAACTCACAAACCTTCATTGCATCGAGGTTCTGACCAAGTCTAGAGTGTGTAAGTGCACACTTGTCATATAAAGCCAATAACCTTCTTTCCGCCAATTTCTCTATAACCTCTTGTTTTTATTTTTCATTAAGTCCAAAGGCATACTCCTTGAGAGAATCAAGTAGCAGTCTCATATTTTCAATAGGAGCAAGAGATCTATCAATGGATACACTAAGTATGACTTCCTGTAATGCCTTGAGGGAATCCTCTACAAGTTTTGTTCCTTTTTGATGTGCCTCCAAAATTTCCTTCCTATTGGATGCTTGCATAACATCTCCCAATATTAATTGATGTACTGGAGACATCCTCTCCATATCCATCAACCCTTCAACCAGAGGAATTTGTAAAAGCTCTTTGGGAATAATCGGCTGAAATATAATTTCTTTGAAAGAAGGCCTTTTAAAAAATCATTATTGGAGGATGATTCTCCAAAAGTCTTAAGTGATCATACAATTTTATTTTCACTTTCTTCATTTTTCCTATTAGTATCCTCATTTTTATTTTCTTCCTTTGCCTCTTCCTCTTTGGCTTCATCTTTATCTTTATCATCATTTTTATCATTATTGTCCTCTTCCTCATTTCTATCCTTTTCATCTTTATTCTACTCCTCTTCAGAATTATCTTGACCTTCTTCTTCATTTCCCTATCCTTCCTCTTTAGCATTACCTTTCCTATTAATTTATTCTTCTCCTTCAGTGTGCTCTGATGGAGTATCATTATGCATCTCAGGGTCAACGCCTCCTTCATTTAGCTCATTAACTTCATCATCAATATTAATTTCAACATCAAAATTATTAGAAATATTTTTGTTACCTGTATGAAGAGGAACATTTCCCTCAACATTTTCAGAAGCAACAACATCATCATTGATTTTAAGCATACCATATTTTTTTGTTGTCTCCCAGATTACCTTTGTTGTTTCCTTTCTCACTTTGTTTGTCAACTTCTTGTTTCTTTTCATCAACACGTTACTCTACTCTTCATCTAAAATATTTCAGCATAGATCTTCTTTAGATATTTTAGACCATCAGGGGTCATGGAAGATCCAATCTTATTATATGCTACATTTCTAATATTTTCTTCAAACACAACAAGCTCAGATCTCCTTTTCATTAGATCATCCCACATGCTTTTAGGAACATCTTTCCTTATGTCATCCCATTTAACCTCAGAATATCTTGTTGATCTTTCTGGTCCACAAAGGCCTCACCAACAACCTTAGGCTTCTTTGATTTAGGCTTGATGTGTACATGTATATCGAAATCATGCTCTTCTTCATCTTTAGAAGATGATACAATATGTACTTTTTTTGAACCAACAACTTTTGTAGATGCACCTTCACAAGAGAGTAAACCTCCTCTTCTTCTCCTTACTATTGGAAAAACAAGGGCAGACAATTGAGAGGGGGGGTGAATTAGTTGTCACAAAATTTCAAAATTATTAACTTAATTAATCCTTATTCTTAGATCTGATCAATATCAATGAAAGCATGAATCAACAACACATTAGAAACACACATAACGCCATGATTTTTACATAGAAACCTTATTAGGGGAAAAACCATGATGGAGGTCATTCCACACGATTATACCCTATTAAAAGTATAAATAATGAAAGATGGGGAATGTACATGCATTCAGGCACACTGCTTGGAGCTCATAGCTCAATTACAATGGAAGATAGACTATCTTACAAAGGGATTTAGATTACAAGCATTTGGATTTTGAACTGAGAAAATAACATCTACTAATGCCTGATCATAGTTCCACTTAAGCATAATTCTTCACTCTTCTACACAATTCATCATGCTCTACTCTACCTTTGAATGATATTCACACATACACACATAGAAGCACACCAAGCATACATCCAAATTGAATAAACAATCACTCTTATATATTTGCAACAAGAAATTTTATCCCTTGAAGTCGACTTCAATGAAAATAATAAAATGAATATAAACTATCAGCCCAAAAAATTAAAGATTAACAATGCAAATCAGCCAAAGTCAACCACAACTTAGTGATGACCAAAAAAAACATCTCCAACACAAAAATACTTGAATTAATTATGCCTCAAAGATCCACAACACACTACAACCACCATGTTGGCTAAGAACAAGAAAAATATGAACACACCAGAGAAATTCGCCAACCACAATCTCAACAATCAATGTGGATGTGCAAAAAAGATAGAGTATGATCTAGAGACATCCAAAAAAAACATGAAATAGTAGAGAAGCATCCACAACAATTGAACTAACTGAAATAGCCTCATCTTCAATCAGGAACAACGACCGAAGAAACAAAAAACCTGTCATAATGAAAATATTCATAGCTTGATCAAATCTTCACGTAGATCTCTAAAAATTGACATGTGGATAAACTAGATAGACTCAACAACAAACCCTTTTTTCTATAACCTTTGATCATCAATGCACATAATGTATCAATACATTGAACTTCACTTCACCATTGACAACCTACAACTTCTTTACTATAAGTTTCTCAATATCCTCAACATATACAGCTTCAAGTGAAAAAATGCTAATAGTGTTGACATCAATGACAACCACATATCAGCATCACAACCAAAAAATCCAACAATATCCCCCTTTACCATTGATGGAAACACATGATGTGAAAAAAACCATCAATGTAACTAAATCTTGATAGTTGCTTTCCCTTAGGTTTTGACTCAATTTCTCCTCAACTATTCCACATGACTCTTCTCCCCACAAGGTTTTTCACATGACTTCTCCCCCTTTGAAATCAAGAAAAAATATCTCTTCTATACAAGCTATGAACCACTTATCTGAACATCTGAATACTCCCCTTGAGTACAAGTCACCACAACATCAATTTGAAATAAGATATGACTATGAAGTACACAAAATGATGCACACATTGCATCCTTAGTTTTTATTAGGAGGGGTAATCACCCCTAACTTCCCTTTGTGATACTCAAAAGTATCCTAGGCAATGGATTGGTAAAGATGTCTACAATCTGATCCTTAGTAGGAACAATTTTTAAAATTAAGCAATACTCTTCTGTAATCCTCTCCTAGTCTGGACACCTTTGTTCTTATCACCTATAATCTAATCTTTTGAATAATTCAATCTTACATACCTTAGAGTATTCTTAGGTTTTTCTTTAATTTCAAACTCTTGTGTTCTCTCTTCTGCGCTTCCACTAGTTTCTCCTTCTTCTTCATTCTCCTGATTCATCAAATTTATTTGCACTTGATTTGTAATCTGAAATTTCTTTCCTTGATTTTTACTATCATTTTGATCATCAGAATCATATCCATAGGTTCTAGAAGGTGTACCTAGCTCTTCATCAACTTTGACATTTTCACTTTCAACTATTTTCTTCAATCTTTTATTGTAACACCGATAGGCCTTGCTTTTAGTAGCATAAGCTAGAAAGATACCTTCATCACTTATAGCATCAAAATTTCATATGTCTTCATCTCTCTTGATATAACATATGCTTCCAAAGATCTTGAAATATTTAATAGTAGGCTTATGACCAGTCCCTAGCTCAAAAGGGGTTTTACTAGTATCACCTTTAATTTTTACCTAGTTGAGTGTGTACACAGAAGTACTCACAACTTCTCTCTAGTAGACATGAGGGACATTTCCTTCAACCATCATTTTTCTAGTAGCATCTTCAACTATTGTGTTCTTCCTTTTTACAACTCCATTTTGTTGAGGGGTTTGTTGGCCTCCTACAATGATTTCATAACTAAGCGTTTACAACCATGACTCAGAGACTGGACATCTAACCTCAATAGTTATTCAATAATCATGAAGGTGCATTTAATTTGTCAACCTAGGGACATAAACTTGAAATGGGTCAGCATTGTATGTGCATTAGGAACTCAAAGTAGCCATGTCTACACTACAACTAAAGAAAACACAATGCTAGAAAGTAAACTACTTGGAAAGAAATAAAGAAATATTGAACACCAATTAACAACTATGCTAGATGGAAATGCATAAAATGAATAAATATCTGGGAAAACATATAGGAAACTACTCTGTCTATTTTGGATGTAGGAATAGTCACATAATAGAATTCTAGAGGTTGTACGAACAACCAATGCTAGATTTTGAACTAAGTACAGAATAGGAAATAATAACTAAAATAATTACTCTAAAGAACAGATTACTCACCAAGTGGGTCCCCTTGGATGAGTATCCACTAAGACTAATACAAACTCAAATTCTTAAACTTAGACTATCATTTTATTCATTAGAAAATATGTAAACAGAGTAGCAGCATGGTTGTAATGAAAAATGGAGAATGCTTAGTACAACATCAATATCATCTAATGACAACAATCTAGAACTAAGAACTTACAAGAAGAAGATTCAACTCCTTATTTGTATTACTAGCTAAATAGGGCGGTCAACTCTCACTAACTAAGAGGATGCCACTTAGGGAAAATGAGGAAAAGAGTGGTAGAGCGGTTACGTTTGTAGGGAATCCAATAGGACATGCATTCCCAAATGTGGACTCAATGCTGTAGTAATGCCTATGATTGCTTAATGCCATAAAGAGAAAGTGGCTAAAATTGACTATCATGGGGAATCTGCTGTCGTTGTCCTTTAGTTGACTCCTTTGAATGATTCCCCTGCATGACCATCTATCAGTTTCCTTTCCCAACGTAGCATCCACATATTGTGTCCTGCATAGAAATGCCAGTATGCATAATAATTGTACATCTATAATCACCTTAAAGAACATTCATCAATAACATAGAACATTAATATAGATAATCCACATGATATTCCAATGTCATTAAAACTTCACAGAGATAGGCTTAAACCCAATGTCAATGGTTTGAGGGAAACATTATGTAAAATATTAACATTCAACTACTAAAGTTCATGAAACTACCAGCAAATGGACTATAGATTCTTCCCCAAACCAAAAACTAGGCTCATCATCCCCCTAACCTAATGTCTTGTTGGTCCTCCAGTAGTGGAAGGGATGCTCTTTCATTTGGTTAAAGGTCTAAAGTTTGCAACTGCCAGCTAGCCAACATTTGTTTCAACAATGTGTGAGTTTGGATCCCAATAAAATCCCCCCAATATGTCAAATTTGTTCCATCTTTTCCTTTCTGTGGCAATAACATATTGGTAGAATCTATAGTTTGGTATTGGCCACATGAGAATGGGTGGCATGAAAGTCAGGGGAAGCCAAAATATCCCCTTTGTTCTACCAATCTCGATATACCTGTCAACTTGCTTCAATGTAGCAACATAATTGTGAATAGAATGGGGCTCCACTTGTTTTAGCTCACCTATTAAACTATTCCATTGTTGGTTCAAGTATCCTCTTACAAGCTCCTTTTTTGCTACTGCTTTGACCTCATATTCAATGTAGACAACTTCAATCCTGGGCATGATTCTGTCACCATAGCTTGGTTTGAAAAGCATCCTGAGCCATTCTCTATGATATTCCTTGGGTGGCTTGACTCTGCCCTGATGGCTAAGGGGATGTTAGATTCCATTCTCTTATAAGCATTGTTTTTCTCACCCCAATTAATCTCATTTTGCACCCAAGACATAAATGCTCTTAGTTGAATATCCCCAACATATAGCAATGGATTCGAATCATGATCCTGTGTGACAACATAATTGTCCAAATAGAATTCACATAATAAAATTTTCATCTCAGGGGAAGCAATTCTATAAGCATTAAAGAATTTGGTAGGAGTTTCGATGGAGGGGTTTAAATTTGAAACAATTTTTGACAACTTAAAAGAGAGATATTTCTCTCTCAAGTGCAGGGCATAAACCCTTGGAGGAGCCCTGCATTCTAGAATTTGTGGCACCAAGGTCACAATGTTATCTACTTTCTTCTTCAAAGTAGCAATCTCCTCATTTTTCTCCTCAATAACCTCATCCCTCTCTTGTATTTCCTTTTTCAGTCTCTTCCTCCCTCTCTATTTCCTTCCATAAATTTAAAATTTCTACATGAACTATAAAATTAAGAGGGTTATAAATTCCTACCAATATTTTTGTTGATGGCTGCTCCCCATACGACACTATTTGCATGTACTCGGGTTGTCCAATTAACTTTGGCTATAGGGTTACTATTTCTTCGCCCCCTTCTTGCTATAGGACCTTATGTTCCTATTCCTAGTTTTTCTCTAGCTCTTCTTGTGCTTCTTGATGTGGCTACAAGAACTCTTGCTCATCCTTAAACTCTTCTGTGATATTAGTGAGGTCTTCCAGTGTCATTTTTGTTGCTTCCTCAAATATATCCTCTTCTTTTTCTTTAACATGCTCTTGTTCCATTGGAGCTTCAGTGTCCCCATGTGATGTCTTATCATGCCCAGGGCTTTCCGATGAAGGCATACAAAAAGCTGACCTAGCTGGTTTTGACTCCCTAGGGGTGCTCATAGGGTCAACCTTTCTCTTCCTAGCACTTGACACCTCTTTCTCTACAAGCTATTCTTGGGCTTTTTATTTTTCTTTTCTTATTTTAGCCTCTTTCCTCCATGCCTTGGTTTTTATTAGGGATTTTCGGGGGACATCATCATCAAAATCAAATGAAGAACTTATTTTTTTTGAATGCTCTATTTTAGAGGAACTAATGTTTATGGCTTCTTCTACTATTGTGGGAGGATTCATACTAGCACTAGAAGTTGAAGCACTAGGAGTGGCTTCGGCTATGCTTAATATTCTACTAACCCTACGAGGTTGGGGTAAAACCCTAGGTTGCATCTCCTTAGGTCTAAATTGATCAACAAAAAATTCTTCCTAGGACATCTCAGATACACTATGCAAAGATTTCTTAACCAATAATTTTATCAAGCAATGGTGGGAGATAGAGTTGTCCCTACCTTTTTGTGTTTCAACTACCATGATGTAGAGAAGGTTGTATAGAACATTGGGCATGTTCATCCTCCTTCTGTGCCTCATGTGGCTCAAGAGCTTGAAATGTACCGAATGTAGGTTTTCCAAACATCCCTCATAGGTGATATACCTTATAATGTAGACAATTTCCTGCCTCCATAGTTCAGGTAGGGATGTCCTTTTTGCACCTTGTCTATCTATGCTAATTGGTAGGTCACCATGTACCACAAATTTTGCTCTAGCTGACCTGGTATCCCTAGAATTAGGGTAATGCTCACCATTGGTAGGTAAGCCTGAAACTTCTGCAATTCTCTCCTTAGTTGCCACAATTTCTAACCCTTTTACAGTGGCTTTTCCTTCAAATAATGTTTGACTGAATTCGAGCACAACGCCTTCATCAAAGCCATCCAACTTCATAAAATTTTCAAACCATCCACAAAATTGAAATTTTTCTAGGCATTGTGCATCTTGCAACAAAACGTCATGAACTAAGGGCTCATTCTAAATTAAGCCACCCCCATTGTCTAAAATCACCATCACTTTGTGAAATTCCTTTCCTTTGCAATTCCTGTCTAAAATCCAACACATTTCTACTAAATTTACACTGCCAGTGTCAATTGAATTTCCTTCTTTTTCTTTGTTTTTACCATTTATTGCCTATAACTCAAGACTACGACATTGAAATTAAGATGAGAAAAGAGGTGATAAATGAGAGTAATAATGGAAAGAATTGGTGGTTCAATTAACATCACCTTACACATGCGAGCTATATTTTCAACTTGGCTTATTTAATTTTTTTGATGTAGCCAAATTATGATTTGACATATGAGTGGAATATTTGCATTCCCCCCCCCCCCAACCTAAATTTTGACATGTGTCTATACATGCGAGAAGGGATTGGTGATTTGACAAGAAGTAATAACATATTATGTAATCACCTATAATAATGCTCCATGATTAAATAAATGCACTCAAAAGGTAATTAAGAGATGAGAATTACCATGTACATATCTATGCATGTGAAGGATGTGTTGCAAAGATCGTGGAGAGAAAGTATCATTTCACCTTTTTTAGAAATAATTGAGAAATTAATGCAAGTGAAGTGAGGTGGAATGAAATGATGGAAGAGAGAGAAAGGTGATACAAATGGATAGATGGGAAGATGGGTGAAGAAATGGATTTCCACTAAAGTGGAAATATTTATTATGAAAATTATGTACCTTAATTTAGCCAAAAGGTGGGACACTAGTGTTGGACACTAGGAACACTAAGAGGGAGGGGTGAATTAGTGTTCAATGATTTTGATTTCCAAAACAAAATTAAAACCATCAACAACAATAATTGAACTTCATATAACATTTACAACACATAACAGATGAAAAAATGTAGTCACATTAATGAACACCATAACACTAGATATTTTTACGTGGAAACCCTGCTAGGGGAAAAAATATGGTGGAGATTAATCCATAATGTTTACTCTATTAAAAGTAAGATAAATGAGAGGAATGCACTTGCATTCAGGCACACTTCCCAGAGTTCACTGCCTTAAAATTATAATAGAAATTACAACAAAATGTTGAACTGAGAGTACAACATCTACAAATGCCTGGATTCAGTTCTAGTGAAGCTCAAGATTAGGTTTTGGATCTCTTGACCAAATTGTACTTCTACTCTGCTCTTCTCTATATACCAAAACTTTTTTTCCCTTAAGTAACTGATCTATTCTTCTTCACTCACTTCTATCCTTGTTGTAGCTACTACATCACACACACATACTCACTCATACCTATACCATCTATCAAATTGATGTTTTGATTAGAGATTCAATGCATGTTGGCTTCACAAAAAAATACAATATTCTTGCTTAAGTTGACCCAAATCATAAGTTATACTTCATGCATACCTACACAAATAGGCTAGACTTATAATAGGGACCCACACCAAGGTTCCAAACATAAGAAATAGCAAAATATATACTCCACATACATCAGTAATATGCCACATCAAGCATGTTGGCCACAACAGAAAATAAACCATGAATCATGCTACCAAACCTACTAACTCAAACTTTGACTGATACTACACCACAAAACTCACCAATAAGATAGTGTACGTGCTAGGAAAAATTTATTGGACATCCATACCATGAAATAGTGATCCAATAAAGTGATAGGATCAACTTATTAACTAGATGACCTGTTCTTCATTCTTTTTGCTAATAGATTATAGAGTCTTAGTTTCCTTGCTGGTAAGAACAATACTGACATTGCAAACCATATTGCTAACACTAGTTGCCATCAATGACAACACAAGTGCAAAAAACTATGTCTTAGAGCCATAAGCCAACAACTAGGTCCACCACTTTTGGCTGTAGGAAGCTCATGTGTTGAACGTTGGGTGAATTGCTACAAGAACTCTTCCTTAGTTTCTGCAGGGTCAACTTGGATTCCTTTGCAAGAAATGTAGTGGCCAAGAACTACATCTTCCTGCATCATTATGAAGCACTTTTTAGATAGGTTTTAGTCTTCACACCTTTGTAGGACCTTCCTGAGATTCTCCAATGCTTCATTAAAATCAACACCATAGGCAGTAAAGTCATCCATATAGATCTCCATGCAATCAAGGGAGATGACTGCTCTCTGAAAAGTTGCAAATGCATTGCAAGAGGCATATGTTCCCCATGGGCAAGTGAAGGTCATCTTCCCCTAGTTCTTGGGTGCAACTTGAATCTGATTGTAGCCACTAAATTTGTCTAGGAAAGAAAAGGATTGCTTTCCTACAAGTGTGTCCAAAATTTGACCAATGAAGGGTAAAAGAAAGTGATCCTTCTTGGTGGCAACATTAAGTTCTCTATAATCAACAAATGCTCACCATTTTCCTCCCTTCTTTGGCATGATCACTAATGGAGACACCCACTAGCTATTTGAAATAAGATAGATAAATCCATCATTTGACAATTTTTGTAGTTTTGTTTCAATGATTTCTCTCAATGCAGGATTGATTCTTCGTTGGGGCTGCCTTACTGGTTGACAATCTTCTTTGATGTAGATCCTATAAGTGTAGAGCTTAGGATCCATTCCTTCCATATCATGATAGTCCAATGCAAATGAATGTTGATGAGACTTCAGTAAGTCTACCAATTGCAATTGTTGTTTCTCACTTGACTTGTTAATATTTGAATATCTTCCTTTATAAACCTATACTTGAATAATCAATTCTATCATAGCTGATTTATTAACACGTAGTACCTTGAGTTCATATGGTAGTATAGTATGGAACATACCTATTGCTGCAGGAATATCTATAGACATGATGGCTGTAGGAAGAGTGGCTGCATGAAGTTCGTTTGCAGGTAGAATAGACATAAGTGTTTTCTCAAGATTAGCAGAAGCAGATGTGTGAGAGGATGATGCTTCTTCAGGTTCACAATGGTTTTGAATTATACTAGATAACACTTCATCTTCATCTTGAAGCTACAAGAAAGGAATTTTACCTAACATCATGAGTTGTGCCACTGAGTTAAATTCCTCCACTTCTTCACCAACATGTGGCCATATAGAATCTTCATTACGTGCCACCTAAGAAGGAAGATAAAGAACAAGATTTTTAGTATTCCTACCATCAAAAATAGCCATGTCGCCTGACTGACACCCAATATAAGTGTTTGCTAAATCTAGAATTACCACAAGGTCTTCTACCATACCATCAGGTTTCACAGTAGAACTATCAACAAGCTACAAGATAGTAGGAGTGGATCTCATGCTTGCAACATTTAGTTGTTGTAGGATGTCCCAGGCCATCACATTGATTATTATCCCCAAATCAATTGGGTCATTCTTTACTTGGGTCCCCTTGATGACAACTACTACTACATGACTACTTGGATCCTTGTACTTGGAAATAGTCACTTTTCCAAGCATGATGTCAACAAGCTATCCCATCACATGGACATTAGTTAGGCCTTTCTTCTCTCTATCTAGCTTCTTGAGGCATGCTTCCTTGATCACCTTGTCATATATAGGAGCATATTTTATGGCCTAAAATAGGGGTATCTAGACACATATGTTTTTCAACTACTCCAAGATGCCAAAAGTGGTTTTCTCCTTCTCTTCCTTATGCTTGGAAACTCCCAATCTCCAAGGAAATGGTGGCTCTTGTGCAGTCTTCCTAGCTAGAATTGGTTCAAATTTTTTAGGTATAGTCGACTGAATAGGATAACTCAGAAGTTCCTTTTCCTCTTCCACATGTAGCTTAGTGATAATGGGTGTGGAAGGAGATGATAAAGTGGTTCCTAAATGCAAGTGAATGTCACTTACACTCATATAATATACAAGGTGTAGACACATAAAGTTGTCCTAGGCTTGCAACTCTTAGATTATTCAATATTGCCCCTTTCATTCTTAATAATTAAATAATTTTTAATTATTTAATTATTTTCTAAAGTCATAATTCTTCTATTAATTAAATAATTTTTATTATTTAATTAATTCATTTTTATGTTTATTCTCCCTTGATTAATTAAATAAATTTTATTTATTTAATTATGTCACTAATTAAGTCCTTTTCCTTCTAAAATTAAATAAATTCTTATTTATTTAATTTTTGTCCACTTTCCACTATAATTAAATAATTATTTTAATTATTTAATTATTCATTAGCCTCTTCTCTCATAAATTAAATAAATTTTATTTAATTTGGTCCACTCTCTTGAATTTTGAATTAAATCATTATTTAATTCAAAATGATTCTTTTTGTCACATTCCTCTACAATTAAATAATTATTTTAATTATTTAATTATTCATTGGTCACCTAAATTAAATAACTTTTATTATTTAATTTCTCCAGCAACCTCTTTGTCCGTGCCAATCTTATCTTCCACATCAAATCTTATCTCTTGATATCTCATTCAATTTCATCCCTTGATTGAATTATCTCATAATTCAATCTCAACCCTTCATTTCTTGTCATTGCCCTAATTTTGACCTAACCCTAGTCCATACTACAACTTTCAATTTTGACCATTGATTCTAGGGTATTTGTCATCTTCTCATCCTGGCCACACATTCAAAATTGCAGTTTTTATAAAATGGCAATTTTGTTCTTATTTTGGGATCTCATGCTCATTCTATCAACTTAGGTTATTATTATTGTCATTTGCAATCATTGTCATTTTAGTCTATTGTGAGGTCATTTCTTTTATATAAATCCTTCAACCTTTGTATAGGGCTTTGACATTAGTCTAGGAGCTCATTTGAAATTTGAGGGCCTCACTCGATTTGCTGCAAACTAGGTGTAACAATGGTGAAGCATGGAAGATGAAGATTTATGGTAACATTGTTCCTTTTATTTTCATGTTGATTTCCTTTGTACTTTGTTACTTCAATGGATTTTAATGTTATTGTGCTAACCCTTTAACAAATCTGATTTTCCCTTGATTACATTGGTGAACCCGACTTCGTTATTTTGTTTTCGTACATTTTTTTTGGTTGTTTTTTGTTGTTTTGCAGGTATAGGTACAGATCGACACAAGTGATTTTTAAAAAATATTGCGACGCATTTAACTAGATTAGATATTTTTTGTGATACTAATCTTTTCTTGTAGCGTGTGGAAATCCCCTTTCATGTGTCGAAGACCATTGCCTAAAGAGACTACTAATTCATTGTTTGCAAATTCGAGTGTCAAAGAAGGAAGAAACAAACATTGTGCTTGTTTTTATTTCTAGATTAGAAAACATTTGAATTTGGTGCATATAAAAAGAATCATGTCTTCTTTGATCGATTGTGCTTGTGGAGTGGTAGGTGAGTATGCTCTCACTTGGTGAAAACCTTGTAATAAAAAAACTAGACCCATTCTTATTTGTTATTTACCTTGACTTGGTACATTGGAGTATCCTCTCCCCTCGCACTTTCAGGCGATCTTGGGTGTAAGAGAAATGGTTACTAACTCTAGAAATTGGGCCTGCCTTGGGATTTCATCACCCCAATGTGACTCAAACCGGTAATGGAGCTAAAGCCAAGCTACCCCCGACTGATATATAAATGTAAACCTTAAGGGAAAACCTAAGGTTGCGAGTGCGGATGTGTGATACAAACGGAGTTGTACTCCCTTAAACCCTATTGAGCTTAACCTCTTCAGGATGGAGTGCCACCTTAATGGTGATTAATGTTTTTCCCCATGTATGGCCACTCGAACCGGGGTCCCGAACTAAAAACTCTTGTGTAGTAAGCCAAAATCCTTCTATTTGCTAGCGTAGCACTGGTCGGTGTGAAGGCATCCACACTTTCGTAGTTTGTAGTAGAGGTGATCAGCTCGCCATGGGAGTTTCATGGGGGTTGGAAGCTTGGTTGGCCTGAGAAGAGAGTACACTGTAAGGGGGAGCTTGTGCAGCCAAGCTTCTGAATTCACACGCTACAGATATGCGGTTACGTGGAATCTAGTGAATATTGTCATGGCCTAACCTAGGATCGTGCTTATCTGATGTGTGTTTGGTTGCTTCTTAAAACACTGTGTTTGTCAAGTGTATTCTAGTTCTATCACAGTTCAAACAAAACACTCATCAAACAGATTAAAATTTCCATCAAACACGACAAGAAAATCACTTTGAAACTAAACTAAGTAGCATCTATCAAACCGCAACTAATTTTATGCAACGCAACTGCTATGCTAAATCACATTTGAAACTCAGAACGTTGCATCTGTAGGTGTCGTGATGCATTTGTTAACTTAAAAGTCGCAATTGCAAAACCGAATCGCATTCGCTAAACTATGACACATTTACTAAATTATGATGGATTTGCCTGTCAAGATTTTAAACTTCACAGTCGAAACCTGAGGTCTTCAAATTGTCAACCATTTGTCAAACTCTGTCATCAAGAAGATTCTGTTAGAAACCAAACTTGATATGGCTCAAAGTATTTTCTATTAATTTTCATTTACTCACCATAGTTTTCATACCTCATTCCTTTTAGTTTCATACATTCAACATTATGTTGTCCCTAGGTCCATCCTTGCATACTTAGGATTAGGAAAATCTTAAGCACACCTTGGGAAAGTCATTGTTTTCAAAATTAGACCCTTTTGGACCAAGTTATCAAACCTCCTTTTAGTCATTGTCCTCTTTTGTGAGATTTCTTCCAACTCAAAAGTCTAGTTAGGAAGACTCACTAGTCATTTAGACCTTGTCAACTTGTCATTTCCAACAAAGTCCTTTAATATTCAAAATTGAAAACAAAGTTTGAGCTTAGAAGTGCTTAGATAACCTTATCTTACATTTCATGCACATTGCATACCTTATTCACAAAAATCCAAAAATAGTAGTCATTTTAGACTTCCCGTACTGCCATACTTGCATTTAGTGGTCATCCTCATTTGAGCAATCCCATTTTATGGTTGAGACTAGGCTTCAAAGACAGAGAAAACAAATGGAAAACTTTGGACAAGATTTCAATCCCAACATTGATAATTACACCTATGACATGAACCAACATTGGACTTTTTCCAACCCATTTCACAATATGAACATGCAATCTTCCACGAACATGTCATTTTCATCACAAAATCCTTCTGAACCATTCATACAAAGAGACCAAAATGGATGAGCATATGTAGAAGACTTAAAAGCTACAATGAAAAACCCTGATATAGCCTCCTTTGTAGAAAAATTAGTCTTACGTGACCCTCAAAGGTATCTATCCATGCTTTTGGACCAAGGGACTAAGTTACCACAAGGCTTTGACATAAATACTTTGCCACCTCAATCCATATACCCTCACCATCAATAGTCACTTGACATAAATCCTACCAATAATTCACAACAAACATCCACTTATCACCCTTATCCTAACTTTGACAAGGGAAGCCAACTATCAACTAGTCCATTCCAAACCTCCACATCATGTGCTAGTCCTTCACCTATTAATCCCATCCAAGTCTGCATCCCTTATCAACCATCTACCAACTCATGTCAAGTCCCCACATCATACCATACCGATCCGGTCCAAGTCTCCATATCCTCTTTCAATCAACCTTACACCAATCCAGTTGAAGTCTCCATGTCATATCCTTGTCCTTCAACAGTTAATCCAGTCCAAGACTCCATGACATATCCAGTCCAAAACTCCATGTCCTATCTTTGTCCCTCACATACTAGTCCAGTCCAAGTCTCCATGTCCTATCCTAGTCCTTCATCCATTAATCCTTTTCAAGTCACCCCCTCACAAGCCACAACTAGTCATGAAAATTCTATCATAGTCCAAAGTCAAATCCCATTTAATAAACTTGAGGATACATGTCAAAATGAAAGCCCAAAGCATGACCTTATAATGTCATCCTCATGTCAAGAACAAGGTAGTCCATCCCATGACCTTATTTCTGACTGTATCATCCAGGACAACCCCATCTTTGACCAAGACCCCATCATTGACCAAGAAGTCCAAATCCATGACAACCCCATCTTCGACCAAGACCCTACCATTGACAAAGAAGTCCAAAATGATCCACTCCTTAACCTTTACGCCATTCATGATCAAACACTTGCCGACCCTATACAAGCCTCGACTATTGACACTTCCCATGATGAGACACTTGCCTTCATGAGACACATAGATGATATTCCTCCAAAACAAGAATCTTCCACTAAGGACATGCTTGCATATGATCAAGTTATAGCTAAAATCATTGGACTCTATGACACTAAAAATAATGATGGCTTTGACATTGCCTTGAAAGCACCAACAGAATCATTTGAACCTGACATGTCGCATGATCAGACCAAAGATATCAGTCAAGAATATGGCCAATGAGACAATGAAGCTAAGACACTTTATCAACTAGGGTCATCTATCTTTGCTAGAGCAGGCTTTCTTGCAGACGAAAAAATTACAAGTGACAGCGTCCATGGACATCATGATGGGTTAGCATCTTGCTTTCAAAACAATAAATACCCCATCGCAAATAGAATATGTCAAAGCATGAAATATCAAGGCAAAGGACTAGGCATACATGAGCAAGGCATTCTAGAACCAATACAGCTTCAGGAAAATTATAGACATCAAGGTCTTAGCTATTCTTCAGTCAGCAAATCAAACGATGTCAATGGTACCTCCTCGATATTGGGGGCAACTTTGTCAGATACAAACGTCAAAATGGAATCCATGAGAAATCCTTGTCATAAGATTTCTGCCAACACCCCATCCACCCACACCATGAACCGTCATCCCATCATAAATAAACTTTCCCTTTGGAACCAACAAAAACACAAGTCATACAAATCAAAAGATAAAAATCAAATGTCAAAGGCCATTGAATCAAACAAAAGGACAAGTGGAAAAATGAAATTAAAATGGATCCCAAAGAAAGATGGATCACACAAAGACATCCAGTCAATTACAAAAGTCAATCACAATGTGGAGCCACAATACAAGAGGACTCCCACATATAACACATGTCCACCTCCTTCAAAATGGTCATCAAGCAAGGCATCTAAAGGTGTTGGTTCCAAATGCCATCCCTTCAAAATTAGTCATTCACCATCCCAAGTTTGGAAAATAACAAGTCATTCATCCAAATGTCCAAACAACCTTTCCACATCCACCATCATCTGTCATAATCCTACATCTCGCCTGAAGTCCAAAAATCCTACGTCACAAATCTGTCACACCATGGCAACAACTCTTTACCACAAGGACTCTCATGGCACTCTATTACGATGTGTGTATTTTAATAAGGTCAACTCTAGTATCAGAAAGGATCACAATGACATTGATCAGTTGTATACAAGCGCTATGATCCTGACAAGACAACTTCTTCAGCAAGGTCATTATTGCCATATCATGTCACCAGTCTCTACATTGACACCGTCAGTGGAATCAGAACAATCAGTGGTCATTTAAAGCATCCAGGCTATCCGCAAAATCAAAAATACAAAAGAATTGAAAAAATTAAAAAAATTGTCACCTTGATGAAAACATGGAAAATAGGCGTCCATGTGACATCAAAAAATTCAGAAATTTAAAAAAATAGTAAAGAGAAAAATTTAATCCAATGGTGAAAACCTGGCAAATAGGCGCCCTGGATAAGTACCATGATGAAAACCTGGCAAACAGGCATCATGTGTAAAATAAATCATCTATGTGGACTTTTACACTTGGGGGCAAGTCATCTCATTTTCCCATGCCTTCTTCATAACATTGATGTCCATCTAAGCCCTATCATTTCCACGCATTTTCCCACCTACCTTGGTCTTGATATAAAACTGGCACACATAAATCATGCTTTGGGAAAACTCTTGACATGTCTGTTCGGTCATACACAATTCACGAAACATCATGTCATCGACCATCATAGTCTTATTGTCCTTATAGGACATAGTCCTTGAAAATCATATGACAATTCCATTAGTCTCATGTCTCCCATCTTTTACCAAGGCCACCCCCTATCCTTTCATGCTTGTCACTTATCTTGGCTTTCCCTTGTCAAATGGTCTAAGGATAATCATCATCCCATCTAGTCTTAACAAAGTCATTCCAAATGCAATGAGTCTAATTCATAAAGCACATTATCCAAAATTTTACTTGACTACATTCTTGGCCTAGTTGTAGACCTCGATACTTTCGTCACATTATCATCGTCATCCTCACGTTGTTTTGGGATGTGTCCTTCCCATGTCAAACAACGTTGTCATCACATGTCAATTGGTATTTAGCTTGACTAGGGGCACAATCACATTTGTCCTTGGATTCTCATGTGTAGGCATCAGTCATATGCATTTGTCACAATCCTCTTAAACATAAAAGACAAAAAAATCATAAAATGTCCTGAAAAAAGACAAAAAAATTATAAAATGTCCTAAAAAAAGACAAAAAAAACATAAAATGTCTTGAAAAAAGCCAAAAAAAAAATCATCATAAAATGTCCTGAAAAAAGACAAAAACATCATAAAATGTCCCAAAAAAAGACCAAAAACATCATAAAATGTCCTAAAAAAAACCAAAAATATCATAAAACATCCTGAAGAAAAACACGAAAAACATCTAAATCAATGTCAAAATCCAAAAAATGGAGTCAAAGTCAGTCATGTCAGTTAGTCCATGTCATTATCGAACTACGTTGTCTCTACACATTTGCTATGTAGGCAAGGCCATTAGTCGATGAGTCCCCGAGACATTAGGTCAGTCTTTTTAGGTTGGTCCAAATAAAATCATGGCATTTGTCACAATCGTCACATCGGTCAAATATGTCAGACATAGTCAAACTTGAACACAAGATAGTCATTCAAAACGTCAATGTCAAAATTGGTCAAAATTAAACAACATAGTCCAATCAATCATACAGTCAACATTAGTCAACTTGGCAAAGCATATTAGTCAAAACAATGTCAATCCCATCACTCTTTGGTCCTCTTCAAGATGTGTCCTTCTTAGAGTTAGACCTCGTCAAAATGTCCTTTGCCTTTTTAGGATGTGTCCTTCCTAACAATAGGCCCCGTCAAACCGTCAACACTGTCCAATTGGCAAAGCTCTTAAACTGTCAAAACTGTCAAACTGGCAAGAATTCAATTTTTGGCAAACAAACATTGGCAAACAAAATTAAATGGCTGTTAATTTTTTTGGTCTATTTTGTCTTATATTTTGATTATCTTGGCTATTTTGTCTTATCTTTTTACTGTCTTTTCTTTGTGGTCATGTTACTAGCTACCTCGAGGATGTCCCATGAAGGATTTAGAGGTGCAATGACGTCTCTTGACCTATTTTATTTTCTTTGACTACTGTCTGTGGATTGTCTTGACAAAAAGACTGGGGCAACATGACCCTTAGTATGAGTCAGGACATTCCTTGTCTGTGACTATCTGTTTTTCAAATGGATGACCTTGCACACCTTGGTCTACATCATATCATGGTGTTTGTTGTCTATTTGTGTCATTTTTACCGCCCAATGATGATTAAGAGCAATAAATATTAAAATCCTATGTCAATGTTTTGAAGGATTTGGTCTAGGAACTAACATGCATCTTCTTTAGTCTTGTCATCTTCTCTCACTCATCTCATATAAGCATTGTATCCATATCATCATCCATTTTTTTTTGCACCAACATTTCTTTGTCTCTTCATATTCTAGTCTTCTGATTAATTTCGAGAGCACACCCATGTTCTTGGAACCTGTCTGTCCTCTCGAGGGGGTATACCATAACCCTCCTCGTCATTTTTCATCATCTTATTTTGCACTAGGGCATATTCTTGACTTATTTTCTTTGTCACAATGTGACATGCTACATTATGACAAAGAGGGGAAAAATGTAGACACATAAAATTGTCCTAGGCTTGCAACTCTTAGATTATTCAACATTGCCCCTTTCATTCTTAATAATTAAATAATTTTTAATTATTTAATTATTTTCTAAAGTCATAATTCTTCTATTAATTAAATACTTTTTATTATTTAATTAATTCATTTTTATCTTTATTCTCCCTTGATTAATTAAATAAAATTTATTTATTTAATTATGTCACTAATTAAGTCCTTTTCTTTCTAAAATTCAATAAATTCTTATTTATTTAATTTTTGTCCACTTTCCACTATAATTAAATAATTATTTTAATTATTTAATTATTCATTAGCCTCTTCTCTCATAAATTAAATAAATTTTATTTAATTTGGTCCACTCTCTTGAATTTTGAATTAAATCATTATTTAATTCAAAATGATTCTTTTTGTCACATTCCTCTACAATTAAATAATTATTTTAATTATTTAATTATTCATTGGTCACCTAAATTAAATAATTTTTATTATTTAATTTCTCCAACAAACTCTTTGTCCGTGCCAATCTTATCTTCCACAACAAATCTTATCTCTTGATATCTCATTCAATTTCATCCCTTGATTGAATTATCTCATAATTCAATCTCAACCCTTCATTTCTTGTCATTGCCCTAATTTTGACCTAACCCTAGTCCATACTACAACTGTCAATTTTGACCATTGATTCTAGGGTATTTGTCATCTTCTCATCCTGGCCACACATTCAAAATTGCAGTTTTTATAAAATGGCAATTTTGTTCTTATTTTGGGATCTCATGCTCATTCTATCAACTTAGGTTATTATTATTGTCATTTGCAATCATTGTCATTTTAGTCTATTGTGAGGTCATTTATTTTATATAAATCCTTCAACCTTTGCATAGGGCTTTGACATTAGTCTAGGAGCTCATTTGAAATCTGAGGGCCTCATTCGATTTGCTGCAAACTAGAAGGTGTAACAAAGGTGAAGCATGGAAGATGAAGATTTATGGTAACATTGTTCCTTTTATTTTCATGTTGATTTCCTTTTTACTTTATTAATTCAATGGATTTTAATGTTATTGTGCTAACCCTTTAACAAATCTGATTTTCCCTTGATTACACAAGGAATTGATTTGAATAAGAAAAATATACTGGCTACTGCTATGGTTTATTATTTGGGTAAAGTATGGGATGCACTAGTAGTTGAATTGGTTTAGATGCATTTGAGCTTGGATCAATAGGTGGAAGCACTATAGCAGGTTGTTGGGGTTGAGAAGATGGTTGCATGCAACTGGCTATCTGGTTTGCCCTAGAAAAAGATAGTGGATCTGGTGACATACCTTTTCTTAAAGCCCATGACTTCCTTTGTGCAACAAAGTAGACTTAATCTTCTTCAGTCTGAAGTAGTTTGAACTTAGGTGGAATCTTGCTATCAATGTTAGCTACCATCTTGCATCTGTAGTTCCTCTTCATTTTTTTGCAATGAGGGAAATATTCTATCAATATTGCCTCTGCCTCCTCATGTCTCTTTTTGGCCTAAGGTGTATCTAGCTGAGTAGCTAGATTATTTATAACATCCTACTTGAAATCTACTGAATAATCAATAATCTCTAACCTTGAGGCTACTTTGGGATAGTTCTGACATAGTTTCTTGATATCTTCCCAAGGAACTTGAGTGATATTTCCTCCTACTATCAGGTCCAAAGCATCATTGCAACTTTCATTGCTTCCTTTCAAGAAAAGAAGCTTTTGTGATTCATCATTGAGTGTATGGTGTGGAGATTTCTACAAGCAAAATAGAAACCTTGAAATGTAATCTTCCAAGCTCTCATCTTCGTTCTGCTGCATCCTAAAGATATCACTTCCTCTCATATCACTGCCCTTGCAATATTCCTTTTAATTTTCAAGGAACCTTGTCTTCATGTCCTCCCAAGCCTCCACATTGTCTTTTCCTAGGTTCATAAACTATCTTAGTGTAGCTTCTTTTAAAGTGGTAGGGGATAAATCAAGCCTAGGAGCATCAGTTGTACAGTCATAACTCTTGCAGAGTATGTCAAACTCAAACAAGGAGATATTACCCATGTCTTTTTGATAGATTCCCAAGGAAAAGGGTTATCAATCTGGTTTTGATCTTTAGTGGAGGCTTCAGAACTAGTCAAATCAAGATATGTGTCAGTGAAAATGGAAATCGTTCCTTCTCTTCATTTCTGGGTAGATTTGGAAGCTCAACTGGTTGAAATGGATTAGTATCATAAGCATCTCTTCTTCTATGCATTTAGTATCAACTTAGCATTAGCTAACTCACACAAAGAATGAACAAAAGAATAGAAAATCATTACTTTTTCTAAGTGAGGGGTATTCTAAGAGCAACTCAATAGAAGTGCTACAATAGAGAAATTATCAATGACTCTAAAGAACTTCTTAGGTTGACACTATCATTGGCAACAACGCCAAAAATGTTGGCCTCCTACAATGATTTCATAACTAAGCCTATACAACCATGATATAGAGACCAAACATCTAACATGAATAGTTATTCAATCATCATGAAGGTGCATTTAACTTGTCAACCCAAGGACATAAAATTGAAATAGGTCAGCACTGTATGTGCAGTAGGAAATCAAAGTAGCCATGTCTACACTACAACTAAAGATAATGCAATGCTAGAAATTAAATTGCTTAGAATGAAATAAAGCAAGACTGGACACCAATTAACAACTATGCTAAATATAAATGCATAAAAAGAATAAAGATCTAGCCAAAAAAACAATAGACTACTCTATCTACTTTGGCTATAGGAACAGTCACAAAATAGAATTCTAGTGGTTGTAGGAACAATCGATGGGTATGTGTAAGATCATGAGGGGCCAAAAAGTGGCAATATTATGGGTATTTGTAAGGTATGTGGCTGACGACTTTTTTTTTACCCAAAATTGATGAAACAAAAAGGGTTTTTAGAGGAGATTCTCAGCTTTCCACCAATATAAATTATTCTTTAATTTGAATTTAATCAATAATTATTATTTATTTTCTATTAGAATTACAACTAAAGTCCTGATTGATAGGTTGATTGAAAACATCTATAACTTTAAAATGATATCACATTTTTTAATCCAAACATGCGTCACATTCTATGCTTCACATACTATAGGATTAAAAAAAGAAAAAATTAATTTCATGAAGTTTTGACCAAGTTAAGGTGGTCGACATACGATTTTTTATATTTTTTAAAAGTTGTAATAAAAAATTCATAATTAATTATTTACTTGGAAAAAATTACAAAAATGTATGCATCACATCCAGACATGAGTCCTCTAATTATATATAAAATCTTATAAAAAATAATTATCATTTTATTATGGTTCTAAGGGTGGTCAGACAGACACCTACTTATTTTTTCCCTAAAATTTAAGTACTACTGCATTGAAATTTCAAATTTTCACCTAATAGATTTTATTTATTTTTAAATAAACCTAGTATTTTAGAAACTACATTTAATTTTCTATAGATTCTATTCTTACATATTTTTGAAATAATATAGATAACTTATTCAAATTTTTACGTCAAGTTGCCTAACACTGTTTTTTCTAAATTTTTTGCCACTTAAGGGCCTATTTTTTCCATGATGATCCTGCACATACCCCGATGCTAGATTTTGAACTAAGTACAGAGTAGGAAATAATAACTAAACTAATTACTCTAAAGAATGGATTACTCACCAAGTAGCCCCCCTTGGATGAGTATCCACTAAGACTAATACAAACTCAAATGCTTAAACTTAGACTATCATTTTATTCATTAGAAAATATGTAAATAGAGTAGCAGCATGGTTGTAATGAAAAATGGAGAATGCTTAGTACATCATCAATATGGTCTAACAACAATAATCTAGAACTAAGAAATTCCAAGAAGAAGATTCAAATCCTTATTTGTACTACCAGCTAAACAAGGCGGTCAACTCTCACTAATTGAGAGGATTCCACTTAGGGAAAATGAGGAAAAGAGTGGTTATATTTGTAGGGAATCTAGTCAGACATGTATGCCCAAATGTGGACTCAACAATGTAGTAATGTCTATGATTGCTTAATGCCATAAATACAAGGTGGTTACAATTGATTGTCATGGGGAATCCACTACTATCATCCTTCAGTTGACTCCTTTGAATGATTCCCCTGCATGACTATTTTTTGGTTTTGTTTCCCAACTTAGCATCCAAAAAATAGTGTCCTGTATAGTAATGTGAGTACGCATAATAATTGCACATCTATACTCACCTTAAAGAACATTCATCAATCATACAAAAAATTAATATAGATAATCCACATGATATGCCAATTTCATTAAAAGTTCATAAAGATAGGGTTCAACCCTTGATGTCAATGGTTTGAGGGAAAAATTAAGCAAAATACTAACATTCAACTACTAAAGTTCATTACACTTCTAGCAAATGGACTATAGATTCTACCCAAAAATTTGACTAAAAACTAGGCTTATTAGGGTCTACAATGCAGATAACTGTCTCTTTATTCCATGTTCTTCACAAAAAGAATTAAAATCACTAGAAGTGAATTCACCACCTCTATCTAATCTCAGACATTTAAGCTTCAAACCTGTCTCAGTCTCAAGCATAGCTTTAAATATTTTGAAATTTTTCAGAGCTTTAGATTTCTTCATTAAGAAAGTAACCCATACCATTCTAGAGTAATCATCAATGAGGAACATGAAATACTTGTAACCTTCCAAACTTCTGACCTTAGACAGACAAAATAGATTGGTACGTACAGGCTCCAACAATACATTTGAACAATGTTTTTGCTTTGAAATGAAACTCTAGTTTGCTTTCCTAACTAACATTCCTTGAACATTGCATTAGCAGGGTTCACCAACTTAGGTAGATCTCTCATAGCCTTGGTATAACTTATCTTAACAATATTATCAAAGTTAAAGTGACACATTCTCCTACGCCACAACCAACTTTCATCAACTTGAGCAAGCAAACAACTTTTGGTAGCAGAACTCAAGTGAAAGATGTTACCTTTTGTTTTTGTACTTGGTGAAATTACAATTCCAAAACTCCATATTTTGCACTTTCCATTCATGAATTTAAGATTGTATCCCTTATCAACCATTTGAGTAACACTCAAAATATTATGCTTCAAGCCTTACACATACAAAACATCATCAGTATTATGCTTACCATCAAGTGAAATGCATCCTCTCCCATGGATCACACTAGTTGTATTATCACCAAATCTCACAACACCAGCATCATACTTTTCTAAGCACATAAACTTGCTTTTTTCTCTTGTCATATGATTTGAACATCCACTGTCAATTACCCATTCATCTTTCTCTTTAACTCTTTTAGCTAGGGATTTCTCCACATTTGTACAACTAGCAGATTCAACATTATTTTCCTTGATAGCAATAAACACCCAATCATCTTCTTTATCAGATTCTTCATCTGTCACACCTTCATCAACAACATAGTAACACTTATTTTGAAATCTAGGCTTGTTATGTTTTGGTTTAGGAGATTTTTCTGGACACCTTGATGCAAAATGACCTATCTTATAATTACAAGAAAAACATTTAAGAGGCAATTTTCCTTCATACTTACATTTTCCTTTCGGTACTCTTTTGACAATAAGTGCTTCCAACTCTTCCAAAGCTCTCTTTCTTCTTCAATTTTTCTAATTTCATCCTCATACTTGAATGTCTTTCTAGATGAACTCTCACCTAGATCATATCTTTGTTTATCTCAACCAGAAGTAGTAGCCTTAAATGCAGATTCAACCTTAGGAAGGGCATCACCAAATTCACTCAACTCAAATACAGTCAACTTAGTGACCAATGTATCTCTTGTTATGTCTTTTATAGTTCAAAGCTCTTCAATAACCATGGCTTTAAATTTGTATGTAGTAGGCAAGGATCTAAGCATTTTAGCAACAATCTTTGATTCTTCCAACTTTCCACCAGCACATTTGATACCACACACAAGTTAATTCACTCTTTGCATGAAAGTATTTATATTATCATCATCACCCATTCTGAACCTTTCATATTTTCCTTTCAAACTCTACAACTTAGAAATATTCACATTAGTATCACCTTCATACAAGGTTTCCAACTTTTTCCAGATCTCATACGTAGTCTTCAAATCCATAACATTTGTCATCTTAGAGTTGGTCAAAGCACTCAAAAAAGCTTTCATAGCCCGAATATTATACTCAACATCTCTATTCTCAGTGGTAGTAGGACCATTTTGAAGAATATCATACTTATTACATGTAATGCTCTAGTAGGGTTCACCAATGCATCTCAAGTGACACTCCATTCAAGTCTTCCATAGAGAGTAATTTGTTCAATCAAATCTTGGACTATCCTTCTTATAACTTGCCATCCCAAATCACCTTAAGCTGTTATAATTCTTCCAAGGAACCTGCTCTGATACCAATTAGAAAAAAAGGGTAGACAACTGAGACAGGGGGTAAATTAGTTGTTGCATAATTTCAAACTTATTAACTTAATTAATACTTATTCTCAGATCTGATCAATATCAATGAAAGCATGAATCAACAACACATCAAAAACACACATAACACCATGATTTTTTATGTGGAAACCCTTTTAGGGGAAAAATCATGGTGGAGATAAGTCCATAAGATTATACCCTATTAAAAGTATAAAGAATGAAATGTGGGGAATGCACATGAATTTAGGCACACTTCTTAGAACTCAGTACTCAATTACAATGGAAGACACACTATCTTACAAAGGGATTCAAATTACAACCATCCAGATTTTGAAATGAGAAAATAGCATCTGATAATGCCTGATTATAGTTTGAGTTAAGCATAATTCTTCACTCTTCTACACAATTCATCACTCTACTCTACCTTCGAAGGATATTCACACATACACACACGAGAGCACACCGAGCATACATACAAATAAAATAAACAATCACTCTTATATATCCATAACAAGAAATTTCATCCCTTCAAGTTGGCTTCAATGAAAATAATAAAATGAATATAAACTGTTGGCCCAAAATATTAAGGATTAACAATGCAATTCAACCAAAGTCAACCACAACTTAGTGATGAACCAAAACAACATATCCAACAAAAAAATACTTGAATTAATTATATCTCAAAGATCCAAAACATGCTACAACCACCATGTCGGCCAAGAACAAGAAAAATACTAAGACACAAGAGAAATTCACCAACCACAATATCAATGATCAATGCAAATGTGGAACAAAGATAGACCACAATCTAGAGACATCCACAAAAAAAATGAAACAACATATAATAATCCATAGTAGTTGAACTAATTGAAATAGCCTCATATTCAATCAGGAACATCGACTGAAGAAATAGAAAAAAATTCATAATGAAAATCTTCATAGCTCGATCAAATCTTCACGCAGATCTTTGAAAATTGATGTGGATAAACTAGATACACTTAGCAACAAACCCTTTGGTCCACAACCTTTGATCATCGATGTACAAAATGTACTGACACATTGAACTTCACTTCACCATTGAAAATTTGCAACTTCTTTATTATAATTTTCTCAATATCCTTGACATATACAACTTCAAGTGAACAAATGCTAATAGTGTTGACATCAATGACAACCACAACATCCAACACTTTCTATCCTTTCTTTAGGATCTTTTTCTTCATCATCTTAATCATTTGTAACATTCATATTATTCTCTTTTGTTGCTTTCTCTTTCCTTCCTCTCTTTGCTTTCTTTAGTTGTAGGGGTTGTAGAGGATTTTGCAGAGGTAGTCCTTTCAGATCTCCTTGGGCGAGATGATTTTTCCTCCCTTTTTCTCCCTCAGCTCTTCCAAGGGAAATTTCCTCATCTATAAATCCAACTTCCTTAAACTTTTTCTCTACATTATTTTTGATCTTAGGCTTTTGCAGTTCCAAATGAACTTCCATAGATTTTTCTGCATATGCCCCAATTCTAGGTTCATTGGGGTCCTTTGGATTCTTCAACAATTGTTGCACATATCCTTTAGCTTCATCTTCTTTCACCTCATATCCAAGAGGTTTAATCTAGATAGTTCAAGGCTCCATAGCCTCAATCATGCATTCATCAACAAAAACATGCAATATGATATCATGCTTATATTTCTCAAAAAAATTCTTTGGGATCCTTTCCCTTTCATTCATGTTTCTTTTAAATACAACAAAGAATGTTGTTAGAGAATTATCTTGTGCATCCAAATTTCCTAGCCTATGCAAATAATCAAAGATTTGATGACCTACTAGACTGGATGGGTCCCAATGTAATTCCTCATTCTTTCTCAGAAGCCTCTTCATGAAGTAAAACAATAAACATATAATCAATGAACCAAACTTAAAGGAATACTTCCTTTGCTTTGTTGATTTCAAAATTTCTAGCAATGTAATCAAAGAAGCTCACAAAGATCATAATCTACACCATTCACCACCATATCAAAGTCAATATAGATTGTTGTGGCCGAAACAAAATTCTCTTTGTTTGTGAAATATATCTTATGTATAATCATCATGCTTGCATACTTCACAACATGATTGGTAGTGGTTTTCATTGCTAGGCCTCTTTTGTCATACATTGCTCCTGTGATTTCCATTTCTACCTCTCTTTTCATAGATTTCAACATAGATACTATACCTTTATCGCAAAGACTAGCTGCAACCCTAATTGCTTCCTTTGTTATCAAGTGTGGCTGCTTAGTTTAGAGAAATTTTTCATGGATTCTACTTAGTACTAGTTCACATATTTCTCATCATAGCTGAAGTTAGGAAAATTATCCACCTATCCAATCTTTTCTCGACCACATTCGAGTACTCTATTTTCACCAAGAAATCATCACCAATAAGAGCCTTATGCCAAATTTCAATCAATTCAAAGTGATCATATTTCTCACATTTCACATGGATGTACAACCTTGTATCTCTAGTCATCATTATTCCATGAGGAATTGATGAAAATGCACCTGTGTTGTCATCTTCAAAAACCTTCAATGTGTATTTTCTGTAAGAGGGCCTCAACCTCTCAGACACTTTCACAACAATAGGAGTTTCCATTCTACTAGTTCTAAACTCAAACAAATTTATCAAAGAAAAACATAATTGCGCAGGAGTTATAAATACCTTTTTCTGCATGAAGAGCCATACCTACGGTTTCCATAGATTGAGCTCCAATTCTCTCCAAGAATTCTCAAAAATTTATCTAATTCTTCCAAATGCGTGAATAGTCAAAATTCCTTGAACATTTCCCTTATAAAATAACAATCTGCCCTAATTCGCATTAAATGTAGCAGAATCCAAAAACTGCTAAAAAATCTTTTTCCTTACACAACAAACCTTAATTTTCTCTACAAAAGATCATCCCTTCATATTTTCTACTGGTTCCTTTTCCAGAACCTCTGAAAAATTGATCTTCACCTTTCACCTTCCTGTCAGCCTCTAACACACCATACATTCAGGGGGTTCTTATAATTTTCTGATAAAGCTCCCCCTACAACCTTGCTATGTCTAATTTATGAACAAGTCATTTGTACTAGATGGGGGCAAAGACTCGTCAGTAGTCCCTGGTTCTTCTTTCTTTCTCCAAATCTTACTTATCTCTTGTTTGATCTCATCTTTACCAACCTTCTTCACAGATTCACTCTTCTATATCGGATTAGTTTCCTTACTCTTCTTGCTTCTACAGATTCTTGAAACATGTCTTGGTTTGTTACAATTATAGCACACAATGTTCCTTCGATTAGATTGACTTCCATTGACTCTTGTTCTGCACTGTTTAGCTTTATGTCCATACATGTTATAGGTATAACAATAGCCATTCAAGGATTGACTCATTCTTCTTGCATTAAACTGATTCATCATCATGGTTTAGCATTCACTTGCCCTATGTCCAGTTCTTTTGCATGCAAAAGATTGGCCAACGAAAGGACCAAGGAATTGATTCATCCTACTCCAAAATTTTGTTGCCCTGTGACCAAATTTATTACATGAAAAAAATTTCCATTAAAATAAGGGTACCTTTATGCATTCGGCTATCTCACCGAAGGTCTCCTAGTAGAGTTCCTTGAATTTTCTTTATGCTTTCATTTATTCAGAGTGCTCTAATTGTTCACAGTCTTAGAACTTTCACTGACATCATTTCCCAAACCACCTTTGTCTTTACTTAGTTTATGTCTTGTAATTAATTCATCAAGCATGTCTGAACTGGATTTGAACTTGTTTTCACATAAATTCGCCTTCTCCAGATCCACTTTTAGATTCACAATTCCTTGTTCAAGCTTGGTGCAATATTCATACTTGCTTTGTACGAACTTGTTCAAACACTCTTCAATCCTTTTCTTCTCCTCAACTTATACTTTCAAATCAGTAATATCTTGATTAGCTTTCTGTACCTGATCAGTTACTTCCTTGTGCCTATCTTTGAACCTTTTCAATTGCTCCTTTAATTTTTGGACACATTCATTCACATCTTTAATATTTTCTTTCAGATCTTTTTTTTCTCTTCCAACTTTCTCAAGATCCCCAAGAGCACTCTGGAGCTCTCCTTTATCATTCATTTCTTCCATCTTTAGGATCTCCCTCAAGCTATTAGGCTTTACCAAAGGAACCAAGCTCTAATACCAATTGTTAAATGTCTAAGATATTGAGAGGGGGGGTGAAGTATCTTCTTAAATTTTATGATCAAATAACATCCAATTATTCTAATGCATACAATAGCAAAGATAAGTAAAAGAATTAACAAAACATGAAATCAGAGAACATAAGAACACTAAGATTTTTACGTGGAAAATCCAAAATGGGAAAAATGATGGTGAGTGTTAGCTCACAATATAGTATAACTAGTTATAAGATATTACAAAAAAGGGTGGCTCACTGCCATAACTCACTATCCAGAAACAAAGGCTCATTTCCTACATAATTACAATGATAGAAAATGGCTTATAGCCAGATAATGAACTGATGGAGTACACCTAGTGAGTATAGATTAGGTTCCAGTGAAGCTCAGTAAACATACTTAACACACTTCATCATAATCGCTCTTTTGTATATTCGCATTCACACACATTACACATATAGATTAAAAGATTATTCAATATATATATTTGATCTCTCTGCAAGCATCAATTAGGTCGGACGGATTAGATGCACTTTCTCATTTACCAAAAATACCAATTGTCAACTTCAAGCTTTGATAAAGATAACCCACATGCTTCATCAAGTCAACATAGACCCAAAATAGGTCGCACAGATGTCCGCATAGAAAAAGTTAATTTACATAATACATCTATCAAGTTGGCCAGAGATGGACCAAAAAACATAATTGCAAAACACCAATGTGACACCATATGAGCAACTGCATACGTGAAATCTTTTACGTACATGCTCCCAACACTTGGAAACCATTTCCCAAAGTCCGCAAGAAATAGTGATCACCAGAAAACAAATGCGGGCCAAAATACCAAAGGATGTAAGCAAAATACTGGTTCAGATACTGGACTAGAATACTAGAGTAAATTTAGTCTTGATCTTGTAGTAGCAACTCATATATCATGGTGACATCAATGACAACAAAAAGTAACAAAATGAGATTTTCTTCTTCATTTCTCCAACAAAACGTATCACAAGAGTGTGTCACTTATCAATATGTGATTATATTAAGTCATTCCATCCATATATGCAAAATTTTAAATGGGGAATTGTGTGAGTTATATGTTAATTTCACATTTACAATAATAATGTGATAGCCATAATACTATGCATGTATTAAATTTAGTGATTCAAATTAAAGTATTATTTAAAACAACATACATTATACACTTTTGCATAAGATATTATAATTTTATATTCATTTTGTGCCTTTTAGTTCTTTTTTTCCTATAAAACTAGTTTGTCCAAAGTCATTTGAAAAGCCATAAATTATACAAATTTCCTACCTAGATATTCTTACCAGTCTCCACATGATTGCAACATCAATTTATTTTTCCTCAATTAACAATTAGAAATATATTCAATAAGAGTATTTATAAATGATTGGGAAGGGCATGCCCTTGCCCCCATCTTCCCACTCTTTACTAAGATCCATTGTAATGAATACAAACCAAGAAAGAAAATTAAAACACAAATCAAGAGAGGTCAAATTATATAAGAATCTCATTATCTCAAAAAAGATTTATAAAATTTGACTATTTTACATTAGTAATATATAAATTTAAAAATCATAATGTCTAAATATGTATAAAACCATTAAAATAATAGTAATAATAATAAATGGTTCATTTATTTGATAATATATTGGATATCTTGGTCGTTTTTTTTCTTTTTTAGATCAATTTGTACGAATGAAAGATTTTAACTACATTAAGCCTTTTATACATAAGTAAAATGTTTTATAATTTTATTAATTTATATCTCAATTTTGGAGATGCACAATGTTGTCTATTTATAATGGTAGAAATAGAACCTTAATTTTAGATACGTTCTCTAATTACTCCAAGTTGATGTCTTCAGACATCATATTGAAAGTTATGTAAGCATAAATTGTAATATCATTTTATGCTAAGTATATTTTTTCTACAAACTTGTCATTGAAGTTGTTTTCTCATCTTAAAAATAGTGAGGGAATACATTTTTGATATATCTCTTGCTATCACGTGATAAAGCTATGAACATTATCTTACGCCCTTACTGTACGTAATAGTTTAAATGCACTCTAAGAATGAATTTTAACCTTTGAAATTTGGTTATTTAGCAACATGAAATAAAAGATTAAATTTAGAATGGACATAGACATTAACTTTTTGACTGATTGAAAATAAAGTTGAGGAGCTTTTAAAAAAGTTATGTGAATTTAAATTTGATGTTTTTGAGAAGATTGAATATTTATGATGGGAAATTATGAAAAATGGAGTATGGAAAAAGATGGATTTTATGGTTGAAGAAAAGATATTGAATGCCATGAAATAATGGAAGTATAACCAAAAAAAAACATAATTTACAATGGATAGGTCTTATATATGTAGGAGATATTAACTGTTTTACTCTTCATAAAACATAAATTTTAAATCATATTGATTAAAAATACTAAATTTTTACACTTTGAAAATAAAATTGTGAAACTTTTTAAAAAGTTGTGTGACATTGAATTGATATTTTTGAAAAGATTCCGTTTGTGGTGGAAAATGGTCCAAACTTTCCATTCAAAAAAAAAAACATAATTTTTTCACAAGCTCTTCAATCATATCATAAAGTTTGATTATTTTAACTTTAAGAAAGGATATTCATTATAAGTCACATATGTAATATCATAATAATTAGTGTTTTTCTATTGTGATCCATTTCGTACAATATGAGTAGTCATTGCTTGCTATTCAAAATTCCACGTTAGTCAATAGAGGTGATGTGTAAGATATCTTGTTTCCTTATTGATTATCTTTTATTTTTCTAAGACTATAATGTATCAAAATAAAAATAGACAAAGCACAACTCAATTAAATAAAAAATATTTGATAGATAGTAGATTATTTTAAGTTAATTAATTTTTTTAAAATAAAGTACAATTAATTTAGAGTAATTATAACATTCCTACTAAAAGAAATCAAACTAAATTAAATGTAGTATTTTATTAAATTTTGAATGATAAAGAGGTGCTGTGGATATCATGAAATAATTTTTTATTGTTGTAGGTTTTCTAACGAATTTAAAAAATATCTTAGGTTTCCAAAATTGATTATCTATCACTTTAAATCTTATCCATAGATATAATTTAAAAAAAAAAAATGATTTCAAGCTAGACTTTAAATCTTATCTCACAAAATCAATGAAAATAAACATGAAACCTAGACTTGAACTTTAAACTTTTAAATTTTGGGGTTAGTTCCAAGCCTATTGAAATTGATCTTAAGGGTCATAGAATTGATTGATGGTGGGAAATATAAATATTAGCATCAAGAGTAGATGCATTAAATTCTAGGGTGATAACACATGAAATGGATGGAAACAAATATAAATGAAGGTTGAATTGGAAGAAAAAGGAATTAAAGTGTGATCCAAAAATATCATAAGAGTGTGTCACTTGTCAATATGAGATTATATTAAGTCATTCCATCCATATATACAAAATATTAAATGGGACATGGTGTGAGTATATGCTGATTTCACATTTGGAATCATAATGTGATAGTCATAATATTATGTATGCATTAAATTTAGTGATTCAAATTTGAGTGTTATTTAAAACAACATACATTATACCCTTTTTCATAAGTAAAATTTTATATTTATTTTGTGCCTTTTAGCTCTTTCTTTCCTATAAAACTATTTTTTGCAAACTTATTTGAAAAGCCATAAATGCAACAAATTTTCTACCTAGATTATTCTTATTAGTTTATCTGATTACAACATCAATTTCTTTTTCATGAATTGATAAGTAGAAATACATTCAACAAGAGTATTTATAAATTATTGAGAAGGGCATGTCCTTGCCCCCATCTTCCCGCTCTCTTGGGAAGATCCATTGCAATGAATAAAAACCAAGCAAGAAAATAAAAAACACAAACTTAAGAGAGGTCAAATTATCAACACAATCTCATTATCTCACAAAAAAGATTTATAACATTTGAATATTTTACGTTTTTGATATATAAATTTAAAATTTATGAAGTTTGACTATGTCTAAAACCATATAAATCAATAGTAATGATAATGAATGGTTCATTCATTTGATAATATATTAGAGATCTTGGTGGATTTTTTTTAAGATCAATTTGTAGGAATCAAGGATTTTAACTACATTAAGTCTTCTATACATAAGTAAAATGCTTTTTTAATTTTATTAATTCATTTCCTACTTTTAGAGGGACACAATTTTGGATATTTATATTGAAGTGTTGTATACATTTAAAGTAGAAGTAGAACCTCAATTTGAGGTACTTTTTCTAATTACTCCAAATTGATGATTCTAGAAATCATATTGAAAGTTGTGTATACATAAATTATAATATCATTTTATGTTCAGCATATTTTGTCTAAAGCCTTGTCATTGAAGTTGTTTTTCATCTTCTAAATTGTGTATACATAAATTGTAATATCATTTTATTAAGTATAAATACATGAAATCTAGAAGATAAACATAGTCTCTTTATTTAAAATGGATAAACCATCAATTATAAAATTTACAAAAATACAATATAGATCTCTCAAAAAATTTAAATAATAAACCATAATTATCAAAACATATTTATTTGTATTTTGAATTATGCAAATTATTCCCCTTTTATATGAAAAGAAAGCTATCTAAATTTCCCTTTTTTAAATAATTTTTAATAAACTTTCACATTTAAAAAGTAAAAATAACTACTATTTCTTTTATTGTCTTATGACTGTTGTGACATAAGTTTCTCATCGTAAAAAATAGTGAGGGAATACGATTTTGATATTTCTCGTCACAAAGCTAAGAAAATTATCTTACAGTGGAACAGTTTAAATGCCTTTGACGTTTGGTTATTTAACGACATGAAATAAAATATTAAATTTATAATGGGCATACACATCAATTTTTTTACTGATTGAAAATAAAGTTGAGGAGCTTTTAAAAAAGTTGTGTGAATTTGACATTTTTAAAAAGATTTCATTTATGATGGGAAATCGTGAAAAAGGGGATATGGAAAAAGATGATTTTTATGGTTGAAGAAAAGAAATTGAATGGCATGAAATAATGGAAGTATAAGAGAACACAAAACTTATAATAAGTAGGACTCGTAGGTAGGACTTGTAGATAAGAGACATTAATTTTTTTACACTTTATAAAACAGAAATTTTAAATCATATTGATTAAAAGTATTAAACTTTTACACTTATTTGAAAATAAAATAGAAGAACTTTTTAAAAAGTTGTGTGACACTAAATTAATCTTTTTGGAAAGATTTCTTTTATGGTTGAAAAGTGGAAAGCATAGTGTGTTCCAAAATCTCCATTCAAAAAAGATTACATAATTTTTTTCATGAGCTCTTCAATCCTATTATAAAGTTTGATCATTTGAACTTTAAGAAAAGATATTTATTACAAGTCACACATGTAATATCCTAATAATTAGTGTTTTTCTATTGGGATTCCTTTTGTACAATATGAGTAGTCATTGTTTGATTTCACATTAATCAATAGAAGTGATGTACAAGATATCTTGTTTATCATTTATTTTTCTAAGAACATAATGTATCAAAATAAAAATAGACAAAGCACAACTCAATTAAATAAAAAATATTTGATAAAGAGTAGATTATTTTAAGTTAATTTAAACAAATATTTTTTTAATAAAGTACAACTAATTTAGATGAATTATAACACTTTTACTAAAAAAATCTAACTAAATTAAATGTAGTATGTAATAAGATTTTGAATGATAAAGTGGATGTGGATATCTTGAAATAATTTGTCAATGTTATAGGTTTTCTAATGAATTTAAAAAATATCTTAGATTTTCAAAATTGGTTATCTATCTCTTTAAATATTATTCATAAATATATATCAAATCCTCACTCATGAAACCCATCCACCAGCTGCAGGACGTTTGCAAGGCAATGGTCATCCTCCTCACTCATGAAACCCATCCACCAGCTGCTATATCAACTCCGGGTCCAAAGGTGGAATCGAATCAATCCTCCTCTTGAAATAGTTTGTGGCTTTTAAGTTTTTCTATTATCATGTATCTAGCTATAATCAGTATAAGTTTATGTTTTATACTCTCCTCCATCTCTATGAGGCATTTTGTAGCGACCTTTGTGCAAAATAGTTTGTATTCTACGCATTCTGTTTTGGCCCTTAGGATGATATGTTACAACATACTTATATGGAGATATAATGTATAACAAATATTTTATGCCTTGTGGCTTTTATAAAAAAATAAAATAAAATATTGTGATGCTTTGGAGTCTATAATTTTTCTCCCAAAATGGAAAGGGTTTTCTCCATTTATAATTGTATTAGGGTACATGACTATTTATATTTTATATATTTTATTTTTTCTATGATTATTGAAACTTTAAAATTTGTGCAATACTATCATCTATGAATAGTTTACAAATCATTTAGACAAGTCATGGCTTGCTTCTTTTCATTTTCTATCATATCTTGATCAAAGCAAATCAAAGGTGTTAGATATAATATTTTTTTACTATTTTTTTTCTTTGAGTGGGAGATTGAGTAGAAGGGTTTGATATTATTGTTAGAAAATATGGTAAATAAATGAAAAATATAAATGGAGAAGATATCAACCATAAAAATTGAGCCAATTTAATCATATTAAATGTACTTGAAGAGATTATTCTAAAACTTATTTAGAAGAAATTGAGATCTATTTGTATCAAGCTAAATATTTGGTTAAAAAATTATTTGTGAAAAAGAAGTTGGATACTCTCAAGATGGATTATGTTGCCTCTATCAATAAACATATAAATATATTTAACATGGTTTTTATGTTGGATATTGGGAGCACTATTGCAAAGTTAAATATGGATGACATGGAAACATCATTTATTTCCAAAAAAATGCAAAGAAAATATTTTGAATTTTCCAAGGGACTGATCCCGCAATAGTGGTTTACAATTTTTGGCCAAACTGAACACTAAAATATTTTTTTTAACTAAATCTTCACTTTCGGGCACCTATAGCAGCTAAAACATGTGGAATTTGAAGATGTTGAAATCTAGAGTTTCATGTCATTTTTTCTAAAAATTCTAAATATATATTTAAAAAAAAAATTGGAATCAAATTACACTTCTTTTTCTATCTCTCTCAAAAACTAGGGTTTTTTCATAAAACAACATTTTTAAAAAGTGACGCTCACCATATAACACAATTTTTTTTCCAAGGATAAAATTAAAATTATTTTGAATTTATATTTGTAACTTGATACTGAGTGCTTCCACTTGGTTAGATAATTTTTTATTGAATATTTTTTCTTTAATCAAGTTTCAAATTCAAACCAATTACAATTTAGACATAGCGCAACCGTATAACACGTAACTTTTTGTGTATGTATCAAAATTCAATTTTATTTTACTTTGTTGGATCAACGACTTAAATATATAGTGTACTCATATTTTTCAAAAAAAAAATGATAATCTTCTATTTTTCCAAATTTGCAATATAAAGAGTTTGATTTTTAGTGAAAAATCTACATTCACAAGAAATAAAAAATAAATATAATAATAAAATAAAATTTAATTAAAATTATACTTTTTGAAAGCTTATAATAAGGACTACATAATTACAAAAATAAATTTTAAATGAATTCATTTGATCCCCCAAAAGGAAAATCTAAAGTGGTTTTTTATCAGCATTTTGATAGGTGTAAAGGAGACTCTATTATAGGTATGGTTTAAAACTAGCGGGGTTCTATCTAAGGGGGATTGGTCTAAGGTGGTTTGATCAAACCATATTCCATTGGAATGATTTAAATGGAACTTTTCAAGGCTTAAATCATTATATTTTCTAAAAATATGTGATTTCAACAAAAATCAGGATCTTCCAGAAAGTGTAAGCCACTATTGTGGCAACACCCAAGTAGGCCCTATCTATTCATAGTAAATAGAAAGGAAAAGGAAATAAAGACAAGAGGAAAGAAAAATATAGATCTAAATCCTATGGGAGATATAACTCTCCTTGTAATTCCAAGGAAAAGTAATGGAATTATGGCAAAACTAGCCATTACAGAAGGTAATTTAAAGAGGAAAATAAAAATAAAAAGGGAGATTCTAAAGGTGAGTCTAATAAGTATTCTCATGATGATTTCCATTTAGTTTTTCCTACCTTGGCTACACATACATTAGAAGGTCTATTATTTATTAACTCTAGTGCACATTTTCATGGGACTTCAATTTTGGGTTGGATTATAAAATTTGAAGATTAAGATGGTGGAAATATGTATATTGGAGATGAATCTAATTCTCATATTGTTGGATATAGTAGAGTTCTAATTTTAAGGGCATCATTGTTGTATTGCATGTCCCTAGTTTCAAATGAAACTTAATTTCTATAATTAATTGGAATTATTTGGTTTTGTAGGTTGTTTTTTCATTGATGTCATAGAATATAAAAAATATATGATTAGAGGTAGCACTATTTTTTTAGGAGTTGTTCTATCGTACCTTTATGTGTTGATAATTTTATGGTCATCTAATTTTGAGTTGTAGAGATTTGTAAAAAGATATGTTACTAGCTATATTGAAGTGTCTATGGTCCGAAAGCATGATATGTATCAAGAATATCATGAATTCATCTATTTACAATGATAGAAGTGATTTGGAAGTCTATACCAGAATGTTTCTATTCAATTTCTTAGGGTAGAGATATTTATCTAGAAATACAATTATGGTCAAAATTTTCTTCAAAGGGATATCATGGCTCTATGGTTTAAGAGGAGAGTATGTCTATGCTTGTTCTATCATATTATTGAGTTTCTAGAGGATATGTTCAACATGAAAAAACATTGAAGTGATAAAAATTTCTGCGCATGTATTCCAACCAATTGGTGTTTGTGACCTCTGTGGTAATGATCATTAGCGTGTGGTATTAAAAAATAGTGTGGTGTTAAGATAGTACCTAGTTAAGATTTTTGTAGTAGCACACAACATCTTGTTCTTTTAGCAACAACGAAAAAATTTCCTTGGACCAACTTGTTACATGTTTCATGAAATTTGAGTTTAGGCCCACCCTATGTCATCCTATTTATTTACAAACCCATGGTCGACAAGGAAGAGTGTTAATGCAATTTCATATATATATATATATATATGTATATTCCTCTATTACATAGATGCATACTATGACTGATGAGTATGAATTACTTTTATATGAAATATAAATTGAATAGAATGTGATGATAATATATGGTGATTCAAGGAGAGTTGCATCAAAAGTGTGTGCCAATATTAAAAGATCATATGGATATTGTAAGCATGTTGCTGGTTCTAGCATTGATGTCAATTTTATGGAGATTATGTGTTGGAGTTGTTGGAAGGATGTTGGTATTGTCATAGTTGGGGAGATTGTTGTCAAGAGCTTGTGTGATTTTCTAAGAAGGTGTTATAGTGTTGTCATGTTATTATTGTCAATGATCTCTTTATGGATAAGAGTTACAGTTGTAGTAAGTTCACTCGGGTTGCAAGTGCTTTTGAGAAAATTTGAATAAATGGGTGAGCAGTGTGACAAAGGTGTGTTCATTTTTGTGCTCTGCATATCTTCATGGTTGAAGATATTCTTGTGCAATTTAGATATGATGATCAGAGGTATTCAGAGGCTCTATATCAAGATATTTTGGTTCTAGATCATTATACATTAAAAGATGTGTTTGACAGTTTATCTGTCTATCTAGATAAACGAATAAAATTACATATTGAAAAGTGACATACTATTGTATGATATTTGTATCATAATTTGAATTTTTTTTCCACCC
Organism: Sequoia sempervirens; assembly: GCA_007258455.2. Taxonomy (NCBI): domain Eukaryota; kingdom Viridiplantae; phylum Streptophyta; class Pinopsida; order Cupressales; family Cupressaceae; genus Sequoia; species Sequoia sempervirens. The sequence goes on along the minus strand of VDFB02358134.1, from coordinate 93,800,959 downwards.
ATTCCACTTTCATTTATATTCACTTTTGTATATTTCATGTATGATCACCCTAGAATTCAATTCTATTTATTCTTGATCTAAATATTTGTATCCCGTTATCCTAGATCAATTCTATGATCCTTAGGTTCAACCACAAAAAATATCAATTGACACAAAAATTAATATCTTGAACTTCCAAATTATAACTTTCATGCTCATTTTCACTAGTTTCTATGCACCAACATAGCACACATTTGTGCAACCTATTATTATTTATTGGTATTTAAGAAAAATCATTTGTGCAAGTGATGATTATAAAGAAAATAAGAGGCTTATATGGAATGATAATTCTATGAAAATTTCAATTTGAAATATAAAAGGAATTATCATTCACATCAAAGTCATATAGCCCATTTGCATGGTTAACAATGTCATCTTCAATTATTCACAAAAAACTATAATAATTATGTTGTACGAGGTTCACATAGGAGAAAATTTTCCTATGAACTTGCAACTTCCTCAAAGGATTTTTTAAAATTTTCTTTGCTTATTCATGAACACATCAAACATTGCAATTAATCTAGCTGCAAAAGGTTGTTATCTACTTTAGCATCATAAATTGTCACCCTTGACAATTTCACACTATGTTTTGTACCCCTAAATTACTGGACCTAATTGACGACCTAATTTCCTAAATTATGCATTCTATATCCCATTTACACTATTTTCAAAGAAATTTCAAGCATTAAACAAATCCATCCAATTGATATTTTACCCATGATACTTAATATCCTAGAAAATAGGGTTAGGACCCATTCACCCTAGGGTGTGTTGGTGTCCCTATTTTGTTGGTGACCAATTTTGGATATGTCAATGTCACTATTGTAACATTTAAAATCTAAATTGAAAATATTAGCTATCGAGATTTAATTTTAAGGAAATTAGAGAAATGCATATAAATACCTTGTTATTGCATCACTTGAAAGAAAAAGAAGCACTAAGTGAACTTATCCAAAAATCATTGAACATAGGGAGAATTATCAAAAGAGTTAAGAGCAACCTTTCAGAGCTTTATTGTAGCAACTCAATATACTAACATCATGTCAAATCTTATGTGAGTTCATATGTGTTTAATGTTATCATTGTTTGTGAAGGGTAACCCTTATTGTAGGTCTCCAAACAATTCAAGAAATAAACTAAACACGATCCAAGACCTTGAATTGATGTGCATGACTTGAGTCCTTCAAGGAAGCCATTGAATGGTGGTGAGTTATAACATTTTTTTGATTTATCATTCCTTCCTATCATTTATACATTTTTTTATCATTGACATTGCCATTGTGGAAGTAGAAACATTGACACAAGGTTTGACTAAGGAAAGGCCTAAATGACACATTATTTCTCCTCTTTGTAAATGTGTAGATTTTAGGTTTGGAGAGGATTGAAGGAAGTTCCCAAAAAAAATTCGTAATTACATTTGAATCCCTACATCTTGTTAACTCACATAAAATCATCTATAGAATTATCTTGTAACGCCCCGCCACACAACCCTAGGGAAAGTTGCAATTTACTAAACAATTGAACTATTTTTTTTTTATAAGAACAATAGCATGTAAGTTAGAACAACTAACATACAAGTTCACTTAACTAGAACAATTAATAGACAAGTTCACTTAACCATTACCAACCAATCCTCTAAGGTTACGATACTATGTTACCTAAACCATATGCGGAACATGGATTAAAACCATATCATAATAATTAGTTAACAAGTAAAGATCACATACATTCCAACATAATAATTTACATTCAAGAGTATGAGATACTTCTTGATTCCAATAACATGATTTACAATAAGAAAACAATGCTCATTCCCCGAATGAGGTAAGTCTAACAAATATGATTACATATTACAAATTCCACCTCGATAACAAAAGAGGGGTAAAAAAATACAATAAGAACTGAGAGAAAAAGGCATGAGAAGAAACTAATTCCCACAAGCTCTCAAGCTAGAAATCACGACCTCATGAACAAGAAGAAGAACCAAAGGATTAAGATGCACGCCACCCGACCACATGGAACCCCAAGGCCCCACTCCCTCCGTGCTAGGAGATAGTAACTAGGAATTCCAACACAAGACCATCTACCACTAGGCACGAACCACACCAAATTGATACGAAATAAATTCAAGACCTCAACACATGACTGAACGGTCATACGTACAACTCTAGGTACGACTCACACAACACTGTCATAGGTTACATTGCTTCCAAACATAGAATAGATCAAGAGTGTCACAAATATCAAGTACAAACTGCTGACTTAGGAAGAGTGTCATTGCATAGCTCATCAAGGGATATGCTCTGGGAATCTTCCTAGGCCCTGGCCCCCAATCCATGGGTTATCCTGGTAGCCTCAACCGAAATCCCGGCACCAATGCTTACTCATGCGGAACCAAATACCTCTCATGAAAACGAGATAGATGATCTTGCCATTTCAGGCCTTCTCGTCTTATCCCAAGTCTCAAACTATCCCTTGGGTCCATGAGTGAGGCACAAATTATCTTTTTAATATTTGATGCAACCTAAGCTTCTAAAAGTTTAATTTAGTTATCACTGAATTAACCAACTTACAAAGGGTTATCCTAGCATCACTTTGTGTGCCGACGCCCATTGCAAGCCACTCTCCTAAGACAACAGACATGGTTATAACCACAATAGGTGACCAAATAACATGACCTCTTCAATCCCAGGAGGTAACAAAACAAGGAATCTCACTCCAAACACTGGAGGAAAACACAGTTAAAACCTTCTCCATACACTGGAGGCAACAAGGACTAGCCCTCTCCAAACACGGGAGGAAACAAGGTCACATAATCCACTCCATACACTGGAGGAAAAAAAAATACAAAATACCACTCCATCCAAAGGAGGCACAAATCACAATTACCCTCCACACAAAATATCCCACTCTAAGGAACTTCTCTGGAAGACTTACATAGACCCGTAACCCCATTTGCCCGACAAGGAAATTTTTTTTTTTATAAAATGAAAGAACCATGATATAAAGCATTCTAGGCAATTCAATATCTAATGTTAGGGTTTCCTAAACCCAGTCAATCACAGTTTTCAATCTTGCATTTACTTAATAAAATACATCAAATTCACTTCCCAACATTGAAGTATTGACAACCCAATCATTTGCTCTAAAATTTATAAGTAACTTCTCTAATCAAAGCGTTCAAATAAATACAATCATTCGACTAAAATATTCAATCATTTCTCTAGTATCACAATCATATAATATAAATGAAACTATTCATTTAACAAAACATTTAGATTAAATAATAAATCAAACAATTGCGTCCCACAAGAAATTAAGTAATTAATTAACCTTATTTGCACAACTCAACAGTAGCTCAAAGCACATTGACAACTTAAAGGGGGTTCAAACCAATAGTATATTTCATTTTCCCAATTACACATATTGATAATGTAATAACCCTCCTAGTTGCTAGTTGGACTCAGTAGTGTTATGTTTTGTTTTGATGCTCAGATACTATGATGATACTGTTATTGTTTGACATGGTTAGTTAGATGTTAGATGATCTTGTTATTTCATTTTGGACATGATTACTTTATATGACATTATGGTTGATTATATCAGTTGAATTTCTGAATAATGATTTAATGCAGTGATTTAATTTGATATGTTATGAGATGATTGTTAGTTAGAAATGTAATTCATTGATTATGCTATAATTGTTAGAATAGGTGTGACAAAGGACAATATAGCATCACTCGCTCGCGAGTGCCCTGCTATGTTGTGATTCCTTCTCACAATGCAGTACTTTGATTTAATGCTTTGATATATATGTATATATGCACATGTACACAACTTCATTTGTATGCAGGACTGCAGGTACAAGTCTCAATTCCACCTGCTTCGGCAGGACAGGGCGAGCACCAAATAACCCAACGGATAAATGTTGATATAGAGGTGACGATGAAGTCCTCCCGTTCCATGATGTCAGGTTGTCTCATTTGTTTGGTATAGTTGTTTTTGTGTAATTGTCATCATTGTGTGTTGTGTTATGTGTTTTGTTTTATGTTTATTTATGAGGGCATTTATAATTATGATTTATCTTAATGATTGAAATAGATTATTTATTTTAATGTTGGATTAAATGGTATTTAAATATTCAAATATTTTAATTATTTTTGAAAATCATATATTGCAATTATTTAATAATTAAATATTAAATATGGCTTAATTATTTTAATCAATTAAATTGGTGATGGATAATTATGTGAATAATTTATTTAAAATAAATATGTAATGTGAGGTGCAAGAAAAGTTGCAAAATAGGAATTAAAGCAATAAAAGAATAAAAAGATAGTGTGAGCCAATAGGAATTGAGAGTTGGGAAAAAGATAGTTTTAAAGAATTGATTTTTCTTTTAATGTGGGGTTTTTGGAGAGTTTTCAAGAATGGGCAATATATTTTATTTAATTATGAATTTTTGGGAAGTTCTCACACAAACACAGAAGAACAGAAAGTTGAAGTGCTACAGGGATTGTTGAGTTCATTCTGGACCAAGGATTGGAATCGGATTCGAGGGCATCAGAGTCAAGCAGGCATCTTCAAATTTGCATTGGACTCCAGGTTCCTCTCGTAGTTTTCTTCTCGTACCCTTTCTATTCTCTATCTGTTTCTGAAAAGAAAAATAGATTTTATTAAAAATAATTTTTGTGAATATAGAAAACTTCTGTTGAAAACTGAAAACTAGGGCAATTTATTAAGCTAGAAAACAAAGATGATCATTGTTATTATACTGGTTCCAATATGTGAAAACCCTTAGTTTTCTGAAATGTCTCAACTTGATAATATTAACATTTAGAGAAAAATAATTTCCTTATTAAATAATACATCTGAAGGTTTTAAATATATAATTATTTTTGAGGTATTCATTGCTCATCATTTCATTCTGTTACCTTATTTTACCCTCTGCTCTTTCTCTTAGTCTGATACCTTTATTTTAATTTCTGTACACCTTCCTAGCATATTAAAATATATGTAAACATTCTTATATATTTATATATTGCTATATATATATATTCTTGAGTGGTTTATATTGTTCGTCAGGTTTAATATGACTGTGCGTCGGTCGTTGGCCGTACGCCTGTCATATAAATGTTTTTTATTGATTTGAAATAAAAAAAATCATTTGTATTGCCCAGAAAATCAAAATTATTATGATATTATTTGGGTTTATATTAATTTCGTTTACTGAAATTATGTTTTAAAAATAAAATTAAAAAAAAAAAAAAATTATATGCAAAAGGGAGGACGAAGGAAGGCCGAAGCCGTACCCTCGGCCTTGCCCCCCTGGATCTGATTGCCACTTAACTCTTTAGCGTACAGCAGTAAAGAAGACTAAGATCAGCCGGCAGACAGACAAAGAGCCGCTAAGATCATTTTCAGGCAAACGGCCCTTTGGCCTTTGGTATTGTCTTTTAATTTTAGTTTTGTTTTTTTTGTTGTTGTTTTTTTTTATTTATTATTAATTTTATATATATATATATATTTTAACATGTTTTTTTTAATTTCATTTTAGAAATATAAGTATAATGTGTTTATTTAAAAATAAATAAATTAAGTAATTAAAATAAAATAAAATTATATTTCAAATGAAATTATAATTATTTATTTTAATGAAATTTATTATATTTTAAGCATATAGTTTTGTATTGTATTTAAAGGAATAAATTGGTATATAGTTAATTAATTTCTTTTTATATATATTAAAAAAGGGCATTGTTTAAGTAATGTTTTGGATTAAACAAATTTGTTGGACAAGAATTAGTCTATAATTGAGGTTATGAACCTTCTTGAGACAAATCGTATTTTATTACCTAATTGGGTTTGGAAAACAAACTTACTGGTGCAACCTTGTAGTTTGTAATGTGAAATTTTTCCTGTTATGTCATATGTTTTTTGTTATAGCTTTGTGTTGACCCGTGGGAACCCTATCATATTTTAACCTTAGTCCAGAGGCCTGTTCGTCTTGGTTATACCTTTGATTTTGAAGCTTTGTAATTTGTGCTTGGAAGGGTTGGACGTTTTCTTATGATAGTTTGTTATGGATTGTCGCGAGAGGAATAATACCTTGCATGTGTGGACTCGAGTATTATGTTTTTATGATTTGGTCCAACCTTTGCCGATTTGAGATATGTTAGGGGTCATAGGAGGGAGAGTGGCTCTTTGTGGGCGCTGGCACCTCGGATGAGGAAGGGCCAGGATAACCCTCGAAAGAGTAGTAAACAAGTGATAACCTTAACAATAGATTTAGGGGGTTGGGTTGTTTAAAAACACAAGATAATAAAACATTGGATTCCTCGGCTATGCATTAGGGCTACCCTAGACTAGTGATAGACTGAGAAGGCCGTGGTCGGCAAAGCCATAGTCTTGTCTTCATGAGATATTATTGGTTCCGCATCAGCTACCCTATGATGCCGGCACCTCAGTTAGGAGGAAGGGCTAGGAGATCCATAGATGGGTGTCGGCGCCTCAGTTGGAGGAAGGGCCAGGAGAATCCCATGAGAGCTATGCGATGACACTCTCCACTTGACACCCTTGTTGTTTGTGTTGTTGCCTCTGGATGTTATCTCTTTATGATGTTTTATTGAATTCTTGTGATTTTGATTCATGGATGTTAAGTGTTAGTACTTCATGTTATCGTGATGAGTTCTTGGTTTTTACTTGTTATGTGTTTTGAGAACGTTGATGGTTTTGCATTGCATACTTGAGTTGTACTTGTTTCATTTCATATTGTGGTTGAGTCGGTTGACATTCATGGTCGGGTTCACTTCCTCGTCACCTTTGAGCACGGGGGGTGAGTTACTTGTAATTCACATGGTTGGGTGGAACGTGCTCCACACCCGTTGGGTTCCCCATCATCGACTTGTCTTCTCAGCTTTCCGCAGTGCAGATGTTCCAGTGATCAGTTGTACTTCATGTTCATCATTATTGTATCAATTCCCATGTTGGGAAATTCAATGTAATTCATGTATCAAGAAAATTGTAATGTAACATTATACCAATGATGTAATAGTTAGGTTTAATTTGGATCTTGTTAAAAGATTTATCATGGATGTAATTATGCGATGTTATCATACTCGCATCATGGCTATCGGTTGTATCATTGTATATGGTTTTTATAAATTAAATGTTTATGTTATTTTCATTACCTTTATTCTGTTTGTGGTTGCAATGTAACCTCGCGTGCCCCAGAGAACCAAGTGTATTAATGTTATGTGTTATGCTATGTGATTTTGGTTTAATGTTGTTACATATTACTTTTGTTAATTAAAAAAATATATATTTATCCGCTTTATGTGTGTGTTCTCTGGGGTTTGCACGACGGGCGTTACAACTTGGTATCAGAGCCAAGGTTGCAAACGCTAGGGTCTTTGGGTAGTGTAGTCCATTAGGTTACCGTATGTGCAACTCTTGAGCTCATGTTGTACTTTATCTTGTGGCGCAGAACTATGCCTCGAGGTAGAGGACGTGGCCGTGGTGCTAGATGTGGGGAAAACTGGTGAAGCCCCTCAGTTCCTAGTTCCCATGGCTCTGAGCATGAGGAACAGCAGAGTCTTCATAGCGTTCCATCAGGTGGCCAGAATCCAGCATAGCTAGGTCTAGACAATCAGTTACAGCATATACTTGGAGAGATCCTTGACCGTTTGGGACCCAGGCCAGATGAGGTACACCAGGTGGAGAGGGAGAGAGAGAGGTCTCCGAGGTGCAGGGATACAGATGTGGTTGCAGATGCAGTCGTAGCAGGCCATATGAGAGATCTGATGAGGGCACATCCTCCTACTTTTGATGTTTCTGGAGGAGGTCTTGAGGCTGAGACCTGGTTAATTGACTTAGACCGTTGCTTCACCATGCACCCCTACGGTAGCAATACCAAGGCACGGTGCCCAGTTATGCACTTGCGAGGCTTTGCGTCTACTTGGTGGTGCCTTGAGGAATAGAAGTTGCATCTTGATCTCAGTATGGTTACTTGGGAGTTGTTCCTAGACAGGTTTAGGGCTCGTTTTCTCTCAGACCACTGGAGGCAATGCAGGGCTGACGAGTTTCACGATCTCAAGTAGTTGTCTATGTCAGTGGAGTAGTATGAGAGGCGCTTCTATGAGTTGAAGCAGTATGCAGGGATTAGCCATGATGAGGGCATGTTAGTGTAGCATTTTTTTCAGGGCTTAAATGCCCGCATCAGTGGTGGTGTACGAGTCTTCAAGCCGAAGACGATGGAGATGGCAGTGGAGAAGGCTCGCTTAGTGGAGGAGAATTTGGCCATGGCTTTGGGTGGTCACATCAGAGTATAGATTGGTAGCACGCCCACACCTAGTTATGTTACTCATGGAGGGAAGTCTTAGGGAGCAGGATCTTTCAAGAACAGGTACCCACCCTCGAAAGGGGGTTATCAGCAGCAGCAGCCTCAACAGCAGCAGTCAAAACAGAAGAACAATCAATCTCAGCAGGGTGGCAATTCTCAGTTTCATAGGGATCGAAACAGGAACCAGATTCATCAGGAACGTTTTGTACAGCCTGCACCTAGTTTCCAGTCAGCACCGAGTCGAGGGAGTTTTCAGCAGTCAAATGCTCCGTCAGGGGGCAGAGGTTTTGGCAGAGGCACTGGGTGTTTCTCTTGTGGACAGCTGAGGCATATTGCTAGGATGTGTCCTCAGAAGAACACCTCCGGTTTTAATCAGAGGCCAGCAGCATCAGAGCCGACAGTAGGTGATGCAGGGAGATCTCATCGTGTGTTTTCTTCAGTGGATAATCGTTAGGCAGTTCATCAGAACACTGTGGTTGAGGCATCAGGTGTGTTGAATAATTCTAGCATTTCTATACTTTTTGATTCTGGTGCTTCTGATTCCTTTATATCTCCTTTAGTAGTTGAGCGATGTGGTTTGGTGGCAATTAGCCAAGGCGTAAAATGGCATATCGAATTAGCATCAGGGTCAAGGGTTGTGGTAGAGAAGCTTGTGCAGGATTGTAATCTGTGTATAGGTGAAATGTCAACTAAGGTGGACCTCAGAATTCTACCACTCGGTTCTTATGATATTGTCCTAGGCATGGATTGGTTGAGTGCACATCATGCTATGATTGACTACCGACGTAAAGCAGTGTGGTGCACTGATGACTCTGGTAAGGAGGTGGAGATCTTGGGTATTCAGAGACCCATCTCATTACGTATGATCTCTGCCATGCAACTCAAAAGGCACTTCCGACAGGGTTGTCAGCTCTTTGCAGTATCTGTGAGTGACTTGGAATCTGAGGATTGTCAGGGGTTGTCATTGGATGATTACCCCCTTCTTAAGGGTTTTTCTGATGTGTTTCCAGAGGAGATTCCTGGTATGCCGCCTAAGCGAGATGTGGATTTCTGGATTGATCTGGTACCGTGAGCCGAACCCATATCTCGAGCCCCATATCGGATGACAACGCAGGAATTTCAGGAACTCCTTCTTGAGTTGGAAGAATTGTTGGCCAAGGGCTTTATCCGCCCAAGTGTTTCTCCTTGGGGAGCACCTATGATATTTGTGAAAAAGAAGGATGGTTCTCTTCTCTTGTGTATTGACTATAGGCAGTTGAATAAGGTAACAGTGAAGAACCGATATCCATTGCCCATAATTGACAATCTCTTCGATTAGATAAAAGGGGCAAAGGTGTTCTCTAAGATTGATCTGAAATCGGGGTACCACCAGTTGAGGATTGCAGATGCAGATATTCACAAAACAACATTTCAAACTCGATACGGACATTACAAGTTTACTGTGATGCCGTTCGGGTTAACGAATGCACCTTCAGTCTTTATGAGTCTAATGAATGGAGTATTCCGTACATACTTGGATAAATTCATTTTAGTGTTTCTCGATGACATCCTGATCTATTCTAGGTTGATGGAGGAACATGAAGAACATTTAAAATAGGTGTTGCAGTGCTTAAGGGATAATCAGTTGTTTGCCAATCTCAAAAAGTGTGACTTTTACAAGACTGAAGTTCAGTACTTGGGCCATGTGATTTCTGGTGAGGGAATTTCAGTTGATCCTGCAAAGATTCAGGCCATTGTGGATTGGCCCGCACCCACAATTGTCTCAGAGATTCACAGCTTCATGGGACTTGCAGGATATTATAGGCGGTTCGTTCAGGGGTTTTCTAGGTTGGCTCATCCTATCACCTCTTTGTAGAGGAAGGGAAAGAAGTTTCTTTGGTCCGAGCAATGTCAGTTAGCTTTCCAGACACTGAAGGATAAGTTGACTAGTGCTCCAATCTTAGCAGTTCCTGATCTGGCAGGTGATTTTGTTGTTTGTACAGATGCTTCTTTGGAAGGTTTAGGGGCTGTGTTGATGCAGGAAGGTCGAGTGATTGCTTATGAGTCACAGAAACTGAAGGACCATGAACTTAATTACCCCACTCACGATTTGGAGTTGGCCATAGTTGTGCATGCCTTGGTGAGGTGGAGGCACTATGTCCTTGGGCATCAGTTCGAGTTGCATACAGATCATCGTAGTCTGCAGTACATCTTCACGCAGCCGAACTTGAATGCAAGACAGAGAAGGTGGATGGAATTTTTGTGTATGACTTTGAGGTGAAATATATTTAGGGTAAGGAGAATGTTGTAGCAGATACCTTGAGCAGACGCAAGCATGAGTTATCCGCTGTGACTCTTGAGGTTGATTTGAAGAGTCAGATAGTTGCAGCTCTTTCTTCTGATGATTGGTATCAGCTAGTGAAGGCAGAGATTGAGTTGGGTAGAGCTTTGGAAGGTAAATTTGCAGGGTACTCTTTGGATTCGGATGGTGTTTTGCGCTATGCAAGACGTATGTATGTACCTCCTGCAGAGGGTTTTCGTACCCTTATCTTGATGGAAGCTCATAGAGCTCCTTATTCGACACACCCAGGAGTTAAGAAGATGTACGCTGATCTTCGTGCACTATACTTTTGGGTAGGATTGAAGCGTGAAATTGCTGATTTTATGGCTAGATGTCTTGAATATCAGAGAGTGAAGGCCGAGCATCATCATCCGACAGGCTTGTTGCAGCTGCATCTTGTTCCGGAGTGGAAGTGGGACATCATTTCTATGGATTTTATAGTCGGGTTGCCTATGTCCTCCAAGCGACACGACGCTATCATGGTCACTGTAGACAGGTTGACCAAGGTAGCCCATTTCTCTCCTATTCGATCTTCATATACTGCTTCAGTGGTGGCTAGGGTGTTCATGGAGGATATTGTTACGTTATATGGGATACCGCGCAGGATTATTTCTGACAGAGATCCGGTATTCACTTCTGCATTATGGACATCCCTTCATCGGTCCTTAGGGACTAAGTTGAATTTTAGTTCTGCTTACCATCCTGAGACAGATGGTCAGACTGAGAGAGTTAATTAGGTGCTTGAGGATATGCTTCGTATGTATGTCATGGACCAGCAGTCTCGTTGGGAGGATTACCTGCATTTGGTTGAGTTTTCCTACAATAATGACTATCATAGTTCGATTGGCATGGCTCCATTTCAGGCTTTGTATGGTCGTCCTTGTCGTACCCCGCTGAGTTGGGATCGATTAGAGGACAGGGTTCTTCTTGGACCTGAGATGCTTCGTGACATGGAGCAACAGGTAACTCGCATCCGAGAGCATCTGGTAGCAGCTCAAGATAGGCAGAAGAAATTTGCTGATGCACACAGGGTAGATCGACAGTTTGCTATAGGAGATCAAGTGTTTCTCAGAGTTCATCCTCGGAAGAGCCCTATTCGTTATGGAAAGGGTTCTAAGCTTGCACCCCGTTTCGTGGGTCCGTTTGAGGTGTTGGAGTGTATTGGTCCTGTTGCCTATCGCCTGGCATTGCCACCTAGTCTGTCGCGGATTCACGATGTCTTCCATGTATCAGTTCTTAGGCCTTACTTTCTAGATGTTACTCATGTTCTTGATTGGAATTCTCTACAGGTCGAGGACGGGCAACTAGCTCTAGAGCCTGTGGCCGTGGTACAGCACAGGAGGCTCGTACTCAGAGGCAGGGATATTGAGCAGGTGAGGGTCCAATGGGATCCCAATGATGAGGCTTCAGTGACTTGGGAGGATGCTTCCCGTATGCGAGAATCCTACCCATACTTGTTTTCTGGCTTACAGGAGTAAGCCGAATTTAAGGGGGGGAGGATGTAATAACCCTCCTGGTTGCTAGTTGGACTCAGTAGTGTTATGTTTTGTTTTGATGCTCAGATACTATGATGATACTGTTATTGTTTGACATGGTTAGTTAGATGTTAGATGATCTTGTTATTTCATTTTGGACATGATTACTTTATATGACATTATGGTTGATTATATCAGTTGAATTTCTAAATTATGATTTAATGCAGTGATTTAATTTGATATGTTATGAGATGATTGTTAGTTAGAAATGTAATTCATTGATTATGCTATAATTGTTAGAATAGGTGTGACGAAGGACAATATAGCATCACTCACTCGCGAGTGCCCTGCTATGTTGCGATTCCTTCTCAGAATGCAGTACTTTGATTTAATGCTTTGATATATATGTATATATGCACATGTACACAACCTCGTTTGTATGCAGGACTACAGGTACAAGTCTCGATTCCACCTGCTTCGGCAGGACAGGGCGAGCACCAAATAACCCAACGGATAAATGTTGATATAGAGGTGACGATGAAGTCCTCCCGTTCCATGATGTCAGCTTGTCTCATTTGTTTGGTATAGTTGTTTTTGTGTAATTGTCATCATTGTGTGTTGTGTTATGTGTTTTGTTTTATGTTTATTTATGAAGGCATTTATAATTATGATTTATCTTAATGATTGAAATAGATTATTTATTTTAATGTTGGATTAAATGGTATTTAAATATTCAAATATTTTAATTATTTTTGAAAATCATATATTGCAATTATTTAATAATTAAATATTAAATATGGCTTAATTATTTTAATCAATTAAATTGGTGATGGATAATTATGTGAATAATTTATTTAAAATAAATATGTAATGTGAGGTGCAAGAAAAGTTGCAAAACAGGAATTAAAGCAATAAAAGAATAAAAAGACAGTGTGAGCCAATAGGAATTGAGAGTTCGGAAAAAGCTAGTTTTAAAGAATTGATTTTTCTTTTAATCTGGGATTTTTGGAGAGTTTTCAAGAATGGGCAATATATTTTATTTAATTATGAATTTTTGAGAAGTTCTCACAACAACACAGAAGAACAGAAAGTTGAAGTGCTCCAGGGATTGTTGAGTTCGTTCTGGACCAAGGATTGGAATCGGATTCGAGGGAATCAGAGTCAAGTAGGCATCTTCAAATTTGAATTGGACTCCAGGTTCCTCTTGTAGTTTTCTTCTCGTACCCTTTCTATTCTCTGTCTGTTTCTGAAAAGAAAAATAGATTTTATTAAAAAGAATTTTTGTGAATATAGAAAACTTCTGTTGAAAACTGAAAACTAGGGCAATTTATTAAGCTAGAAAACAAAGATGATCATTGTTATTATACTGGTTCCAATATGTGAAAACCCTTAGTTTTCTAAAATGTCTCAACTTGATAATATTAACATTTAGAGAAAAATAATTTCCTTATTAAATAATACATCTGAGGGTTTTAAATATATAATTATTTTTGAGGTATTCATTGCTCATCATTTCATTCTGTTACCTTATTTTACCCTCTGCTCTTTATCTTAGTCTGATACCTTTATTTTAATTTCTGTACACCTTCCCAGCATATTAAAATATATGTAAACATTCTTATATATTTATATACTGTTATATATATATATATATATATTTTTTCTTGAGTGGTTTATATTGTTCGTCAGTTTTAATATTACTGTGCGTCGGCCGTCGGCCGTACGCCTATCATATAAATGTTTTTATTGATTTCAAATTGAAAATTTTCATTTGTATTGCCCAGAAAATCAAAATTATTATGATATTATTTGGATTTACATTAATTTCGTTTACCGAAATTATGTTTTAAAAATAAAAATAAAAATAAAAAAATTTATATGCAGAGGGGAGGATGAAGGACGGCCGAAGCCGTACCCTCGGCCTCGCCCCCCTGCGGACTGTACTGCCACAACAGTCTTAGACTGTTGTGCGCAGCAGTCTATATGACTGCTGCGCGCAGCAGTCGCTAAGACTGCTGCAGGCAGTCAGGGCTACGACCCTTTGGAATGCGGGTATTGTCTTTTAATTTTAGTTTTGTTTTTTTTTGTTGTTTTTTTATTTGTTATTGATTTTATATATATATATATTTATTTTAACATGTTTTTTTTATTTCATTTTAGAAATATAAGTATAATGTGTTTATTTAAAAATAAATAAATTAAGTAATTAAAATAAAATAAAATTATATTTCAAATGAAATTATAATTATTTATTTTAATGAAATTTATTATATTTTAAGCATATAGTTTTGTATTGTATTTAAAGGAATAAATTGGTATATAGTTAATTAATTTCTTTTTATATATATATTAAAAAAGGGCATTGTTTAAGTAATGTTTTGGATTAAACAAATTTTTTGGACAAGAATTAGTCTGTAATTGAGGTTATGAACCTTCTTGAGACAAATCATATTTTATTACCTAATTGGGTTTGGAAAACAAACTTACTGGTGCAACCTTGTAGTTTGTAATGTGAAATTTTTCCTGTTATGTCATATGTTTTTCGTTATAGCTTTGTGTTGACCCTTGGGAACCCTATCATATTTTAACCTTAGTCCAGAGGCCTGTTCATCTTGGTTATACCTTTGATTTCAAAGCTTTGTAATTTGTGCTTGGAAGGGTTGGACATTTTCTTATGATAGTTTGTTATGGATTATCACGAGAGGAATAATACCTCGCATGTGTGGACTCGAGTATTATTTTTTTATGATTTGGTCCAACCTTTTCCGATTTGAGATATGTTAGGGGTCATAGGAGGGAGAGTGGCTCTTCGTGGGCACCGGCGCCTCGGATGAGGAAGGGCCAGGATAACCCTCGAAAGAGTAGTAAACAAGTGATAACCTTAACAATAGATTTAGGGGGTTGGGTTGTTTAAAAACACAAGATAATAAAACATTGGATTCCTCAGCTATGCATTAGGGCTACCCTAGACTAGTGATAGACTGAGAAGGCCGTGGTCGGCAAAGCCATAGTCTTGTCTTCATGAGAGATTATTGGTTCCGCATCAGCTACCCTATGATGCCGGCGCCTCAATTAAGAGGAAGGGCCAGGAGATCCATAGATGGGTGCCGGCGCCTCAGTTGGAGGAAGGGCCAGGAGAATCCCATGAGAGCTATGCGATGACACTCTCCACTTGACACCCTTGTTGTTTGTGTTGTTGCCTCTGGATGTTATCTCTTTATGATGTTTTATTGAATTCTTGTTATTTTGATTCATGGTTGTTAAGTGTTAGTACTTCATGTTATCGTGATGAGTTCTTGGTTTTTACTTGTTATGTGTTTTGAGAACGTTGATGGTTTTGCATTGCATACTTGAGTTGTACTTGTTTCATTTCATATTGTGGTTGAGTCGGTTGACATTCATGGTCGGGTTCACTTCCTCGTCACCTTTGAGCACGGGGGGTGAGTTACTTGTAATTCACATGGTTGGGTGGAACGTGCTCCACACCCGTTGGGTTCCCCATCATCGACTTGTCTTCTCAGCTTTCCGCAGTGCAGATGTTCCAGTGATCAATTGTACTTCATGTTCATCATTCTTGTATCAATTCCCATGTTGGGAAATTCAATGTAATTCATGTATCAAGAAAAATTGTAATGTAACATTATACCAATGATGTAATAGTTAGGTTTAATTTGGATCTTGTTAAAAGATTTATCATGGATGTAATTATGCGATGTTATCATACTCGCATCATGGCTATCGGTTGTATCATTGTATATGGTTTTTATAAATTAAATGGTTATGTTATTTTCGTTACCTTTATTTTGTTTGTGGTTGCAATGTAACATCGCGTGCCCCAGAGAACCAAGTGTATTAATGTTATGTGTTATGCTATGTAATTTTGGTTTAATGTTGTTACATATTACTTTTGTTATTGAAAAAAAAAAAATTATCCACTTTATGTGTGTGTTCTCTGGGGTTTGCACGACAGGCGTTACAGATAAAATCAACCTTTGAAAATGAAAACATTTGATCATATAAAATCTACTTGATTATTATTATTTTTTTAAATAATCATTTGAATATAAAATCCACTTTTACTTCGATTACCTAACCAAAAGTCATTTTGAGATAATCAAAATAAATTTATAAATAATTCAAACATTTGACATATATTCATCTGATTGGATTAAATCATTCGTTATCTTTAAGTTTCATGATTAAATTCATAATCAAAATATTTTAATAAATAAGCATTTAAATTAAATCACTTCATTCATAATTCCTCATAGGATAAATAAATTAATCAAAGTCAATATTCTAAATGATACGTTTGATCAAACATCCATTTCATTTCATCTATAAAAATGAGATGATTATTTTAACACTCCCCTTTTAACTATAAAAATATCATTTAAACATATGTCTTCGAAACATTATTTTATGTTTCTAAGATTTACTAATTATTCTAGGTAAACAATAATGAATTTTTTAAATGAAGGTATTCGATTATAAAATCAACCTTTAAAATAATCATTAAATCATATAATACTCACGTGGCACCATTGGGGAATTTAGGTTTAATACTTGAATTCTATTGGCCCAATTATGTGTAAAGATTAAAATAATCTTTTTAAAACCAACCCATTTGACCAAATTTTAAATGGATCGTTTGGTTACAAAACCAATTCTTAATTAAATCATTTGATTTATAATATTCACCTTAAAATGATACACCATAAAATAATCTATTTTCGAATCCAAATATCTATAAAACATACACGGAAAAGTATATATATAAATATATACTTAATGTGTTTATATATATAAATATAAATATACCTCCATTTAAAATACAATTATTTAAACATATTTTAAATCCACAAATTAAATTTTCCATAATACAAATCATTTATTACAATAATGATCCCCTTCACTAGAATAGTCGCATAACATTTTAATATTTCTAATTTAATATTTAACATTATTTCCCTATTTACTATTTAACATTATTTTAATGTCAAATATAAAAATAAATTATTTAAATACAAATTTAAACACTCGTTTAAAATTTCCATATTATAAATTATTCTTTAACTATATGAATTCTCTACATATAATTTAAAATTGATAAATATATAATATATTTATATTATAATAAATATATAATATATACATAAATTAAATTTATTATATATATTATATATGTATTATAATAAATATATTATAAAACGAATTAAATTAACACAAAAAAAATAAATAATAAATTTAATATATTATAAAAAAGAAAAAGGCCAAAGGCCTTTGGATACGTTGCAGCCCCAACAGGGAACGCACCCCTGTGGTGGCTGCTTGCAGCCCCCTCCCCAATCATGGGGAGCGCTGCATAGCCAGCGCCCCCATAGATGGGGGGTGGCTGTGGGCAGCCCCACAAAACAACATAAATAATTTTATTTTTTTTAATTTGATGTACATAATTTCGTTTGACAAACGAAAAACGAAAAAAATAAAAAAAAATAAAACCCTGTTCTGGTAAAAATCAGAACGAATTTCACACAGGCATTTTTAAAAATAATAAATCTTTTAAGAAAAAACTCCAGCCTACACAGATTTTATATGTAAAAATAAATATCATTTCACCTAATAACATGGATTTTTCTGGGTTTTCCCCAAACTGGCAAAAGGGATCAAATCTTTTCATTTGAATCATTTTTCAAGATATATTGCTTGTTATAAAACAAATTTTCATGGTTTAATTTGATTTCAAACAATATTTCCAAGATTACACACAACTAACAAAGATTTCAAAACATTCATAACAAGATTTAATCTATTTTCAAAATGATTCAAAGTAAGAGTATGAAAAACCTGATTTTTCTCCAAGATTTGCATATTGGAATGGAGCTTTCAAGAACCTCTTCAAATTCACCTCCAGCAACTTTCAATCTCTTTCCCCAAAACCAAAACCAAAACCACCACCAAGAAGAAGATCTCTCTCCCCAAAATAATGCAAGATTCCCAAAAAAAAAAATGAGAGCTCATTTTTTTCCAAAAATAGGGTTTTTTCCAATTTGGTCAAAGGAAACCCTATTTTTCCCACTCACCCAAAATATATTTTTAAAAAACATGGGAATATTTCAAGTTTTTAATTCAAAATCTCAATTTCAAATTTTTAATTCTAAAACCCATTTCATAATTTTTTTTAAGTTATAAATCTCACTTCAAATTTTTAATTCATAATTCTGACTTCTAATTTTAATTTTATAAAACCAATTTTTGAATTTTAATTCAAAACTCAATTTCAAATTTTTAATTCTAACTTTATGCATGTTTCAAACTTCTCATAAAACAAAGGGCATTTCAAATTGCAAGGAATTTATTTTCTCTATGATTTTCAAAAGTAAAATTAAAACACACTATCCTTTATTTATTTATTTTAATTTAATCGTAACTATTCAAACACGATTTTAATTAAATCCTAAATATTCAATATAACTTTCATTTTCAATTTTATTTGAATTTAGGTATACAATAATGCCAAAATCACTATTTCGTTTAATACATCACTATTAATCTAATTAATTAATAAACTAAATCTAGTTTATTAATTAATCAAATCAATCAATAACCCAATAATTATTTTATTAATTTCATCAAATAAATCAATAAAATAAATCACATTTCAACATTGCAACTAAACACATTTAATCATCAATTAAACTACGCAATTCATTTAATAAACTTTAAACTTGAAATTAAATAAACACTCAAGGGGAAACTGACCAAGTTAAAACAACTGACCAGGAAGACAACTCGACAACATGCTATGACTAGGGTGACGACTTGGCTCGAAAAACCTAGCTACTATCTCCCAATCAATTACCATTGGTAAATGGACATGCTCAGACCTATGAAGCTAGGTGGAGTCGATGTCATGTACCTGCCAACCTGAAACAAAGAACATGTCGAATATGCAAAAAATATATATATATATATATATTATGATCAAACACACTGTGAAGAGAGAATCTCAAAATTGTAGGGCACTCGTATGTGAGTGATACAATCCGTCCCTTTCACGAATACCGTATCACTAACTGACGCATCTAACATCAAAGATATGGTCAATAGCATACAACACATTTAATCAGATATCTTCTAAGTTACTTCAAATCATGTCATAAGATAACAATAGAATAAGATCACATCACATCAACATATAACTTCACATCATTTAACAATCATGATCGCAAGTAATTTAGTTCCAAATTCAAAGCATGTTCAGACACAATCATCACATAATAATATAACATACACATCACTAATCAATTCATGATCAAATAATCACTAAGTTCAACAGTCACATCATAAGCATAATCAAACATTACCAAGAAAACACTACTAGTCCAAATATCCAAAATGGAGGGGTGTTACATTCTCCCCCCCAAGGGTTAGGCTTACTCCTGGAAGCCTACAAACAAGAATAGGGATAGAACTCCCTCAAATCCAACTAACACACTATCAACCTATACATTCAACATGGTGAAGCATCCCACCATCAAATCTCTGATTCACATAACCATAGATTTAACATACATAGTGCCCTATGCACCAATACACATCTTCAAGAATCCTCATAAAGCCACACCTAATGTAATATCATTTCAATGTTTACTTAAGGCAAGGTGTGCAACATTATCATTCCAACGTTCAACTAAATTTTGCATTTGAATCTAGGTACAATAGTTTAACATCTATATGATCTCTTAAGACTCAACAATAAAGTTGGGGTCTGTAGGTCTCACCAACTACATATGCACCTATTATGCAATTATCCTTATCATGCATTTGTTTCACTAATTCCCTTTCTCTAAAATTTACTTTCCGCATAACGATTTTCTATTCAAATTATACCTTTTTCCATAATTATGAATGCAACTTGGGGACTTAGGTCTTTTACCCAAGGTTTGATTCTAATAAAACAAACTTTCATGAATACATAAACATTTCTCATAAGATGCAACATATCCCACACACTTAAGGACAAACATCTTCGTTAACCCAATAGAACGAGAGAGAGAAGACAAGATATTTACAGATCTAACATCGGTACGAATGTAATTATAGTTTCATAATCACACACGCACTTTCACACAATGCATCAACCACATGAGAGCATGCACAAATCTCTATAATTAAAAACATATTCATTCATTTCATATTTCATATTTTATAATTCTCTACTCAATACTACATGCAAAAGATAGCTTCAACACCACATAAGGGTCAATCACACAATCACTTGCACAAAGAGTTAAAGCACAAGAAAACATGCATCAGATACTTGCATGGAGGAGGAACAACAAAACTCCAAAAAGGGAATACACATCCAAGGAACTCCTTGATATCCTCAAGGTCAAACAAAGCTTTAAAAACAGGAGCATCATTCCTCCACAACACAAGACAAGGTTGGAAAATTCCACCCTCAGAAATTCCATACTAAGGCATTCAAGGCAAGAGGTTCTATGACTATCTCGCCCCAACAAGCACTTTAAACACACCCAAGAACACACTACAACCACACTCAAGAACCACTCAAAGGTCTCAACCCTTTACACAACGAAAGAGCCAAGCAACAAGAAGGAAGCCAAAGAAAACACACCTCTTGGTAGGCTTGCAAGCCTAACCCTCACAAAAGCATTCAACAAAAGACATGCAAGGGTGGAAACAACAACAAAAATTATTGTCGTCCACCACACACAACACATCAAAATCACACACTACACAATCGTCCATAATGCATTCTTCGAATAGAAAGGATATTGGTGCATTGCGCACCACACTGAGGATCCTATCCTTTCCACTGGTTTCCTGCACCATTGGACCTATACCACTTAATGACAACTTATGAGAAAATAAGAGAAATCAACCCAAAAGGAAAACAATATGAAAGAGAAAAACAACTAAGTCAATACAATGGGCTAATAGTGCCCAGAGTATAAACCTACACAACTTACAACATAATGGGTCCAACATAATCCCAGAGTTTCCAGTGTTTAAACCTAGGCTCTGATACCATGTGTAACACCCCACCACACAACCCTAGGGAAAGTTGCAATTTACTAAACAATTGAACTATTTTTTTTTTATAAGAACAATAGCATGTAAGTTAGAACAACTAACATACAAGTTCACTTAACTAGAACAATTAATATACAAGTTCACTTAACCATTGACAACCAATCCTCTAAGGTTACGATACTATGTTACCTAAACCATATGCCGAACATGGATTAAAACCATATCATAATAATTACTTAACAAGTAAAGATCACATACATTCCAACATAATAATTTACATTCAAGAGTATGAGATACTTCTTGATTCCAATAACATGATTTACAATAAGAAAACAATGCTCATTCCCCGAATGAGGTAAGTCTAACAAATATGACTACATATTACAAATTCCACCTCGATAACAAAAGAGGGGTAAAAAAATACAATAAGAACTGAGAGAACAAGGCATGAGAAGAAACTGATTCCCACGAGCTCTCCAGCTGGAAATCATGACCTCACAAACAAGAAGAAGAACCAACGGATTAAGATGCACGCCACCCGACCACATGGAACCCCAAGGCCCCACTCCCTCCATGCTAGGAGATAGTAACTAGGAATTCCAACACAAGACCATCTACCACTAGGCACGGACCACACCAAATTGATACGAAATAAATTCAAGACCTCAACACATGACTGAACGGTCATATGTACAACTCTAGGTACGACTCACACAACACTGTCATAGGTTACATTGCTTCGAGACATAGAATAGATCAAGAGTGTCACAAATATCAAGTACGAAATGCTGACTTAGGAAGAGTGTCATCGCATAGCTTGTCAAGGGATATCCTCTGGGAATCTTCCTAGGCCCCGACCCCCAATCCATGGGTTATCCTGGTAGCCTCAACCGAAATCCCGACACCAATGCTTACTCATGCGGAACCAAATACCTCTCATGAAGATGAGATAGATGATCTTGCCATTTCAGGCCTTCTCGTCTTATCCCAAGTCTCAAACTAGCCCTTGGGTCCATGAGCGAGGCACAAATTATCTTGTTTAATATTTGATGCAACCTAAGCTTCTAAAAGTTTAATTTAGTTATCACTGAATTAACCAACTTACAAAGGGTTATCCTAGCACCACTTTGTGTACCGGCACCCATTGCAAGCCACTCTCCTAAGACAACACACATGGTTATAACCACAATACGTGACCAAATAACATGACCTCTCCAATCCCAGGAGGTAACAAAACAAGGAATCTCACTCCAAACACTGGAGGAAAACACAGTTAAAACCTTCTCCATACACTGGAGGCAACAAGGACTAGCCCTCTCCAAACACAGGAGGAAACAAGGTCACATAATCCACTCCATACACTGGAGGAAAACAAAATACAAAATACCACTCCATCCAAAGGAGGCACAAATCACAATTACCCTCCACACAAAATATCCCACTCTAAGGAACTTCTCTGGAAGACTTACATAGACCCGTAACCCCATTTGCCTGACAAGGAAAAAAAAATTAAAAAAATGAAAGAAACATGATATAAAGCATTCCAGGCAATTCAATATCTAATGTTAGGGTTTCCTAAACCCAATCAATCATAGTTTTCAATCTTGCATTTACTCAATCAAATACATCAAATTCACTTCCCAACATTGAAGTATTGACAACCCAATCATTTGCTCTAAAATTTACAAGTAACTTCTCTAATCAAAGCATTCAAATAAATACAATCATTCAACTAAAATATTCAATCATTTCTCTAGTATCACAATCATATAATATAAATGAAACTATTCGTTTAACAAAACATTTAGATTAAATAATAAGTCAAACAATTGCATCCCACAAGAAATTAAGTAATTAGTTAACCTTATTTGCACAACTCAACAGTAGCTCAAAGCACATTGACAACTTAAAGGGGGTTCAAACCAATAGTATATTTCGTTTTCCCAATTACACATATTGATAAAATCAACCTTTGAAAATGAAAACATTTGATCATATAAAATCTACTTGATTATTATTATTTTTTTAAATAATCATTTGAATATAAAATCCACTTTTACTTCAATTACCTAACCAAAAGTCATTTTGAGATAATCAAAATCAATTTATAAATAAGTCAAACATTTGACATATATTCATCTGATTGGATTAAATCATTCGTTATCTTTAAGTTTCACGATTAAATTCATAATCAAAATATTTTAATAAATAAGCATTTAAATTAAATCACTTCATTCATAATTCCTCATAGGATAAATAAATTAATCAAAGTCAATATTCTAAATGATACGTTTGATCAAACATCCATTTCATTTCATCTATACAAATGAGATGATTATTTTAACACTCCCCTTTTAACTATAAAAATATCGTTTAAACATATGTCTTCGAAACATTATTTTATGTTTCTAAGATTTACTAATTATTCTAGGTAAACAATAATGAAATTTTTAAATAAAGGTATTCGATTATAAAATCAACTTTTAAAATAATCATTAAATCATATAATACTCACGTGGCACCATTGGGGAATTCAGGTTTAATACTTTAATTCTATTGGCCCAATTATGTGTAAAGATTAAAATAATCTTTTTAAAACCAACCCATTTGACCAACTTTTAAATGGATCGTTTGTTTACAAAACCAATTCTTAATTAAATCATTTGATTTATAATATTCACCTTAAAATGATACACCATAAAATAATCTATTTTCGAATCCAAATATCTATAAAACATACGCGGAAAAGTATATATATAAATATATAATTAATGTGTTTATATATATAAATATAAATATGCCTCCATTTAAAATAAAATTATTTAAACATATTTTAAATCCACAAATTAAATTTTCCATAATACAAATCATTTATTACAATAATGATCCCCTTCACTAGAATAGTCACATAACATTTTAATATTTCTAATTTAATATTTAACATTATTTCCCTATTTACTATTTAACATTATTTTAAAGTCAAATATAAAAATAAATTATTTAAATACAAATTTAAACACTCGTTTAAAATTTCCATATTATAAATTATTCTTTAACTATATGAATTCTCTACATATAATTTAAAATTGATAAATATATAATATATTTATATTATAATAAATATATAATATATACATAAATTAAATTTATTATATATATTATATATGTATTATAATAAATATATTATAAAATGAATTAAATTAACACAAAAAAAAATAAAAATTAATAAATTTAATATATTATAAAAAAGAAAAAGGCCAAAGGCCTTTGGCTGCGTTGCAGCCCCAACAGGGAACGCACCCCTGTGGTGGCTGCTTGCAGCCCCCTCCCCAATCATGGGGAGCGCTGCACAGCCAGCGCCCCCATGGATGGGGGGTGGCTGTGGGCAGCCCCACAAAACAACATAAATAATTTTATTTTTTTAAATTTGATGTACATAATTTCGTTTGCAAAATGAAAAACGAAAAAAAAATAAAAAAATAAAACCCTGTTCTGGTAAAAATCAGAATGAATTTCACACAGCCATTTTTAAAAATAATAAATCTTTTAAGAAAAAACTCCAGCCTACACAGATTTTATATGTAAAGATAAATATCATTTCACCTAATAATATGGATTTTTCTGGGTTTTCCCCAAACTGGCAAAAGGGATCCAATCTTTTCATTTGAATCATTTTTCAAGATATATTGCTTGTTATAAAACAAATTTTCATGGTTTAATTTGATTTCAAACAATATTTCTAAGATTACACACAGCTAACAAAGATTTCAAAACATTCATAACAAGATTTAATCTATTTTCAAAATGATTCAAAGTAAGAGTATGAAAAACCTGATTTTTCTCCAAGATTTGCATATTGGAATGGAGCTTTCAAGAACCTGTTCAAATTCACCTCCAGCAACTTTCAATCTCTTTCCCCAAAACCAAAACCAAAACCACCACCAAGAAGAAGATCTCTCTCCCCAAAATAATGCATGATTCCCAAAAAAAATAATGAGAGCTCTGTTTTTGGTCAAAGGAAACCCTATTTTTCCCACTCACCCAAAATATATTTTTAAAAAACATGGGAATATTTCAAGTTTTTAATTCAAAATCTCAATTTCAAAATTTTAATTCTAAAACCCATTTCATAATTTTTTTTAATTTATAAATCTCACTTCAAATTTTTAATTCATAATTCCCACTTCTAGTTTTAATTTTATAAAACCAATTTTTGAATTTTAATTCAAAACTCAATTTCAAATTTTTAATTCTAACTTTATGCATTTTTCAAACTGCTCATAAAACAAAGGGCATTTCAAATTGCAAAGAATTTATTTTCTCTATGATTTTCAAAAGTAAAATTAAAACACACTATCCTTGATTTATTTATTTTAATTTAATCGTAACTATTCAAACACGATTTTAATTAAATCCTAAATATTCAATATAACTTCCATTTTCAATTTTATTTGAATTTAGGTATACAATAATGCCAAAATCACTATTTCGTTTAATACATCACTATTAATCTAATTAATTAATAAACTAAATCTAGTTTATTGATTAATCAAATCAATCAATAACCCAATAATTATTTTATTAATTTCATCAAATAAATCAATAAAATAAATCACATTTCAACATTGCAACTAAACACATTTAATCACCAATTAAACTACGCAATTCATTTAATAAAATTTAAACTTGAAATTAAATAAACACTCAAGGGGAAACTGACCAAGTTAAAACAACTGACCCCGATGACAACTCGACAACACGCTATGACTAGGGTGACGACTTGGCTTGAAAAACCTAGCTACTATCTCCCAATCAATTACCATTGGTAAATGGACATGCTCAGACTTGTGAAGCCAGGTGGAGTCGATGTCATGTACCTGCCAACCTGTAGCAAAAAACATGTCGAATGTGCAAAACATATATATATTATGATCAAACACACTGTGAAGAGAGAATCTCAAAATTGTAGGGCACTCGTAAGTGAGTGATACAATCTGTCCCTTTCACCAATACCGTATCACTAATTGACGCATCTAACATCAAAGATATGGTCAATAGCATACAACATCATTTAATGAGATATCTTCTAAGTTACTTCAAATCATGTCATAAGATAACAACAGAATAAGATCACATCACATCAACATATAACTTCACATCGTTTAACAATCACGATCACAAGTAATTTAGTTCCAAATTCAAAGCATGTTTAGAAACAATCATCACATAATAATATAACATACGCATCACTAATCAATTCATGATCAAATAATCACTAAGTTCCACAGTCACATCATAAGCATAATCAAACATTACCAAGAAAACACTGCCGGTCCAAATATCCAAAATGGAGGGGTGTTACATTCTCCCCCCAAGGGTTAAGCTTACTCCTGGAAGCCTACAAACAAGAATAGGGATAGAACTCCCTCAAAGCCAGCTAACACACTATCAACCTATACATTCAACATGGTGAAGCATCCCACCATCAAATCTCCAAATCACATAACCATAGATTTAACATACATAGTGCCCTATGCACCAATACACATCTTCAAGAATCCTCATAAAGCCACACCTAATGTAATATCATTTCAATGTTTACTCAAGGCAAGGTGTGCAACATTATCATTCCAACGTTCATCTAACTTTTGCATTTGAATCTAGGTACAATAGTTTAACATCGATATGATCTCTTAAGACTCCACAATAAAGTTGGGGACTATAGGTCTCACCAACTACATATGCACCTATTATGCAATTATCCTTATCATGCATTTGTTTCACTAATTCCCTTTCTCTAAACTTTACTTACTGCATAACGATTTTCTATTCAAATTATACCTTTTTCCATAATTGTGAATGCAACTTGGGGACTTAGGTCTTTTACCCAAGGTTCGATTCTAATAAAACAAACTTTCATGAATACATAAACATTTCTCATAAGATGCAACATATCCCACACACTTAAGGACAAACATCTTCGTTAACCCAATAGAATGAGAGAGAGAAGACAAGATATTTACAGATCTAACATAGGTACGAATGTAATCACGGTTTCATAATCACACATGCACTTTCACATAATGCATCAACCACATGAGAGCATGCACAAATCTCTATAATTAACAACATATTCATTCATTTCATATTTCATATTTTATAATTCTCTACTCAATACTACATGCAAAAGACAACTTCAACACCACATAAGGGTCAATCACACAATCACTTGCATAAAGAGTTAAAGCACAAAAAAACATGCATCAGATACTTGCATGGAGGAGGAACAACAAAACTCCAAAAAGGGAATACACACCCAAGGAACTCCTTGATATCCTCAAGGTCAAACAAAGCTTTAAAAACAGGAGCATCATTCCTCCACAACACAAGACAAGGTTGGAAAATTCCACCCTCAGAAATTCCATACTAAGGCATTCAAGGGAAGAGGTTCTATGACTATCTCGCCCCAGCAAGCACTTCGAACACACCAAAGAACACACTACAACCACACTCAAGAACCACTCAAAGGTCTCAACCCTTTACACAATGAAAGAGCCAAGCAACAAGAAGGAAGCCAAACAAAACACACCTCTTGGTAGGCTTGCGAGCCTAACCCTCACAAAAGCATTCAACAAAAGACATGCAAGGGTGGAAACAACAACAAAACTGATTGTCGTCCACCACACACAACACATCAAAATCACACACTACACAATCGTCCATATTGCATTCTTCCAATAGAAAGGATATAGGTGCATTACGCACCACACCGAGGATCCTATCCTTTCCACTGGTTTCCTGCACCATTGGACCTATACCACTTAATGACAACTTATAAGAAAACAAGAGAAATCAACCCAAAAGGAAAACAATATGAAAGAGAAAAACAACTAAGTCAATACAATGGGCTCATAGTGTGATCTGTATAGGATCTAGACTAGATTGCAGTATTTAAATGCTTAACTTTTACAATGCTTTTACAATGATTATTTCAAGTCAATTAAATCAAAGTTAACTTAAGAAAATAATAGAATGAAAGTAATAACAAGGTGATTTAACAGAAAGGAACGAAATGAGAGACAGAAAGAGAGAGAAGAAGAGAAGTGCAAACAGTTGATAACGGAGTTTGTGACGAAAGTGACTACGTCTTTGGGTCCACTCCAATAGAGAGACCGATCCAATTAACTCCAAAAATCAATTACAAAGCACCACAATCATTCTCCAAGCACTTCGGCAGCATAACAATGCTCTGACGTGCGAGAATGACTCAAAGAATCTCCACAAGACCTCTCTTTCAATTAACTCCATAGCTTCAAGACTTTGTCCCCTGAAAAAAACTTGATTCAACTCTCACCTTACACCCTCCTTTTATACATAAAATTTTCTCAATTTGGTTACTAACCAATTGATTTACAAAATATTTCCCAAATCCACCTTATCTCTCCAAAATACATAAAAATCTTTTACAATCTCCCTTTATTTATAAAAATCATTAAAAATCCCCCCCATTTCTTCATAATAATCCCCTATAATTATTCTAAGCCCTTCAATTATTCATTCTCGGGCTAATATTGTTTTGGGGGTCTGATTTAATCCTTTAAAAGGATTATAGTTGGTTTTAATTTTATCTTATAGAGGAGTTTGTTTTTATTTTATAGCATTCGGTTTTGGAAAGTTGATCAAAACCGACCGATGCTAACATTACCTTAAATCCCTCCACTGGCTCGTTGGCTAACATACCTTTTGGGGAACCCGCAGTTCTGGGTTCCACTCCCAGTGCTTGAAATTTTAAACAAACTTCTAAACAAAACTTTAACAAAAACAACGGGTAGCTATACATAGTTAGCCGCGTTCGGTGTGGTGTAACGACAGCGAGTTAATTCCGGTGGAGAGACGTTGGGGGTTCAAATCCCCCAACTAACATTTTAACAAACAAACCATATCCAACTCGCCATGAAAAATGAAGGGATGAGAGAGAACCATGTGTCAAATGCTAATTCGTCGATGTTGGCACGTCATCGCTGATCTGACAGCTGACGAGTACTGATGTGTCCACTGACTTTGCGCACACGTGTCACAATACGATTCGCTGGACAATCTGACTCAGCTTCCACATGGACACTGACTGTACTGCCACATGTCAGAATATGACTGGCTGAGAGAAACACGTCACTGCCACCTGTATGCTGACTCAACCGCCACGCAAATGCTGACTGTGTACGGCAGGACACGTGTCAACGCTCGATTCGTCAACCTTGCTGACGTCACCTACCACATCATCACGCCACGTCAACATGTACAAACCATATGGACTGACACATGTCAAGTTTTGATTGGTCCATTTCGGATTTCGTACTGTATGCTGACGTCAGCTGTACGGATGATGACGTCATCACTGTACCTTCAAGTCCACCAAGTCAACATGAAACTTTGACCAGCTGCATCTTGAGCATACGATGTCAGATTTCGACGAAACGAACGTCGTCAGAATCATCTCGATGAGCTCTTTGACTTGATGCTACTTCTGTTGACTTTTGAAACAATCATTTTTTCTGCTTCCTGGATGCCCCTGACTCTAGTTTGACTTGAGGTTTGACTGGCCATAACTTGCACAAACAGACTCCTTTTCACTCTATTTGAGTTGCATTGGAATCAGGACGCTGAGTTCTTCCTGATGGTGCTGATTCTGGAGAAAAATAAGACACTTCAATTTTCACTGAAAAATGTCCACCAGATCAGGCCTCCCCACTGAAGACCTTTTGGACATCCAAAAGTGACATTTACTTTGACAATAAGTGAGGACTTGGCCTCCCCACTTGTCCTGTATCCTCTGTACATCTGAATACCTGGATCACAAGCACAATAAAGACTGCAACAATATTGTTGAACATAAACATTATTGTATCACTTCCATAAGCTTCTACATCAAATGTCGTAGCCACTAACCAACAAAAATTGACTAGCATCAAACTAAACAATAATGCAGAAATGAAAGAAAATAAACCAACAACAATTCGATCCTTTACAACAGGAACATTTTTATGCAAGGATCCATCAATGCTTTCAATCATCTTTTTCTCATGCTGTACTGTGGGTGCATCCTGCAATATCTGACCCTGGTTAGCTACTCCAAGTTCAAGTGTAGAATCACCTGTACTGATAGACATAAGAGTTAATTCTTTACTTGCATTAATTACCCTCTTTAACTGCCCTGTGTTTGCAAAAGAATGATCAGTCTTAACCCTGTGAGAATGTACAATGTATTGAATGCCATCTTTAAATAAGTGATAATGATTTTGTTCCCTGTAGAATATTGCTTTTCTGTCATAAAGATAAGGGCTACCAAGCACTATCCCACAGATATCCAGTGGAACTA
Organism: Sequoia sempervirens; assembly: GCA_007258455.2. Classification (NCBI taxonomy): domain Eukaryota; kingdom Viridiplantae; phylum Streptophyta; class Pinopsida; order Cupressales; family Cupressaceae; genus Sequoia; species Sequoia sempervirens. The sequence goes on along the minus strand of VDFB02358134.1, from coordinate 93,770,348 downwards.
CATCAAACTGAACTTCATCCACAAATTTACTAGTGATTGTGAACCTTAAGGTGCATTGTCTTGTTACTTGCAACTTATCATTTTCACAAATCCAGCCTAGTGGATAAGGCTTCTTATGTTGTGTAGTTTTTAATCCCAGGTTCTTTACAACACTTTCAGAAATCATATTAACTTGAGAACCACTATCTATGAGTGCATCAATTTTACTATTCTTAGCAACAACCCTTAAATGAAAAAGCTCATTCCTTTTTGCATCTTCAGAGAAATCATTTACTGTAGAAGAAGAAGCACAACTAGCAACAGAAACACTAGAAATAGGAGCTTTACCTTTTAGACCCATAGCTATTATCTTAGTCTCATCATCTGAATCTGAACCAAGATCCATAACAACATTTGTGGATTTCTCCTTACCTTTCTGTTTCTGATTACGTCTTTGAGCCCACTTAGGCTTCAATTCGAGATGCAACTTCCAACAGTGTTCTTCATCATGACCATTCTTGTCACAATGAGAACAAGAAAGTTTCTCATCCTTCTTAACTGTAGCTGCCTTCTTTCCTTTCCCTGTCTCTGCATTCTTAGAAGATTTCTTTACATCATTATCAATAAAAGATCCTTTACCCCTTGACTCTAAGTGTGTAGCTTGAACAGACACTTCATCCAAATTACAAGGGTTTAAAACCAAAATGGAATGCCTAAGGTAGGAATGCAAACCTCCTATGTACTTCAACAAAGTGTCTTGGGTATACAAAGGAACATTCAAAGCAATAGCCTTCTTCCTAAATTCATGGGTGTACTCTTGGACAGTTTGACCTTTCCCTTGCCTAAACATTTGCCAGTCCATCATTAACTGCTGCATATGTCCTAAGGGATAAAATTGCTTTTAAGAGCATTAACAAACCTTCAAGTTAAACTGACTACCATGTCAGGAAACTTTAGACTTACTCTCCCACCATGTTAAAGCTGTACCTCCTAAACGAAGAGTAGCTAATTGGATCCTATCAACATCATCTATTAGGTTTTGGACTCTACAGTAGACCTCTATTTGTTGAATCCAATCATCCAATTTTTCAGCATTAAGTTCACCACAATATTTAGGCAAATCAAATTTTACATCCAGTTTGATTTTAGGTTTATACCCACTCTTGAAAGGATTAGAAGAAATAGAATGAGGAGAAGATGGAGAAGAAGGAGAAGGAGAAGAGGGAGGAGAAGAAGAAAAGGGATGATCTGGTTGCTTGCCACCATCTTCATGTTGTTTCCCTTTCATGTCTTTGCGATCTTCTTGCTTCAACAAACCTTCTTCACGTTCCTTTCGTTATTGTCTCTCCTAAAAAAGAATGTCCACCTTTTCCTTCATCTCGAGGAATGCTCTACGAAACTCCTGCTCACTGATCTCTTCAGGAACCTCCATTCCAGAAACTAACATCTTTGGAAATGTTCTACGCTTCCCGATCTCAGGATCAAAGTCTTCGAGCTTGCCTTCACCCTTCTGAATCCTGGATCTCGTTAGCATTCAAAAACAAATAACTGCAATGATAGCCAACTAAGCTCTGATACCAACTTGATCTGTATAGGATCTAGACTAGATTGCAGTATTTAAATGCTTAACTTTTACAATGCTTTTACAATGATTATTTCAAGTCAATTAAATCAAAATTAACTTAAGGAAATAACAGAATGAAAGTAATAACAAGGTGATTTAACATAAAGGAAGGAAATGAGAGACAGAAAGAGAGAGAAGAAGAGAAGTGCAAACAATTGATAACGGAGTTCGTGACGAAAGTGACTACATCTCCGGGTCCACTCCAATAGAGAGACCGATCTGATTAACTCCAAAAATCAATTACAAAGCACCACAATCATTCTCCAAGCACTTTGGCAGCATAACAATGCTCTGACGTGCGAGAATGACTCAAAGAATCTCCACAAGACCTCTCTTTCGATTAACTCCACAGCTTCAAGACTTCATCCCCTAAAAAAAACTTGATTCAACTCTCACCTTACACCCTCCTTTTATACATAAAATTTTCTCAATTTGGTTACTAACCAATTGATTTACAAAATATTTCCCAAATCCACCTTATCTCTCCAAAATACATAAAAATCTTTTACAATCTCCCTTTATTTATAAAAATCATTAAAAATCCCCCCCATTTCTTCATAATAATCCCCTATAATTATTCTAAGCCCTTCAATTATTCATTCTCAGGCTAATATTGTTTTGGGGGTCTGATTTAATCCTTTAAAAGGATTATAGTTGGTTTTAATTTTATCTTATAGAGGAGTTTGTTTTTATTTTATAGCATTCGGTTTTGGAAAGTTGATCAAAACCGACCGATGCTAACATTACCTTAAATCCCTTCGCTGGCTCGTTGGCTAACATACCTTTTGGGGAACCCGCAGTTCCGGGTTCCACTCCTGGTGCTTGAAATTTTAAACAAACTTCTAAACAAAACTTTAACAAAAACAACGGGCAGCTATACATAGTTAGCCGCGTTCGGTGTGGTGTAACGGCAGCGAGTTAATTCCGGTGGAGAGACATTGGGGGTTCAAATCCCCCAACTAACATTTTAACAAACAAACCATATCCAACTCGCCATGGAAAATGAAGGGATGAGAGATAACCACGTGTCTAATGCTAATTTTCCGATGCTAGCACGTCATCACTGATCTGACAGCTGACAAGTACTGATGTGTCCACTGACTCTGCGCACACGTGTCACAATACGATTTGCTGGACAATCTGACTCAGCTTCCACATGGACACTGACTGTACTGCCATGTCTCAGAATATGACTAGCTAAGAGAAACACGTCACTACCACCTGTATGCTGACTCAACCGCCACACAAATGCTGACTGTGTACGGCAGGACACGTGTCAACGCCCGATTCGTCAACCTTGCTGACGTCACCTGCCACATCATCATGCCACGTCGACATGTATAGACCGTACGGACTGCCATGTGTCAACTTCTAATTGGTCCATTTCGAATTTTGTACCGCATGCTGACGTCAGCTGTACGGATGATGACGTCATCACTGTACCTTCAAGTCCACCAAGTCAACATGAAACTTTGACCAGCTGCATCTTGAGCATACGATGTCGGATTTCGATGAAATGAACACCATCAGAATCATCTCGACGAGCTCTTCAACTTGACACTGCTTTGGTTGACTTTTGAAATAATCATTTTTTCCACTTCCTGGATGCCCCTGATTCTAGTTTGACCTGAGGTTTGACTGGCCATAACTTGCACAAACGGACTCCTTTTCACTTCATTTGAGTTGCGTTGGAATCAGGACACTAAGCTCTTCCTGATGGTGCTAATTCTGGAGAAAAATAAGACACTTCAATTTTCACTAAAAAATGTCCACCAGATCATAGTGCCTAGAGTATAAACCTACACAACTTACAACATAATGGGTCCAACATAATCCCAGAGTTCCCAATGTTTAAACCTAGGCTCTGATACCATGTGTAACGCCCCTCCACACAACCCTAGGGAAAGTTGCAATTTACTAAACAATTGAACTATTTTTTTTTATAAGAACAATAGCATGTAAGTTAGAACAACTAACATACAAGTTCACTTAACTAGAACAATTAATATACAAGTTCACTTAACCATTGCCAACCAATCCTCTAAGGTTACGATACTATGTTACCTAAACCATATGCGGAACATGGATTAAAACCATATCATAATAATTACTTAACAAGTAAAGATCGCATACATTCCAACATAATAATTTACATTCAAGAGTATGAGATACTTCTTGATTCCAATAACATGATTTACAATAAGAAAACAATGCTCATTCCCCGAATGAGGTAAGTCTAACAAATATGATTACATATTACAAATTCCACCTCGATAACAAAAGAGGGGTAAAAAAATACAATAAGAACTGAGAGAACAAGGCATGAGAAGAAACTGATTCCCACGAGCTCTCCAGCTGGAAATCATGACCTCACGAACAAGAAGAAGAACCAACGGATTAAGATGCATGCCACCCGACCACGTGGAACCCCAAGACCCCACTCCCTTCGTGCTAGGAGATAGTAACTAGGAATTCCAACACAAGACCATCTACCACTAGGCACAGACCACACCAAATTGATACGAAATAAATTCAAGACCTCAACACATGACTGAACGGTCATACGTACAACTCTAGGTATGACTCACACAACACTGTCATAGGTTACATTGCTTCCAGACATAGAATAGATCAAGAGTGTCACAAATATCAAGTACAAAATGCTGAATTAGGAAGAGTGTCATCACATAGCTCATCAAGGGATATCCTCTGGGAATCTTCCTAGGCCCTAGCCCCCAATCCACGGGTTATCCTGGTAGCCTCAACTGAAATCCCGGCACCAATGCTTACTCATGCAGAACCAAATACCTCTCATGAAGACGAGATAGATGATCTTACCATTTCAGGCCTTCTCGTCTCATCCCAAGTCTCAAACTAGCCCTTGGGTCCATGAGCGAGGCACAAATTATCTTGTTTAATATTTGATGCAACCTAAGATTCTAAAAGTTTAATTTAGTTATCACTGAATTAACCAACTTACAAAGGGTTATCCTAGCACCACTTTGTGTGCTGGCGCCCATTGCAAGCCACTCTCCTAAGACAACACACATGGTTATAAGCACAATAGGTGACCAAATAACATGACCTCTCCAATCCCAGGAGGTAACAAAATAGGGAATCTCACTCCAAACACTGGAGGAAAACACAGTCAAAACCTTCTCCATACACTGGAGGCAACAAGGACTAGCCCTCTCCAAACACGGGAGGAAACAAGGTTACATAATCCACTCCATACACTGGAGGAAAACAAAATACAAAATACCACTCCATCCAAAGGAGGCACAAATCACAATTACCCTCCACAGAAAATATCCCACTCTAAGGAACTTCTCTTGAAGACTTACATAGACCCGTAACCCCATTTGCCCGACAAGGAAAAAAAAATTAAAAAAATGAAAGAAACATGATATAAAGCATTCCAGGCAATTCAATATCTAATGTTAGGGTTTCCTAAACCCAGTCAATCACAGTTTTCAATCTTGCATTTACTCAATCAAATACATCAAATTCACTTCCCAACATTGAAGTATTGACAACCCAATCATTTGCTCTAAAATTTACAAGTAACTTCTCTAATCAAAGCGTTCAAATAAATACAATCATTCGACTAAAATATTCAATCATTTCTCTAGTATCACAATCATATAATATAAATGAAACTATTCGTTTAACAAAACATTTAGATTAAATAATAAGTCAAACAATTGCGTCCCACAAGAAATTAAGTAATTAATTAACCTTATTTGCACAACTCAACAGTAGCTCAAAGCACATTGACAACTTAAAGGGGGTTCAAACCAATAGTATATTTCGTTTTCCCAATTACACATATTGATAAAATCAACCTTTGAAAATGAAAACATTTGATCATATAAAATCTACTTGATTATTATTATTTTTTTAAATAATCATTTGAATATAAAATCCACTTTTACTTCGATTACCTAACCAAAAGTCATTTTGAGATAATCAAAATCAATTTATAAATAAGTCAAACATTTGACATATATTCATCTGATTGGATTAAATCATTCGTTATCTTTAAGTTTCACGATTAAATTCATAATAAAAATATTTTAATAAATAAGCATTTAAATTAAATCACTTCATTCATAATTCCTCATAGGATAAATAAATTAATCATTTAATTTAAATCACTTCATTCATAATTCCTCATAGGATAAATAAATTAATCAAAGTCAATATTCTAAATGATACGTTTGATCAAACATCCATTTCATTTCATCTATACAAATGAGATGATTATTTTAACACTCCCCTTTTAACTATAAAAATATCGTTTAAACATATGTCTTCAAAACATTATTTTATGTTTCTAAGATTTACTAATTATTCTAGGTAAACAATAATGAAATTTTTAAATAAAGGTATTCGATTATAAAATCAACTTTTAAAATAATCATTAAATCATATAATACTCACGTGGTACCATTGGGGAATTTAGGTTTAATACTTTAATTCTATTGGCCCAATTATGTGTAAAGATTAAAATAATCTTTTTAAAACCAACCCATTTGACCAACTTTTAAATGGATCATTTGGTTACAAAACCAATTCTTAATTAAATCATTTGATTTATAATATTCACCTTAAAATGATACACCATAAAATAATCTATTTTCGAATCCAAATATCTATAAAACATACGCGGAAAAGTATATATATAAATATATACTTAATGTGTTTATATATATAAATATAAATATACCTCCATTTAAAATACAATTATTTAAACATATTTTAAATCCACAAATTAAATTTTCCATAATACAAATCATTTATTACAATAATGATCCCCTTCACTAGAATAGTCGCATAACATTTTAATATTTCTAATTTAATATTTAACATTATTTCCCTATTTACTATTTAACATTATTTTAATGTCAAATAGAAAAATAAATTATTTAAATACAAATTTAAACACTCGTTTAAAATTTCCATATTATAAATTATTCTTTAACTATATGAATTCTCTACATATAATTTAAAATTGATAAATATATAATATATTTATATTATAATAAATATATAATATATACATAAATTAAATTTATTATATATATTATATATGTATTATAATAAATATATTATAAAACGAATTAAATTAACACAAAAAAAAAATTAATAAATTTAATATATTATAAAAAAGAAAAAGGCCAAAGGCCTTTGGCTACGTTGCAGCCCCAACAGGGAACACACCCCTGGTGGCTTCTTGCAGCCCCCTCCCCAATCATGGGGACCATTGCACAGCCAGCACCCCCATGGATAGGGGGTGGCTGTGGGCAGCCCCACAAAACAACATAAATAATTTTATTTTTTAATTTGATGTATAATTTCGCTTGCAAAACGAAAAACGAAAAATCCTCTCTGGTAAAATCGAAACGAATTTAACACAGCCATTTTTAAAAATAATAAATCTTTTAAGAAAAAACTCTAGCCTACATAGATTTTATATGTAAAGATAAATATCATTTCACCTAATAACATGGATTTTTCTGGGTTTTCCCCAAACTGGCAAAAGGGATCAAATCTTTTCATTTGAATCATTTTTCAAGATATATTGCTTGTTATAAAAAAAATATTGCTTGTTATAAAACCCTGTTCTGGTAAAAATCGAAACGAATTTAACACAGCCATTTTTAAAAATAATAAATCTTTTAAGAAAAAACTCTAGCCTACATAGATTTTATATGTAAAGATAAATATCATTTCACCTAATAACATGGATTTTTCTGGGTTTTCCCCAAACTGGCAAAAGGGATCAAATCTTTTCATTTGAATCATTTTTCAAGATATATTGCTTGTTATAAAACAAATTTTCATGGTTTAATTTGATTTCAAACAATATTTCCAAGATTACACACAGCTAACAAAGATTTCAAAACATTCATAACAAGATTTAACCTATTTTCAAAATGATTCAAAGTAAGAGTATGAAAAACCTGATTTTTCTCCAAGATTTGCATATTGGAATGGAGCTTTCAAGAACCTCTTCAAATTCACCTCCAACAACTTTCAATCTCTTTCCCCAAAACCAAAACCAAAACCACCACCAAGAAGAAGATCTCTCTCCCCAAAATAATGCAAGATTCCCAAAAAAAATAATGAGAGCTCATTTTTTTTCCAAAAATAGGGTTTTTTCCAATTTGGTCAAAGGAAACCCTATTTTTCCCACTCACCCAAAATATATTTTTAAAAAACATGGGAATATTTCAAGTTTTTAATTCAAAATCTCAATTTCAAATTTTTAATTCATAATTCCCACTTCTAATTTTAATTTTATAAAACCAATTTTTGAATTTTAATTCAAAAATCAATTTCAAATTTTTAATTCTAACTTTATGCATTTTTCAAACTTCTCATAAAACAAAGGGCATTTCAAATTGCGAAGAATTTATTTTCTTATGATTTTCAAAAGTAAAATTAAAACACACTATCCTTGATTTATTTATTTTAATTTAATCGTAACTATTCAAACACGATTTTAATTAAAACCTAAATATTCAATATAACTTCCATTTTCAATTTTATTTGAATTTAGGTATACAATAATGCCAAAATCACTATTTCGTTTAATACATCACTATTAATCTAATTAACTAATAAACTAAATCTAGTTTATTAATTAATCAAATCAATCAATAACCCAATAATTATTTTATTAATTTCATCAAATAAATCAATAAAATAAATCACATTTCAACATTTCAACTAAACACATTTAATCATCAATTAAACTATGCAAGTCATTTAATAAACTTTAAACTTGAAATTAAATAAACACTCAAGGGGAAACTAACCAAGTTAAAACAACTGACCCCGATGACAACTTGACAACACGCTATGACTAGGGTGACGACTTGGCTCGAAATACCTAGCTACTATCTCCCAATCAATTACCATTGGTAAATGGACATGCTCAGACCTGTGAAGCCAGGTGGAGTCGATGTCATGTACCTGCCAACCTGCAGCAAAGAACATGTCGTATGTGCAAAACATATATATATATATTATGATCAAACACACCGTGAAGAGAGAATCTCAAAATTGTAGGGCACTCGTAAGTGAGTGATACAATCCGTCCCTTTCACCAATACTGTATCACTAACTGATGCATCTAACATCAAAGATATGGTCAATAGCATACAACATCATTTAATCAGATATCTTCTAAGTTACTTCAAATCATGTCATAAGATAACAACAGAATAAGATCACATCACATCAACATATAACTTCACATCGTTTAACAATCACGATCGTAAGTAATTTAGTTCCAAATTCAAAGCATGTTCAGACACAATCATCACATAATAATATAACATACGCATCACTAGTCATTTCGTGATCAAATAATCACTAAGTTCCACAGTCACATCATAAGCATAATCAAACATTACCAAGAAAACACTGCTGGTCCAAATATCCAAAATGGAGGGGTGTTACATTCTCCCCCCCAAGGGTTAGGCTTACTCTTGGAAGCCTACAAACAAGAATAGGGATAGAACTCCCTCAAATCCAACTAACACACTATCAACCTATACATTCAACATGGTGAAGCATCCCACCATCAAATCTCCGAATCACATAACCATAGATTTAACATACATAGTGCCCTATGCACCAATACACATCTTCAAGAATCATCATAAAGCCACACCTAATGTAATATCATTTCAATGTTTACTCAAGGCAAGGTGTGCAACATTATCATTCCAACGTTCATCTAACTTTTGCATTTGAATCTAGGTACAATAGTTTAACATCTATGTGATCTCTTAAGACTCAACAATAAAGTTGGGGACTGTAGGTCTTACCAACTACATATGCACCTATTATGAAATTATCCTTATCATGCATTTGTTTCACTAATTCCCTTTCTCTAAACTTTACTTACTACATAACGATTTTCTATTCAAATTATACCTTTTTCCATAATTATGAATGCAACTTGGGGACTTAGGTCTTTTACCCAAGGTTTGATTCTAATAAAACAAACTTTCATGAATACATAAACATTTCTCATAAGATGCAACATATCCCACACACTTAAGGACAAACATCTTCATTAACCCAATAGAACGAGAGAGAGAAGACAAGATATTTACAGATCTAACATAGATACGAATGTAATCACGGTTTCATAATCACACACGCACTTTCACACAATGCATCAACCACATGAGAGCATGCACAAATCTCTATAATTAACAACATATTCATTCATTTCATATTTCATATTTCATAATTCTCTACTCAATACTACATGCAAAAGACAACTTCAACACCACATAAGGGTCAATCACACAATCACTTGCACAAAGAGTTGAAGCACAAGAAAACATGCATCATATACTTGCATGGAGGAGGAACAACAAAACTCCAAAAAGGGAATACACACCCAAGGAACTCCTTGATATCCTCAAGGTCAAACAAAGCGTTAAAAACAGGAGCATCATTCCTCCACAACACAAGACAAGGTTGGAAAATTCCACCCTCAGAAATTCCATACTAAGGCATTCAAGGCAAGAGGTTCTATGACTATCTCACCCCAACATGCACTTCGAACACACCCAAGAACACACTACAACCACACTCAAGAACCACTCAAAGGTCTCAACCCTTTACACAACGAAAGAGCCAAGCAACAAGAAGGAAGCCAAACAAAACACACCTCTTGGTAGGCTTGCGAGCCTAACCGTCACAAAAACATTCAACAAAAGACATGCAAGGGTGGAAACAACAACAAAACTGATTGTCGTCCACCACACACAACACATAAAAATCACACACAACACAATCATCCATAATTCATTCTTCCAATAGAAAGGATATCGATGCATTGCACACCACACCGAGGATCCTATCCTTTCCACTGGTTTCCTGCACCATTGGACCTATACCACTTAATGACAACTTATGAGAAAACAAGAGAAATCAACCCAAAAGGAAAACAATATGAAAGAGAAAAACAACTAATTCAATACAATCGGCTCATAGTGCCCAAAGTATAAACCTACACAACTTAGAACATAATGGGTCCAACATAATCCCAGAGTTCCCAGTGTTTAAACCTAGGCTCTGATACCATGTGTAACGCTCCGCCACACAACCCTAGGGAAAGTTTCAATTTACTAAACAATTGAACTATTTTTTTTTTATAAGAACAATAGCATGTAAGTTAGAACAACTAACATACAAGTTCACTTAACTAGAAGTATTAATATGTAAGACTCCGATTAATGCTAAACATAATTTGTGACATGAATTTCTTCAATTTATGATTAGATATATGGTGAATAATAAATAAGGTGATCTCTTAGCAAAATCCTTGTAATTTCACTTTGACATTATGTTCTTTTGTCACTACCTTGAAGGTGGAATACACTAGTATACTATGGAATGTAGATTGAAATTTAAATGGATTATTATATGGTTAAAGTTTAGAAGATTCACCTAATAGATTAATGTGATATAAAATGTTACTTATAATCATGTTGGTAATGTGCAGGAAGGTAACGGTGTTAGCATGAGAAGGGAGGACCATCGAGAGAAAATCAAAAGACATCTTCTGAGAATTTAAAGTTAAAATGTTGATAGATTAAGAGGAATCAAATAAACAAACAAGGGGACAGATAAATGTTGGAATCAAATCAAATACATCATTGGGAAGTTCTAAGTGTAGCCCTATTTGACTTGGAAGGGTTGAGGTTTGATATTTTGATTGGGTGATCCAATTGTAGGACATGTGATGTGAGTATGGTTGGGGTTGGAACCCCTGGTCAGGATCAAAATTCGTATGGATTCTTGTGTAGGTTTTGAAAAGGGATTATGGAGTCAATTTCCTTGGTTTTTGAACAAGAATAGACCCCTAGGACCTATACCTATGGGTTTGGAACCTTTTTAACATGTGAACTTGTCCTTGGGATGTGAAAAGACCCCTCAAAAGTCCACATTCATGAATGTGGCGAATTCAAAAGTGTTGGGGCTGGGGAAGAGTGACTTGTCACTCTCAACCTTCTACTCCTCAAAAAGTTCTTGGAATCAGCACAAGACTCACACATGTGAGAGAACTTGTGGGAAAGAGTGTGGGTTTGGAGGATCCCTATATATCACGATAGGATGGAAGATTTGGGCATTGCCCACTTCTCCTTATGGAGAACTCTAGTTGAGAAAGAAGAAAGAATAGGAAGAAGAAAGGAGGGTGATCAAGAGGGCTTGGTTGGAGAGGCAAGAAGGGTAGAAGAGCTTAATCTCTAATGAAAAAGATAAGTTTTCCCTTCTCCCCACTCCTCATTGAATTAATTGTTGTAAGAAGATAGTATGCTTGTAGGAATGTTTGTTGAGTATGGTGAGTGGAGAGCTTAGATGTTATGTTATCTTTAAATCTTGTAGAATATTGAGAAGACTCCATTTATCATCTTGGAGTTAATAAAATCCTTGCTCGGGGGTATGGCTAGAGCCCATGAGGCTCCATGACGCCATTATGGTAGGGTGGAGAGCAAGACCTTGTTCATGAGTTTGTAATTTATTTATTTTCCTCAAATATTGCAGTGATATTGTAAGTCTAAAAATATGGGATTCATATTTTTCAATAAAGAAAATAAAAGAGCTAGTCTTATTCTTGTATGTGTTATTCATTGTATTTCTAAGGGTTGATGCATTATTAGAAGTTAGTATTTTGTGGTGAAATGAAGAAAATAATGGGATATAATGTGCCTACTATCTTTCTTGCATAAGGAAATGATATTTCAATCACTAGTCTTTGTTCATTGTAAGAATAAGGAAAATATACTAATCTATCAAATGGTTGTAAGTTATAATGTTAGGAATGAAATGTGCTCAATATTGAAGGTGATCCAGTGTACAGATTTGTCTAAAAATGTCATATTGAAGCTGCTAAATATCTTTATAAGAAGTTCATCTTAATGTCAAACTATATATAATTAGCTTATCACAACTAGAAATTTAGAATAGTTTAGGTTCAAGAGTATTAAGTATCTCTAGTATGTTTCTGACTATTTGATCATATGAATAAATGAAAAGAGACAATGATATAAATCCAGTTTGTAATAATTAGGAGCCTCATATTTTTGTTAAGAAAATGCCTTACTTCTGTTGAGGAAAGAAGAGAATTAAAATTTCTGTAAATGGCCTAGATGCCTGCCGTAACAAAACCGTTATGTTTAGTATCTTTACTAGAAATGCCTTATACATCTGTATATCTGCACAAGAGATCATTTAAGAGTTGTAAGTATAGAGCAATAACAATCTTAACAAAACAGCTACACAATAGGATGTAGATGTGTTCACCTATTTTCGACTACAATGCAGAGCCATGGTCCTAATGTTTCAGTGGCTGAAATAAAATAAAATAAAATAAGTAATGCTAGAACGATAACAGTGCAAAGGAGAATGAAATAAAGATACCTCAACACTGGCATGATATGTTGAGGGCCTCCACTGTGAACCTCTATCTTATTACCACCGCCAACCCCTTAACTTGGCTTCAGATTCAATCATTCCCTTTAAACTCTCTGGAGAAGGATTTAGGATACTGTAGGTAAATTTCTGAGTAGCGAGATCAACATCTCTTCATCGAATTTTCTCTATATTCCTTTCCAACGCCTTAGAAAACTATTAGTATAACCTGAGACGCATCTTAAATATTGCCAGAGATAATATATCATTGATAAAGATTGGTACAGACTCCTCAGTGGCTCCAGCATGTTGCCTAGTTTGTTTTTTAAAAAAGAAGAAGGAGAGAATAGGCTGTGCATTTCATTATACCGGCTGATTAAACCAGTTATCATTACTGTTGACTCATCAGGATATAAAAATACTAATACCCTGCATTGGTTAAATGAGAATATCTAGTTCTTAGTGTTTGTTGTAAAAAAATAAAATAAAAAAATTTAGGCACTGTCACTTCCTTTCTGTCAGCCTGTGACACTTATTGTCATGACAGCCAATTCTAGGGTCGCCTGTACTATTTGGTTGAAAGTATGGAGCTTAACAATGCTAGTCTTATACCCAGCTTCAGATGTAGCAAGTCATATTAGTAGGGGTAGCCTAAGAAGAAGTTTAGCGCAGCCTTTGGAGGATGGAACGGCTTGTATTGTCAAATTCACAAACCTGCGCCAAAGCAAAAACAACAGTTTTAAATTCATTTATTTATTTGATGATTGAAATCATTGCATCTCAATAGAATATTGTAGTCTACACGCAGATTTCTAGATGATCCGTATGTTAGTCGATGGGCTCTGCAACATTAAATGTACAAGTGCTAGGACGGCAATGTTTTCAATCTCATAATTGTATTCATTTGCTGTTGGTCTGTCAATCGTGAGGAAGGAATGGCAAAATGAGTGTCACTGCCGTCTCATTCTTGTTTCCCTGCAGCCTAGCCTATCTTCCTCTGCAACATTGCTATGAAGTGTAATAGGCCTGGGGATGTTTCATGCACTTCATCCTTGCATCGGGCTGCATGTTCAACTGTCAAGAATCTCGTGATTTATCTCATATACTATATAAATAAGCACTTGAGTAGTGAGATATATGCGTACCCAATGAGTTTTCAATGAAAATCACCCTTCTATGGACAAGTGCATCATGTAGCGAATACCACCTATTAATGTTAACCTTGCAATGGAGCGGCAGCCGAAATAATAATGATATTTTTTTAAAAGAAAAGTGACACTCTACAATAGTGAGGCACCCATGACATCTCGTGCAAGCTTAGTGGGGATTGTTTGAAAACCAAAGTGAATAGGGGTAGATGTTTTGCGCTTAGCTTATTTTATTTATTACCTTCATTCCCAAAACGTGGAACTTAAATAAGAGCCATAAAAACATTCACATAATTTAGGACATAAGAGACATTAAAGTAAGTTTAAAAAAAAAACAGACATAAAAAAAATTAAAGGCCTAAATGAGGGGCTTCATGGCTTAAGAGCTTAAGATGGGGGTCTCACATTTATTAAGTTCAAATGGGAAGAAACCAAAACTAAAGAGAATTAATAGAACCTGTTCTTATAATAAGAAAGAGAGGGGAGATTCATCAAATACTTATTTTTGTCCTCTTTGATTTTTAAAGAAAAATAAATTAAAATTTAAATATGTATAAATAATTATATATTTATATTTAGTATTAAAAATTCACATAAATATTCGTAAATGGAAAATGAAATAAATAAAAAGGTGATAGGTAATTAAGTAAATAAATATCTTATATATATAGATAAGAGACCTTTTTTTTAAATATTAATATATTAAGATTATTTTTGGTTAAGTGTTAATATCATTAATTGATAATTATTGGTAACAATATATCGTTATAGACAATTAGTGATTTGGTAATGGCATTAATGGTTGTTATAATGGTAATAATATTTTGAGGTAAATTCAAGATTAAATAATAATATTATTAATTATAATAAAAGTATTATTATATTGCAAATTGAGATTTGAATATATTGATACCACCATTTGATTTAATAGGGTTATCTTGAATTGTGATGAGATGTTTAGATAACCATACTACTAATATTGGAGGATAATATTATTATTAATGTGATTCACATTAACATTGATATTAATTATGAGAATATTGATATTATCATAATTAACCCTACTAACATTACTTGGCGTTAGGATTAATGTTAATGTCATTAATCTATATGACTTGGACTTGTAATCCGTTCAAATGATAATGGTCCCTACCCTAGTTTAGTAGATCAAAATTTGAACATCAAGTGAAGATATAACGATCTAATCCTAATCGAATAGTCAATTGTTCCATGCAAGTTTAGTGTTGGTAGTAAACCTTGTCATCAGTTTGAGTAATAGGCCTAGTCATTAAACCTAATGGGAGTAATTATGGAAAACCTTTGTAACTCTTATCTTGAGTCATTTGTTGCTAAATCAAGAGTGCATCTTCTTCCCACTCCCTATCCTTGGACGACATGACAATGGTGAAGTTGCATGAGGAAACTTCACTCGATGTGTATAGGGTATTACCATGTACGTGCATGATTAAGAATTGTTATCATTTTATAGCATAGTTTTAAAAAAAAGTTAGTTGCAATTTTTTTTGTGTGTGAATTTTTGGGCATTACATAATATACAAGTTCACTTAACCATTGCCAACCAATCCTCTAAGGTTACGATACTATGTTACCTAAACCATATGCGGAACATGGATTAAAACCATATCATAATAATTACTTAACAAGTAAAGATCACATACATTCCAACATAATAATTTAGATTCAACAGTATGAGATACTTCTTGATTCCAATAACATGATTTACAATAAGAAAACAATGCTCATTCCCCGAATGAGGTAAGTCTAACAAATATGATTACATATTACAAATTCCACCTCGATAACAAAAGAGGGGTAAAAAAATACAATAAGAACTGAGAGAACAAGGCATGAGAAGAAACTGATTCCCATGAGCTCTCCAACTAGAAATCACGACCTCACGAACAAGAAGAAGAACCAACGGATTAAGATGCACGCCACCCGACCACGTGGAACCCCAAGGCCCCACTCCCTCCGTGCTAGGAGATAGTAACTAGGAATTCCAACACAAGACCATCTACCACTAGGCACAGACCACACCAAATTGATATGAAATAAATTCAAGACCTCAACACATGATTGAACGGTCATACGTACAACTCTAGGTATGACTCACACAACACTATCATAGGTTACATTGCTTCCAGACATAGAATAGATCAAGAGTGTCACAAATATCAAGTACAAAATGCTGACTTAGGAAGAGTGTCATCGCATAGCTCTTCAAGGGATATCCTTTGGGAATCTTCCTAGGCCCCGGCCCCCAATCCATGGGTTATCTTGGTAGCCTCAACCGAAATCCCGACACCAATGCTTACTCATGCGGAACCAAATACCTCTCATGAAGACGAGATAGATGATCTTGCCATTTCAGGCCTTCTCGTCTTATCCCAAGTCTCAAACTAGCCCTTGGGTCCATGAGCGAGGCACAAATTATCTTGTTTAATATTTGATGCAACCTAAGCTTCTAAAAGTTTAATTTAGTTATCACTGAATTAACCAACATACAAAGGGTTATCCTAGCACCACTTTGTGTGTCGGCGCCCATTGCAAGCCACTCTCCTAAGACAACACACATGGTTATAACCACAATAGGTGACCAAATAATATTACCTCTCCAATCCCAGGAGGTAACAAAACAAGGAATCTCACTCCAAACACTGGAGGAAAACACAGTTAAAACCTTCTCCATACACTGGAGGCAACAAGGACTAGCCCTCTCCAAACACGGGAGGAAACAAAGTCACATAATCCACTCCATACACTGGAGGAAAACAAAATACAAAATACCACTCCATCCAAAGGAGGCACAAATCACAATTACCCTCCACACAAAATATCCCACTCTAAGGAACTTCTCTGGAAGACTTACATAGACCTGTAACCCCATTTGCCCGACAAGGAAAAAAAAATTAAAAAAATGAAAGAAACATGATATAAAGCATTCTAGGCAATTCAATATCTAATGTTAGGGTTTCCTAAACCCAGCAATCACAGTTTTCAATCTTGCATTTACTCAATCAAATACATCAAATTCACTTCCCAACATTGAAGTATTGACAACCCAATCATTTTCTCTAAAATTTACAAGTAACTTCTCTAATCAAAGCGTTCAAATAAATACAATCATTTGACTAAAATATTCAATCATTTCTCTAGTATCACAATCATATAATATAAATGAAACTATTCGTTTAACAAAACATTTAGATTAAATAATAAGTCAAACAATTGCATCCCATAAGAAATTAAGTAATTAATTAACCTTATTTGCACAACTCAACAGTAGCTCAAAGCACATTGACAACTTAAAGGGGGTTCAAACCAATAGTATATTTCGTTTTCCCAATTACACATATTGATAAAATCAACCTTTGAAAATGAAAACATTTGATCATATAAAATCTACTTGATTATTATTATTTTTTTAAATAATCATTTGAATATAAAATCCACTTTTACTTCGATTACCTAACCAAAAGTCATTTTGAGATAATCAAAATCAATTTATAAATAAGTTAAACATTTGACATATATTCATCTGATTGGATTAAATCATTCGTTATCTTTAAGTTTCACGATTAAATTCATAATAAAAATATTTTAATAAATAAGCATTTAAATTAAATCACTTCATTCATAATTCTTCATAGGATAAATAAATTAATCATTTAAATTAAATCACTTCATTCATAATTCCTCATAGGATAAATAAATTAATCAAAGTCAATATTCTAAATGATACGTTTGATCAAACATCCATTTCATTTCATCTATACAAATGAGATGATTATTTTAACACTCCCCTTTTAACTATAAAAATATTGTTTAAACATATGTCTTCGAAACATTATTTTATGTTTGTAAGATTTACTAATTATTCTAGGTAAACAATAATGAAATTTTTAAATAAAGGTATTCGATTATAAAATCAACTTTTAAAATAATCATTAAATCATATAATACTCACGTGGCACCATTGGGGAATTTAGGTTTAATACTTTAATTCTATTGGCCCAATTATGTGTAAAGATTAAAATAATCTTTTTAAAACCAACCCATTTGACCAATTTTTAAATGGATCGTTTGGTTACAAAACCAATTCTTAATTAAATCATTTGATTTATAATATTCACCTTAAAATGATACACCATAAAATAATCTATTTTCGAATCCAAATATCTATAAAACATACGCGGAAAAGTATATATATAAATATATAATTAACGTGTTTATATATATAAATATAAATATACCTCCATTTAAAATACAATTATTTAAACATATTTTAAATCCACAAATTAAATTTTCCATAATACAAATCATTTATTACAATAATGATCCCCTTCACTAGAATAGTCGCATAACATTTTAATATTTCTAATTTAATATTTAACATTATTTCCCTATTTACTATTTAACATTATTTTAATGTCAAATATAAAAATAAATTATTTAAATACAAATTTAAACACTCGTTTAAAATTTCCATATTATAAATTATTCTTTAACTATATGAATTCTCTACATATAATTTAAAATTGATAAATATATAATATATTTATATTATAATAAATATATAATATATACATAAATTAAATTTATTATATATATTATATATGTATTATAATAAATATATTATAAAACGAATTAAATTAACACAAAAAAAATAAATAATAAATTTAATATATTATAAAAAAGAAAAAGGCCAAAGGCCTTTGGATACGTTGCAGCCCCAACAGGGAACGCACCCCTGTGGTGGCTGCTTGCAGCCCCCTCCCCAATCATGGGGAGCGCTGCATAGCCAGCGCCCCCATAGATGGGGGGTGGCTGTGGGCAGCCCCACAAAACAACATAAATAATTTTATTTTTTTTAATTTGATTAATACGAATTTACCGTTTGCAAAGCGAAAAAATGAAAAAAAAAAAAAAATCCTGGTCTGGTAAAAATCAGAACGAATTTCACACAGCCATTTTTAAAAATAATAAATCTTTTAAGAAAAAACTCCAGCCTACACAGATTTTATATGTAAAGATAAATATCATTTCACCTAATAACATGGATTTTTCTGGTTTTCCCCAAACTGGCAAAAGGGATCAAATCTTTTCATTTGAATCATTTTTCAAGATATATTGCTTGTTATAAAACAAATTTTCATGGTTTAATTTGATTTCATACAATATTTCAAAGATTACACACAGCTAACAAAGATTTCCAAACATTCATAACAATATTTAACCTATTTTCAAAATGATTCAAAGTAAGAGTATGAAGAACCTGATTTTTCTCCAAGATTTGCATATTGGAATGGAGCTTTCAAGAACCTCTTCAAATTCACCTCCAGCAACTTTCAATCTCTTTCCCCAAAACCAAAACCAAAACCACCACCAAGAAGATCTCTCTCCCCAAAATAATGCAAGATTCCCAAAAAAAATAATGAGAGCTCATTTTTTTCCAAAAATAGGGTTTTTTCCAATTTGGTCCAAAAGGAAACCCTATTTCCCCACTCACAAAATATATTTTTAAAAAACAGCAGAATATTTCAAGTTTTTAATTCAAAATCCAATTTCAAATTTTTAATTCTAAAACCCATCTCATAAATTTTTTATTTTTTATAATTTATAAATCTCACTTCAAAGTTTTAATTCATAATTCCCACTTCTAATTTTAATTTTATAAAACCAATTTTTGAATTTTAATTCAAAAATCAATTTCAAATTTTTAATTCTAACTTTATGCATTTTTCAAACTTCTCATAAAACAAAGGGCATTTCAAATTGCGAAGAATTTATTTTCTTATGATTTTCAAAAGTAAAATTAAAACACACTATCCTTGATTTATTTATTTTAATTTAATCGTAACTATTCAAACACGATTTTAATTAAAACCTAAATATTCAATATAACTTCCATTTTCAATTTTATTTGAATTTAGGTATACAATAATGCCAAAATCACTATTTCGTTTAATACATCACTATTAATCTAATTAACTAATAAACTAAATCTAGTTTATTAATTAATCAAATCAATCAATAACCCAATAATTATTTTATTAATTTCATCAAATAAATCAATAAAATAAATCACATTTCAACATTTCAACTAAACACATTTAATCATCAATTAAACTATGCAAGTCATTTAATAAACTTTAAACTTGAAATTAAATAAACACTCAAGGGGAAACTAACCAAGTTAAAACAACTGACCCCGATGACAACTTGACAACACGCTATGACTAGGGTGACGACTTGGCTCGAAATACCTAGCTACTATCTCCCAATCAATTACCATTGGTAAATGGACATGCTCAGACCTGTGAAGCCAGGTGGAGTCGATGTCATGTACCTGCCAACCTGCAGCAAAGAACATGTCGTATGTGCAAAACATATATATATATATTATGATCAAACACACCGTGAAGAGAGAATCTCAAAATTGTAGGGCACTCGTAAGTGAGTGATACAATCCGTCCCTTTCACCAATACTGTATCACTAACTGATGCATCTAACATCAAAGATATGGTCAATAGCATACAACATCATTTAATCAGATATCTTCTAAGTTACTTCAAATCATGTCATAAGATAACAACAGAATAAGATCACATCACATCAACATATAACTTCACATCGTTTAACAATCACGATCGTAAGTAATTTAGTTCCAAATTCAAAGCATGTTCAGACACAATCATCACATAATAATATAACATACGCATCACTAGTCATTTCGTGATCAAATAATCACTAAGTTCCACAGTCACATCATAAGCATAATCAAACATTACCAAGAAAACACTGCTGGTCCAAATATCCAAAAGCAGTGTTGCATCGAGAATTTTGAGAACTCTACAAATGGAAATAGAGGTCTAAGAACTACCATTAAAGGACTGAAAAAATAGAGCATAAGAAGCCCACAAGGAACCATATGCCCCTAGGAAAATATGTCCTTGTATCTAGACTAGAAAAAACAAGATAAGTAAAGAGTTACTTACACTTCCTAGATTTTCCTGCAATTTACTGTTTCATTTTATCAATTATTGAATTCTTGCATTTTACATATTAGAGCACATTGTCTAATTAGGTTAATCAACGAAAATCATTTCCAATCCATTTGAAGAACCTAAAATATGTAGATCTAGGTGTAATTGCATCACCTTCATGGTTGAAAGTCAACATACACACCTTCTAGATCTCCATCTTAATTAAACAATAGGAAAGAAACACAAGAAAAATAAAATAAAAAAACACATTAGACCTAGGGTTTCTATTTTCTTTATTTCTTTTTCATGAACTTGACTTGTTAATATTACAAACCTTTAGAAATTTCATACTATATTTTTAGTTTTGCATTATTTTTTATTTCTCATTTAGGGTTTCACTTTTGCATCATAAAAAACATCAAAATTAAAAAAATGCATTTCATTTTACATCATAGGTTACATTATGATTCATTCCAATCAATTATATCAAATCTACATTGAACATTGCATTCATAATTGTCATTTTCATTTGTACACATTTTCCATTGAATCACATTACAATAATTTGATCAAATTCTAGAGAAATGATGACATTCACACTTCTAACTTGCAAAAAAAAATAAAGAAATTAGATAGTCTAGTAAACATTCATTTTCTCATTTTTCAGTCACCCAATCAAGGACTCAGAAACCCTTGGGTGCCTTTGTCCTCCTACAATTGCATCAAAAATTTGTTTTACACATGTCTTTCTTTGTTTCCTTAGTTATCTTGTGCTTACAGATCTCTATTTTTAAATTATTAATTGCATTCATTTAGGAATCTTTCATATAGCTCAAAAAGTGATAAAAAGGTGATTTTTTTTCATTTTTTTTGTTTTAAATTTGCATCAAAATCATCATTTTCTGATTTAGACATCTTAATCAATCAATTTGTGCATTCTAGATTAGAAAATTCAATTCAAAATTATCATTTGTTTTTCACACATTGTCACACACTGGGATTGGCATAAATTAAGCAAAATCTAGAAATATATTTACTATCAAAATTATTTGCAACTAGACCCATAATCCTTCAGAAGAATCATACACAATCCAACTTTGAATTTCTTGAAAACTTGCACAAGACAAATCTATGTTTGTAATGCCTTGCAAGAAAGCCAAAGGATACATTACATCTAGCATTTATGGCACCAATTTTTTTTTAAAAGTACTAACATACATCATAGTAATCATATATCACATGAAATGAAAACTAAACATGAACTACATATAACAAATCCCTCGGGTTTACATGACTGCATTATTTTTTTTTTACATCATTATATCACATGAAGAGTAAGTATACACCAGTAATCATAAGATAACATGAGCATGGTTAACACATTAATCAAGGGTTACAATATTACAATGCCGCTTCCCAACATGAATGGAGAAGATACAATATAATGGAATGTTACATTTGAAATGAAGGAGTACAAAGCTGCAATACTGGATTCAACTCTGGATCAACTTAGGAATCACTGCAAGGTACAATTTTTGCACTTCTCGATCGACGATTGGGGACCCAATGGGGTGCATAGCACGTTCCACCCAACCACGTGGACCCGAAGGCCCACCCCCCATGCTAAGAGATGACAAGAAGGATCCCCAACAATAACCATCATACAGAACAAGGATAAAAGACTTCACAACAGGATCCACAATAACATAAAGCAATCTCAACACAAGATATAACCAACACAAGATGTGCCAAACATAAGGGATAACCAATAAAGCATCACATACAAATGCCAACATGTGCTTCCAGAGACCCAAGAATAACATAGAGGGAAACAAAAACAAACATAGTTGTTTAAGGAAGAGTGTCATCACAATGATGCATGGGTTACCCTGGCGAATCTTCCTAGGCCCCGGCCCCCAACTTGGGCTACCCTGGTGACCTCTTACGAAACCCGGCCCCACATGCAATCCAATGCGGCATCGATTATCTTTCATAAGGACAAGATAATGATTTTGCCATTCCAGGCCTTCTCAACTCATCTCAAGCCATACAAGCACTTGAGCCATGAGTGAGGCATTCACTTATATCTTGTTAATGTGTGATTCTATCCAAAACCCCTAATTAAATATTAATGTTTTCACTTGATTAATAAACTTCCAATGAGTTACCCTGAGACCCTTCTCGGGTCTCGGCCCTCATTGAAAGCCACTCCCCTTATGAACAACAAAACTCAAAAGACACTATCAGGTAAGCCCCCATACACAACATATAAAGCCACAAGATAATTTGCATTAAGCAAGGCATACACCATCCTACGCAAAATCTTCATAACGAAACTATTTTCAAGTGCAAGGCTAAATCCCATAACATCAAATAGATCATACGAAGCAATAGTTCACAAAGAATTAACTTTACCAACTCACAAAATCAAAATCTTCCCAAGAACAAAATGGCTCAACCGGACTTCCTCCCAAAATAATATCTCATAACCATCTCAATACCAAAATCCACCACTATAATCAAAGGAAAAGTCAACCAACAATACATCATGACTGAGACATAGAACAAGGCTCACAAATATTCTCATCACAAATTGACACAACACATCACACATTAAATCCATAAAGGAGCTAAGAATTACATATAGAATCCTTAAGGCATTTTATCTCACATTCCTAAATAATGCTATAAATAACATAGGATACAAAATAGGTTTACATTGAAATTCATTCCGAGTTTTCTAAATAATCTTTTATCTACAACCTTGCATGTAATTGGATCGAAATTCATACAAAGAACATATAATTCTTTATTTGAGCTGAACATGTAAACAAATCATTTCTCTCCAGTACATTATATTTCTGACATCTTCGTAGAAAGAACATATACAATTATACCCATAGACAAGTATATTAGCAACCGATATTCTTTAATCTCACATGAAGTATTCTAGTTCAATTTCTCTATTCACCTATCCTTAAGCAATCAATTACCCTACATATTACCTATCTTTCATAATAATATAATTAAAGATTACTTATAAATTAAAAAACTTCTATTCTATAACCTTTAATTCACTCAACTTAATTTAATCTTTTAATCCTTTTTTTTATATACTTCTTACCCATTACAAATAATAGTTGCCAAAGAACATCTTATCTAATTCACTCCACCTTTAATAGGAAGTTGTAAAAGTAAATAAGCAAACTATTGGCATATACTATATAAATACATAACTCTCACCTATATTCATAAATTATATATACCCGTATGAATACATATATGTCATTGCGGAATCTCACACACATATACATATATGATTAAGAATATAAACAGTGGTGGATGAGATTATAATTACAACAGTCTCCTTCAATCATAAGTACCATCATCTAGAACACCCAACCGATCTCCTAAATACTCAAAGCTTTTGTTTCCTAATGAGTGAAGATCAGATATCTGCACATTGGTCTTCAGACTTCTAAAATTATATATAAATCTCCCCATTGTTATCAACTCTCTGATAGAAATGGTATCTACTGACTACTATCAATAATGCTTATTCCTCTTGTGAAATACAAGATTCTTGGATAATGCTATATATGAATCTTTTACAAACTATCTATTATCTAATACACACTGAGCAGCTGCCATCATCATTCATACGAATGCTCTCACAGAAGTTAAAGTTAAATATTGTTATGTAAAACAAGGGCTGGGAAATCTGACTAAGCCCATACAATGGAGAAGGAAGCCCATACCAAAGGACAGAGACTTTGCAACAAGCAATAGAAAATAGAATGGAGCAGGAGAACGAGTCAGTCCTCTTAAATGATGCTGATATTAAGATTTAAAGAACTGCAGATAAAAATCAGCCAGAAAGTTTTTGAGAAAGTTGTTATAATTGCCTAGATGGTATGATTACCTGAGTATGCCCTTTAAACTGTAGAGCACCATATGTATAACATGTAAAATTAGATTCGATTATCGTGGAAATTGCTAGATTCTAAAATCATATATAAATTAAGCATAATATCAGGATGTTATAGCTTCTGCCTGAATTAATAATATTTAAGTACCTAAAATCTGCTAGCTTTTTATTGGCCAAAAATTCATTTTTATATTCTCTATAAGGAGAGTTTTCAAGAACACGATGTCTACCCAGTCTAGAGTTTGGTCATCTGAGGTTACAAAGATCAGGCCATAGCCTTCAGCCTCTTGCATTTCATATTTGAGCTTTTCTTCCAATGGTAGTTGAACGAACTCCCTCACAATTTCCTTCATTCTTTCCATCATAGACAGAGGAATTCCATGATTGACAACTTGAAAAAAAATCCCTGAGATCAACATTGCAAAGACGGGAATTATTGTTCAGCCAGATTGAGCAAAAGCGATAACTCTTCTAAACACCAATGGGTTTCAGCATGATTGGGTGAAATTTTAGCTATATGAAGGAAGAAGTAGTGATGGCATCTTGTATTTCAAATGGAGTGGAATCACCGAATTCGGGCTCTGGTTCATTTGAGAAAAATTCAACTCCCATGGATTTGAAGGTTTTGTAGATAGAGTTGGCCACTGTTTTCTTGGTGTCAGGGCCACAGTGACTTATGAATACAACATACCCCCTTTGTTGGAGTAGAAGATGATGTAGAGGCTTTTCCCCTTGTCATACTATTGAAATGAAATGAAAGAATTAAGGTGCAAGCAATCTATGAACCCCAAAACATCATAAAAGCCCTAACCAGTTTGTAAACCCCTCAAATCTAGACCTTTAGCAATGAATTCTGATTTCGCCTCCTGATACAAGGTGCTAAGAAGAACTAAAACAAGGCAGGGGTAGAATGAATAAAAGAGAAAGGTAAGACAGAGAGCTTAGAAATTGGAGTACTTAATACCAATAATGTGTGGGTGCACCTACACACAATAATTTTCTATGAGGTTTCTACATGATGAAGAGTGGTGTGGGAAGTACGCGAAAAAGGAATGAATTATTGCCTAGAGACAGCCTCTATCAAGTGAGAGGAACGTAAATTATTACCCATTCACCTCATTCACAGTTTGACTTATTAGAACTACAAAGTAAAACTGGTACACAAACACTGCCGAAGACATAAAATGAATGAAGAATTCCCCCCATCGACAGCTAACCGATTCCCCATTCATCCTATTCATAGATTTCATGTGCTATTATTTCTCTTCACCTCGCCTCCACCATTTATACAATTCCTTACATGTTTTCTTTGGATTCAACACAAGCCCACAAAAATTTTCACATTGAAAGATAGAAAGAAATCTCTAAACTAACCTTTGACGGGGATTCTTGTTTTTTTTTTTTTTTAGCAACAGTAGTCTGAACAGAAGATGCTCGGTTCCTGGTTCCTTGCCTGCCAGTTCCATAGGACCTGTAACTTACCGACTTCGAACAAGGAAATGCTACCCCATGGCCACTCAACATTCCAATTCCAGAATGCTACATATTTCTGTGCATGCCCTCTATTGACTCCTACCCATTTTTTTAAGCCGTTGATACATGCCTCGGAAAAATGCATAAGGCGGAATTCTCCAGACAAGAGGCAGTTTTCTAGCAGGAATGTAGTTTGCATGGCGTATTAATTAGAAAGAGTGGTTTTTTTTTTAGTGGTGGCTCATGCAACCAATTACAATCAGTTTAAAATTAAATTCTTTCCCCCATGCAAGGAAACCGCAACAAAATTGAAGGAGAGGACTCTCACTTGAATTCAACTTGCTATAACTCTCCTTTTTAAAAAAAAAAAAAATTTATCCTTTTAGATAAATACTAATTTATTTCAATTAAACCATTAATAATATTTTATTAACAACTTTTATTTAAAATATCATATTACCACAAACACAAAATAAAACAATACCTAACCATTCTTAATTCATAATAAGGCAGAAAACATCACATGATGACACGAATGAAGGGCACTACATTCTCCCCCCAAAGGACTCGACTTACTCCTAGAAGTCGCATGGTTAAACAAAGTATTCATAATTATAAGAGTCATCAAAATTCAAGTAACCGAATATGTAAACAATCAACAACATGTCATCACAAGTTAAACATTATAATCACGATATCAACACTACAACACAATTCCAAAAAGTGAAAGAACAACAAAAACATTTGACAAAACACAAAATCCATACCAACTGGGTTACATAGAGGGGTACATATTCTTGTCAAGGATGATGGAAAAGTTGGGTAACCTTCTTGTCAACTCTATTTTTCCACATTATTCCCATTGGGTTTCATGAGGCTCGCCCAGTCCTGCCAGAGCAGGTGGAATCGAGGCTTACTACCTGCAATCCTGCATAAAAGAAAATGTTGTGTACACCATATATATATATATCAAATCAACCTAGTGTAGAGGGAGTTTTCATGTCGTATGCCTCTCATGAATGAGTGATACGACATCATCCTTCTGACACTCTACAATTAGTGATACATCATAAAAAATCATAAAAAAAAATTACTAATTAGATGCAACGATAGTACTAAATCCACATATTAGGAATAACCAATTATTTACCTTCATCATCGAGATTCGAAGCCGACTACCTGAAAATCATAAACTAAGATGGAAACATAACACATTAGCACCAGTTATTCATGCTAATTCATTGCCAAGATACAAATTTCTGGTTAAACTTCATCATTTAAACATCATGTACTACATTCTATTCATTACTGAATGCAAAATCTCACAATATATATGTCACAAGATCATAATTTATGACCTTTTAGAAACAAAAACATAATTATCTCTTCAAAACACACATAATTTCATATTTAACACACACATACACTGCATATACACTCAAATTCACTTCATGCTAGAGACACCACAAAATGACTCAAGGGTAACACAAGAGTTCAAAAATGCATTTCTAGTAGAAAGGACATCGGTGCATTGCGCACTACACCGAGGGTCCTATCCTTTCCACTAGATTTCTGCACCATAGAACCTACATCAACCAAAGACAAACTAAGGCAACCAAGTACAGACTTCACAAACAGACTGACACACCCTTACGAGTACGAGCAACTAGGTCAACACAATGGGCTCATAGTGCCCCAGTGTATAAACCTTGCTCTGATACCAACTGTAATGCCCCACCAAGCAAGCCCAAAGGATACATTACATCTAGCATTTATGGTACCAATTTTTTTTTTAAAGTGTACTAATATACATCATAATAATCATACATCACATGAAATGAAACTAAACATGAACTACATATAACAAATCCCTCGGGTTTACAAGACTGCATTACTTTTCACAACAACTTTATTACATTACATGAAAGGTAGTATATACAGTATTCATAAGATAACATGAGCATGGTTAAAACATTAATCAAGGATTACAATATTAAAATGTCATTTCCCAACATAAATGGGGAAGATACAATAAAATGGAATGTTACATTTGAAATGAAGGAGCACAAGCTGCAATACTGGATTCAACTCTGGATCAACTTAGGAGTCACTGCAAGGTACAATTTTGCTCTTCTCGATTGACGATTGGGGACCCAATGGGGTGCATAGCACGTTCCACCCAACCACGTGGACCTGAAGGCCCACCCCCCGTGCTAAGAGATGACAATAAGGAATCCCAAACTAAACCATCATACAAAACAAGGATACAAGACTTCACAACAAGATCCACAATAACATAAGGCAATCTCAACACAAGATATAACCAACACAAGATGTGCCAAACATAAGGGATAACCAATAAAGCATCACATACAAATGCCATCATGTGCTTCCAAAGACCCAAGAATAACATAGAGGGAAACAAAAACAAACATAGTTGTTTAAGGAAGAGTGTCATCGCAATGATGCATGGGTTACCCTGGCAAATCTTCCTAGGCCCCGACCCCCAACTTGGGTTACCCTGGTGACCTCTTACGAAACCAGGCCCCACATGCAATCCAATGTGGCATCGATTATCTTTCATAAGGACAAGACAATGATTTCACCATTCCAGGCCTTCTCAACTCATCTCAAGCCCATACAAGCACTTGAGTAATGGGTGAGGCATTCACTTATATCTTGTTAATGTGTGATTCTATCCAAAACCCCTAATTAAATATTAATGTTTTCACTTGATTAATAAACTTCCAATGAGTTACGCTGGGACCTCTTCCGGGTCCCAGCCCTCATTGAAAGCCACTCCCCTTATGAACAACAAAACTCAAAAGACACTATCAGGTAAGCCCCCATACACAATAAATAAAGCCACAAGATAATTTACATTACGCAAGGCATACACCATCCTACACAAAATCTTCATAACGAAACTGTTTTCAAGTGCAAAACTAAATCCCATAACATCAAATAGATCATACGAGCAATAATTCACAAAGAATTAACTTAACCAACTCACAAAATGAAAATCTTCCCAAGAAAAAAAGGGCTCAATCGGACTTCCTCCCAAAATAATATCTCATAACCATCTCAATACCAAAATCCACCACTATAATCAAAGGAAAAGTCAACCAACAATACATCATGACTGAGACATAGAACAAGGCTCACAAATATTCTCATCACAAATTGACACAACACATCACACATTAAATCCATAAAGGACCTAAGAATTACATATAGAATCCTTAAGGCATTTTATCTCACATTCCTAAATAATGCTATAAATAACACAGGATACAAAATAGGCTTACATTGAAATTCATTCCGAGTTTTCTAAATAAACTTTTATCTACAACCTTGCATGTAATTGGATCGAAATTCATACAAAGAACATATAGTTCTTTATTTGAGCTGAACATGTAAACAAATCATTTCTCTCCAGTATATTATATTTCTGACATCTTCGTAGAAAGAACATATACAATTATACCCATAGACAAGTATATTAACAACCGATATTCTTTAATTTCACATGAAGTATTCTAGTTCAATTTCTCTATTCACCTATCCTTAAGCAATCAATTACCCTACATATTACCTATCTTTCATAATAATATAATTAAAGATTACTTATAAATTAAAAAACTTCTATTCTATAACCTTTAATTCACTCAACTTAATTTAATCTTTTAATCCTTTTTTTTATATACTTCTTACCCATTACAAATAATAGTTGCCAAAGAACATCTTATCTAATTCACTCCATCTTTAATAGGAAGTTGTAAAAGTAAATAAGCAAACTATTGGCATATACTATATAAATACATAACTCTCACCTATATTCATAAATTATATATACCCGTATGAATACATATATGTCATTGCGGAATCTCACACACATATACATATATGATTAAGAATATAAACAGTGGTGGATGAGATTATAATTACAACAGTCTCCTTCAATCATAAGTACCATCATCTAGAACACCCAACCGATCTCCTAAATACTCAAAGCTTTTGTTTCCTAATGAGTGAAGATCAGATATCTGCACATTGGTCTTCAGACTTCTAAAATTATATATAAATCTCCCCATTGTTATCAACTCTCTGATAGAAATGGTATCTACTGACTACTATCAATAATGCTTATTCCTCTTGTGAAATACAAGATTCTTGGATAATGCTATATATGAATCTTTTACAAACTATCTATTATCTAATACACACTGAGCAGCTGCCATCATCATTCATACGAATGCTCTCACAGAAGTTAAAGTTAAATATTGTTATGTAAAACAAGGGCTGGGAAATCTGACTAAGCCCATACAATGGAGAAGGAAGCCCATACCAAAGGACAGAGACTTTGCAACAAGCAATAGAAAATAGAATGGAGCAGGAGAACGAGTCAGTCCTCTTAAATGATGCTGATATTAAGATTTAAAGAACTGCAGATAAAAATCAGCCAGAAAGTTTTTGAGAAAGTTGTTATAATTGCCTAGATGGTATGATTACCTGAGTATGCCCTTTAAACTGTAGAGCACCATATGTATAACATGTAAAATTAGATTCGATTATCGTGGAAATTGCTAGATTCTAAAATCATATATAAATTAAGCATAATATCAGGATGTTATAGCTTCTGCCTGAATTAATAATATTTAAGTACCTAAAATCTGCTAGCTTTTTATTGGCCAAAAATTCATTTTTATATTCTCTATAAGGAGAGTTTTCAAGAACACGATGTCTACCCAGTCTAGAGTTTGGTCATCTGAGGTTACAAAGATCAGGCCATAGCCTTCAGCCTCTTGCATTTCATATTTGAGCTTTTCTTCCAATGGTAGTTGAACGAACTCCCTCACAATTTCCTTCATTCTTTCCATCATAGACAGAGGAATTCCATGATTGACAACTTGAAAAAAAATCCCTGAGATCAACATTGCAAAGACGGGAATTATTGTTCAGCCAGATTGAGCAAAAGCGATAACTCTTCTAAACACCAATGGGTTTCAGCATGATTGGGTGAAATTTTAGCTATATGAAGGAAGAAGTAGTGATGGCATCTTGTATTTCAAATGGAGTGGAATCACCGAATTCGGGCTCTGGTTCATTTGAGAAAAATTCAACTCCCATGGATTTGAAGGTTTTGTAGATAGAGTTGGCCACTGTTTTCTTGGTGTCAGGGCCACAGTGACTTATGAATACAACATACCCCCTTTGTTGGAGTAGAAGATGATGTAGAGGCTTTTCCCCTTGTCATACTATTGAAATGAAATGAAAGAATTAAGGTGCAAGCAATCTATGAACCCCAAAACATCATAAAAGCCCTAACCAGTTTGTAAACCCCTCAAATCTAGACCTTTAGCAATGAATTCTGATTTCGCCTCCTGATACAAGGTGCTAAGAAGAACTAAAACAAGGCAGGGGTAGAATGAATAAAAGAGAAAGGTAAGACAGAGAGCTTAGAAATTGGAGTACTTAATACCAATAATGTGTGGGTGCACCTACACACAATAATTTTCTATGAGGTTTCTACATGATGAAGAGTGGTGTGGGAAGTACGCGAAAAAGGAATGAATTATTGCCTAGAGACAGCCTCTATCAAGTGAGAGGAACGTAAATTATTACCCATTCACCTCATTCACAGTTTGACTTATTAGAACTACAAAGTAAAACTGGTACACAAACACTGCCGAAGACATAAAATGAATGAAGAATTCCCCCCATCGACAGCTAACCGATTCCCCATTCATCCTATTCATAGATTTCATGTGCTATTATTTCTCTTCACCTCGCCTCCACCATTTATACAATTCCTTACATGTTTTCTTTGGATTCAACACAAGCCCACAAAAATTTTCACATTGAAAGATAGAAAGAAATCTCTAAACTAACCTTTGACGGGGATTCTTGTTTTTTTTTTTTTTTAGCAACAGTAGTCTGAACAGAAGATGCTCGGTTCCTGGTTCCTTGCCTGCCAGTTCCATAGGACCTGTAACTTACCGACTTCGAACAAGGAAATGCTACCCCATGGCCACTCAACATTCCAATTCCAGAATGCTACATATTTCTGTGCATGCCCTCTATTGACTCCTACCCATTTTTTTAAGCCGTTGATACATGCCTCGGAAAAATGCATAAGGCGGAATTCTCCAGACAAGAGGCAGTTTTCTAGCAGGAATGTAGTTTGCATGGCGTATTAATTAGAAAGAGTGGTTTTTTTTTTAGTGGTGGCTCATGCAACCAATTACAATCAGTTTAAAATTAAATTCTTTCCCCCATGCAAGGAAACCGCAACAAAATTGAAGGAGAGGACTCTCACTTGAATTCAACTTGCTATAACTCTCCTTTTTAAAAAAAAAAAAAATTTATCCTTTTAGATAAATACTAATTTATTTCAATTAAACCATTAATAATATTTTATTAACAACTTTTATTTAAAATATCATATTACCACAAACACAAAATAAAACAATACCTAACCATTCTTAATTCATAATAAGGCAGAAAACATCACATGATGACACGAATGAAGGGCACTACATTCTCCCCCCAAAGGACTCGACTTACTCCTAGAAGTCGCATGGTTAAACAAAGTATTCATAATTATAAGAGTCATCAAAATTCAAGTAACCGAATATGTAAACAATCAACAACATGTCATCACAAGTTAAACATTATAATCACGATATCAACACTACAACACAATTCCAAAAAGTGAAAGAACAACAAAAACATTTGACAAAACACAAAATCCATACCAACTGGGTTACATAGAGGGGTACATATTCTTGTCAAGGATGATGGAAAAGTTGGGTAACCTTCTTGTCAACTCTATTTTTCCACATTATTCCCATTGGGTTTCATGAGGCTCGCCCAGTCCTGCCAGAGCAGGTGGAATCGAGGCTTACTACCTGCAATCCTGCATAAAAGAAAATGTTGTGTACACCATATATATATATATCAAATCAACCTAGTGTAGAGGGAGTTTTCATGTCGTATGCCTCTCATGAATGAGTGATACGACATCATCCTTCTGACACTCTACAATTAGTGATACATCATAAAAAATCATAAAAAAAAATTACTAATTAGATGCAACGATAGTACTAAATCCACATATTAGGAATAACCAATTATTTACCTTCATCATCGAGATTCGAAGCCGACTACCTGAAAATCATAAACTAAGATGGAAACATAACACATTAGCACCAGTTATTCATGCTAATTCATTGCCAAGATACAAATTTCTGGTTAAACTTCATCATTTAAACATCATGTACTACATTCTATTCATTACTGAATGCAAAATCTCACAATATATATGTCACAAGATCATAATTTATGACCTTTTAGAAACAAAAACATAATTATCTCTTCAAAACACACATAATTTCATATTTAACACACACATACACTGCATATACACTCAAATTCACTTCATGCTAGAGACACCACAAAATGACTCAAGGGTAACACAAGAGTTCAAAAATGCATTTCTAGTAGAAAGGACATCGGTGCATTGCGCACTACACCGAGGGTCCTATCCTTTCCACTAGATTTCTGCACCATAGAACCTACATCAACCAAAGACAAACTAAGGCAACCAAGTACAGACTTCACAAACAGACTGACACACCCTTACGAGTACGAGCAACTAGGTCAACACAATGGGCTCATAGTGCCCCAGTGTATAAACCTTGCTCTGATACCAACTGTAATGCCCCACCAAGCAAGCCCAAAGGATACATTACATCTAGCATTTATGGTACCAATTTTTTTTTTAAAGTGTACTAATATACATCATAATAATCATACATCACATGAAATGAAACTAAACATGAACTACATATAACAAATCCCTCGGGTTTACAAGACTGCATTACTTTTCACAACAACTTTATTACATTACATGAAAGGTAGTATATACAGTATTCATAAGATAACATGAGCATGGTTAAAACATTAATCAAGGATTACAATATTAAAATGTCATTTCCCAACATAAATGGGGAAGATACAATAAAATGGAATGTTACATTTGAAATGAAGGAGCACAAGCTGCAATACTGGATTCAACTCTGGATCAACTTAGGAGTCACTGCAAGGTACAATTTTGCTCTTCTCGATTGACGATTGGGGACCCAATGGGGTGCATAGCACGTTCCACCCAACCACGTGGACCTGAAGGCCCACCCCCCGTGCTAAGAGATGACAATAAGGAATCCCAAACTAAACCATCATACAAAACAAGGATACAAGACTTCACAACAAGATCCACAATAACATAAGGCAATCTCAACACAAGATATAACCAACACAAGATGTGCCAAACATAAGGGATAACCAATAAAGCATCACATACAAATGCCATCATGTGCTTCCAAAGACCCAAGAATAACATAGAGGGAAACAAAAACAAACATAGTTGTTTAAGGAAGAGTGTCATCGCAATGATGCATGGGTTACCCTGGCAAATCTTCCTAGGCCCCGACCCCCAACTTGGGTTACCCTGGTGACCTCTTACGAAACCAGGCCCCACATGCAATCCAATGTGGCATCGATTATCTTTCATAAGGACAAGACAATGATTTCACCATTCCAGGCCTTCTCAACTCATCTCAAGCCCATACAAGCACTTGAGTAATGGGTGAGGCATTCACTTATATCTTGTTAATGTGTGATTCTATCCAAAACCCCTAATTAAATATTAATGTTTTCACTTGATTAATAAACTTCCAATGAGTTACGCTGGGACCTCTTCCGGGTCCCAGCCCTCATTGAAAGCCACTCCCCTTATGAACAACAAAACTCAAAAGACACTATCAGGTAAGCCCCCATACACAATAAATAAAGCCACAAGATAATTTACATTACGCAAGGCATACACCATCCTACACAAAATCTTCATAACGAAACTGTTTTCAAGTGCAAAACTAAATCCCATAACATCAAATAGATCATACGAGCAATAATTCACAAAGAATTAACTTAACCAACTCACAAAATGAAAATCTTCCCAAGAAAAAAAGGGCTCAATCGGACTTCCTCCCAAAATAATATCTCATAACCATCTCAATACCAAAATCCACCACTATAATCAAAGGAAAAGTCAACCAACAATACATCATGACTGAGACATAGAACAAGGCTCACAAATATTCTCATCACAAATTGACACAACACATCACACATTAAATCCATAAAGGACCTAAGAATTACATATAGAATCCTTAAGGCATTTTATCTCACATTCCTAAATAATGCTATAAATAACACAGGATACAAAATAGGTTTACATTGAAATTCATTCCGAGTTTTCTAAATAATCTTTTATCTACAACCTTGCATGTAATTGGATCGAAATTCATACAAAGAACATATAGTTCTTTATTTGAGTTGAACATGTAAACAAATCATTTCTCTCCAGTACATTATATTTCTGACATCTTTGTAGAAAGAACATATACAATTATACCCATAGACAAGTATATTAACAACCGATATTCTTTAATCTCACATGAAGTATTCTAGTTCAATTTCTCTATTCACCTATCCTTAAGCAATCAATTACCCTACATATTACCTATCTTTCATAATAATATAATTAAAGATTACTTATAAATTAAAAAACTTCTATTCTATAACCTTTAATTCACTCAACTTAATTTAATCTTTTAATCCTTTTTTTTAATATACTTCTTACCCATTACAAATAATAGTTGCCAAAGAACATCTTATCTAATTCACTCCACCTTTAATAGGAAGTTGTAAAAGTAAATAAGCAAACTATTGGCATATACTATATAAATACATAACTCTCACCTATATTCATAAATTATATATACCCGTATGAATACATATATGTCATTGCGGAATCTCACACACACTTACATATATGATTAAGAATATAAACAGCGATGGCTGAGATTATAATTACAACAGTCTCCTTCAATCACAAGTACCATCATCTAGAACACCCAACCGATCTCCTAAATACTCAAAGCTTTTGTTTCCTAATGAGTGAAGATCAGATATCTGCACATTGGTCTTCAAACTTCTATAATTCTATATAAATCTCCCCATTGTTATCAACTCTCTGATAGAAATGGTATCTACTGACTACTGTCAATAATGCTTATTCATCTTGTGAAATACAAGATTCTTGGATAATGCTATATATGAATCTTTTACAAACTATCTATTATATAATACACACAGAGCAGCTGCCATCATCATTCATACGAATGCTCTCATAGAAGTTAAAGTTAAATATTG
Source organism: Sequoia sempervirens (assembly GCA_007258455.2). Classification (NCBI taxonomy): domain Eukaryota; kingdom Viridiplantae; phylum Streptophyta; class Pinopsida; order Cupressales; family Cupressaceae; genus Sequoia; species Sequoia sempervirens. The sequence continues at coordinate 93,733,465 of VDFB02358134.1, read as the reverse complement.
TTATGTAAAACAAGGGCTGGGAAATCTGACTAAGCCCATACGATGGAGAAGGAAGCCCATACCAAAGGACAAAGACATTGCAACAAGCAATAGAAAACAGAACGGAGTAGGAGAACGAGTCAATCCTCTTAAATGATGCTCATATTAAGATTTAAAGAACTGCAGATAAAAAATAGCCAACAAGTTTTTGAGAAAGTTGTTATAATTGCCTAGATGGTATGATTACCTGAGTATGCCCTTTAAACTATAGAGCACCATATGTATAACATGTAAAATTAGATTCGATTATCATGGAAATTGCTAGATTCTAAAATCATATATAAATTAAGCATAATATCAGGATGTTATAGCTTCTTCCTGAATTAATAATATTTAAGTACCTGAAATCCGCTGGCTTTGTTGGCCAAAAATTCATTTTTCTATTCTCTATAAGGAAAGTTGTCAAGAACACGATGTCTGCCCAGTCTAGAGTTTGGTCATCTGAGGTTACAAAGATCTGGCCATAGCCTTCAACCTCTTGCATTTCATATTTGAGCTTTTCTTCCAACGGTAGTTGAACGAACTCCCTCACAATTTCCTTCATTCATTTCATCATAGACAGAGGAATTCCATGATTGACAACTTGAAAAAAAATCCCCGAGATCAACATTGCAAAGACGGGAATTATTGTTCAGCCAGATTGAGCAAAAGCGATAACTCTTCCAAACACCAACGGGTTTCAGCATGATTGGGTGAAATTTTAGCTATATGAAGGAAGAATTAGTGATGGCGTCTTGTATTTCAGATGGAGTGGAATCATCGAATTTGAGCTCTGGTTCATTTGAGAAAAAATCAACTCCCATGGATTTGAAGGTTTTGTAGATAGAGTTGGCCACTGTTTTCTTGGTGTCAGGGCCACAGTGACTTATGAATACAACATACCCCCTTTGTTGGAGTAGAAGACGATGTAGAGGCTTTTCCCCTTGTCATACTATTGAAATGAAATGAAAGAATTAAGGTGCAAGCAATCTATGAACCCCAAAACATCACAAAATCCCTAACCAGTTTGTAAACCCCTCAAATCTAGACCTTTAGCAATGAATTCTGATTTCGCCTCCTGATACAAGGTGCTAAGAATAACTAAAACAAGGCAGGGGTAGAATGAATAAAAGAGAAAGGTAAGAAAACGAGCTTAGAAATAGGAGTACTTAATACCAATAATGTGTGGGTGCACCTACACACAATAATTTTCTATGAGGTTTCTACATGATGAAGAGTGGTGTGGGAAGTACATGAAAAATGAATGAATTATTGCCTGGAGACAGCCTCTATCAAGTGAGAGGAATGTAAATTATTACCCATTCACCTCATTCACAGTTTGACTTATTAGAACTACAAAGTAAAACTAGTACACAAACACTGTCGAAGACAGAAAAGGAATGAAGAATTCCCCCCATCGACAGCTAACTGATTCCCCATTCATCCTATTTGTAGATTTCATGTGCTATTATTTCTCTTCGCCTCGCCTCCACCATTTATACAATTCATTACATGTTTTCTTTGGATTCAACACAAGCCCACAAAAATTTTCACATTGAAAGATAGAAAGAAATCTCTAAACTAACCTTTGACGGGGATTCTTGTTTTTTTTTTTTAGCAACAGCATTCTGAATAGAAGATGCTCGGTTCCTGGTTCCTTGCCTGCCAGCTCCATAGGACCTGCAACTTACTGACTTCGAACAAGGAAATGCTACCCCATTGCCACTCAACATTCCAACTCCAGAATGCTACATATTTCTGTGCATGCCCTCTATTGACTCCTACCCATTTTTTTAAGCTGTTGATACATGCCTTAGAAAAATGCATAAGGCGGCATTCTCTAGACAAGAGGCAGTTTTCTAGCAGGAATGTAGTTTGCATGGCGTATTAACTAGAAAGAGTGGTTTTTTTTAGTGGTGGCTCATGCAACCAATTACAATCAGTTTAAAATTAAATTCTTTCCCCCATGCAAGGCAACCGCAACAAAATTGAAGGAGAGGACTCTCACTTGAATTCAACTTGCTATAACTCTCCTTTTTAAAAAAAAAAATTATTTTATCCTTTTAGATAAATACTAATTTATTTCAATTAAACCATTAATAATATTTTATTAACAACTTTTATTTAAAATATCGTATTACCACAAACACAAAATAAAACAATACCTAACCATTCTTAATTCATAACAAGGCAGAAAACATCACACGACGACACGAATGAAGGGCACTATCAAAATTATTTGCAACTAGACCCATAATCCTTAAGAAGAATCACACACAATCCAACTTTGAATTTCTTCAAAAATTTCACAAGACAAATCTATGCCCTTGGGTATCTTTTTCCTCCTACTCCTTTTGGATCAAATTTTTTGTAGTAGAATCTTCTTAGGATCCTTTTTCTAGATTTTTTTTTCTATCTTCAAAAAAATAGTTGCACAATAGTCTCAACCTTACAAAAAAGAACCATTGTGATGGCTCAATTTTTTGCTTAGATGACTTTTTGAAATCCTTGGTGGATGTTTGAAGTTGTGTGTTTGGTGAACACCCTAATTCCAATGAGAAAATTCATGATCCTTCACCTCTTAATGCATTTACTCACGATGTAGAAATATTGAGACAAGATGAGGAGAGCATGATTGAATTCATACATAATTCTTTATGTAACCTTGAAAATGTGGACACCGATTTTGGTATCCAAGGTTCTCTAGCACTTCTAGGGTTTTTCACCTAAAAGGAGAGAGATAGACCAAAATGTGCAATGTCCCCACTCAAAAATCATGTAAATATGGATGAAATATGCCTAGATGCAATGTCTAAATGTGATAAATTGATAAAAGATATTTATTATTAATGCAAAATCTAAGAAATGCAAATTGTTTGAAAACACATTGTGATATGCAAAATGATAGACTACATCCAGACTAAGGCCACTCTGCAATAACCTCATGAAAAAGAATCATGTCTTGGATGGCCTCTGAATCTATCCAAATTGTCGCATGACTCGATCATAGTAGAAGGGACGTACTATGTGATTATGTCAGCCAACCAAAAATTTGTCTAACTACAGTCTCCTCAACTATCTTGTGCAATATGGGAATTGTAGGATCAATTGATAAGGTCTCCATAAGATATCATCCTCCTCTACTCAGTCAAATCTCACTCTTGAAAAAAATAAATCCCCATACTAACATAACTATTGTAGAGGTTTGGTGTCTATTGTTCTGGTAGGGAGGCTTTCTGGATTCTTTCTCTCTGGCATATTCCAAGGTCTATTGTAGTACTCTCCTTTATTTTCAATATAATAAACTCTTTTTACTGATAAAAAAAAAAAAAAAACTATTGTAGAGGATAGCCAAAGGCCCGAGGATACCCCACTGTTGTAGCACATGGGAAGTTGACTGATAATATGCTCTAAGCACCACACTTGTAGAAGCATGTAGTGCATGTAATGCCCTGTCTTGTAACCTAAGGAATGTTGCAATTGTCAACAAAAGTGAAATAATATATTTTTTTAAGTGTTAATATTAACTTTATTAGTTGCATACATTCACTAAGTTACGCGATGACACACTACTTGAGAATTCCCATAGACAACTTTAGTATTTAGCATTGCATATATATAGTTAACATAAACTTAAAGGTAAACATTGCATAACATATGAATTCCATTCATGAAAGTATAAAGTACAAATAATATTCTTACATTGCAATTTGAAATAACATTACAAAACTCATTCTTCAGATGAGGTAGATCAAATAATAGTTTACATTTACATATTACAAATGTTCACCTCTTAAACAATCGAGGGATGTATCAAATACAAGATTTTCAATGATACAATTAAGGAAGTACATTTATAACCAAATACAAGCTCTCCATCCATGAAGTTCTCATTGCCATGATCATAAACTGGGGACCCAATGGAGTAAGGTGTATGTTCCACCCAACCATGTGGTACCAAAAGGTACCCCTCATGCTAGGAGATAGTAATAAGGTTCCCTAGACATAACCTACAAACCCTAGACACATGTACACATTTAACTGATGGTTACATTGCTTCTAGATTTAGGATAATCAAATATACTAAGGTCACAAGGTAAACTATTATTTTAGGTGGAGTGTCATCACAATGTTGCATAGGTTACCCTAGTGTTTCTTCCTAGGTTCTAGCCCCCTACTTGGCTTACCCTGGTAACCTCTTACGAAACCCGGTCCCATATGCAAACTGTTGCAGAATCAAATATCTTTTAAAGTAACAAGATATCAATTTTCCATTCCAAGCTTTCTCAACTTATACTCAAGACTAAACTAGCTCTTGAGTCTATAAGCGAGGCATATTAATCAAATTAAAGATTTTAATCTAACTAATGTGTTGTTTAGTTTTCACTAACTTACTAACTCTTTGTAAGTTACCCTGGCACCACTTTGTGTTCCAGCCCTCACACAGAGCCACTCCCCTAAAAATAACATAAGGAATCTAAGTTCTCTAACTAAGGTAAACAAGGTGCACAAGAATTCAACATATAATTCTACACATTTCATAATGAACATCAAGTCTATGTTCTTAAAACTAGGTGTCTAAACACCATGCAAAAACCATGTACACAACCTTAGTCGACACAAGAATTCTATTTAAACAATGACAACTCCCACATTATGCAAGTTTTCTGGAAGACTTGTACATCTAAAACATTCCCAATTTTCCCAAGTAAAAGAAACACAATTTAAAGAAAATCAAAATATATATGGAGTCTACATAAGGATCTACTAAATCCAGTCAATCAAAATATGATGTACAAAATTAATCATCTAGGATTTAATTTATCTTCCATTCAATACAAAAATCAAATCTATAATTTGCCTAATTTCATAACCACATGTTATAATGAGATCAATATAAACTCAAGAATATCAGTTTAATTTAAGCATAAATAACTTTGTCATAGTAAATTAATTGTTAAATATCCCATTAATAATATAAATATATTTCCAAATTTACTTAACATTAAATAAATATATAATTATAAGTATTATATATATATTTTATATAATATATATTATATTATTAATATATATTACATATAACATATATATATACAATAATTACAATTTATATAAATATTAATACAAAATAACTTAAGATAAAACATATAACAATAAAGAAATTTTGCATGGTTTTAAAAATACAAGTTAGGGCTTTTAACCCTTGGTCGCCCATAGGTTGCGTTGTGGGTAGGACCGCCATTGCAGCCCACCCCACAGAGCTTGGTCATGGGTGCAACTGCCACCATGACCCTCCCGATAGGGCTCGACCATGGGAGGCAGAGCCAAGCGCTACCCATGAGGGCAGTGTTGGGCTCAGCCCTCATTGTCATCCCCTTGCAGGGTCGACCGTGGATAGCCTCGCGACCACCTTAATAAAAACTGTTAACTCTTTAAAATGCAAAAAAAAAATGAAGTATGAAAAAATGCATTTTCACAGATTTCATACTTCGAATTAAATTCTGTTTCTTTAAAAAAAAATTAAAACCCTAATTCGCCTGTACGGTGATTTCACAATATTCTTTTAAAGAGTATAAAATTTACTCAATCCAATTTATATATGAATATATATATATATATATATATATATATATATATATATATATATATATATATATATATATATAAATTCACAACTAAAAGAATAAAAGGTTACTAAAATAATGCATATATTTTCAACAGGGTTTGGGGAAATTGAGAAATTTCTACAGGGTTTGTAATAGGGAAATTAAGAAATTTAACAATATGCACAAATTTATTTTTTTCCAAACAAAATTTAATTTATTCTTAGAGGTTTCAATTTTCATTTTCCCAAATAAATGATTTCCTTCACAAATTTTTACTCAAACTATTTCTTATAGGAAGTTTTTAACAAAGAAGTAACAAAGTTTGTAGGAAGCTTTTAACAAAGAAATAACAATTTCTCTATAGACCATTTTGCCGAGAAGAACAAATATTTAATACACAAACAATTTCCTCAAGTAGACACAATTTTTATACAATTTATCAAAACTTCTCAATACTAATTCTTATTCACAAACAAACTTTTCATAAAAAATAAATTAAATAAATAACTAGTGAAAAACCTGTTTCCTGTAGCTTGAAAATTGTCTGTACAGGAGAAACTTTGCTGCCCATTGTGTGCAATCCTCCAAAGCTACTCTAGAAAACCAATACTTAGAAGAAAAAAAATACCAAAACCAAAAAGCTTCTAGAAAATTTAAGCCAATCCTAGAGGAAATTACAAATTACAGAGATCAATATTATTTTTAACAACCCCTGTTCTTTTTTTCCCTTTTCCATGAAATATTCTTCTATTTTCCCCAAATCCATAAAAATCTTCTGAGAGAATCCTCAATAAGAAACAATAAATTTAACTACCACACATGTTGAGAAGAAAATATCTTCCAGCAAACTCATGGCAATTCTTTACTTCTTCCTTATCAAAAATTGAATGCCTTTCAAGAATTAAGAATTTCAAATTTAAAAAAAAATGCAATTTTTTAAAATTTATTTATTTAACAATTTAAAATACCATATCCACATAACAAATAAATTTTAAATTTAAATCTATTGACACAATTAAAACAATTTTAATTTAATTAATTAATTTATTTAATTAAATAATTTTAATCTCAGTGATCAAATTAATTAACCAAACAAACTAATTAATTAATTAAATAAAATGTAAAACTTTATTTTCAACATTTAAAATTAATTTAAATAAATAGTAAATTAAAGAATAATAAACTATCATTAAATTAACAAAATTTTCCTTTCAAAACAATTAATCCAAATAGGTACAAACAAGACAACCAAAGACACCAAACTTAACTGACAACATACTTTGACTGGGTTTAAGAGTAGACTAGGATAAACCTTGTTACTACCTCCCAATCAACATTTTCATTGAGTCTTGACATGCTCAGAGTTGAGTAACGAGTTGGAGTCAGTGTCATGTACTTGTAATCCTACAATCAAACAAATAACATACATATATATAATCCATTGTACAAACACATCATACAAAGAAAATCACAAAAATCACAGGGCACTCGCAAGTTAGTGATGCAACTCTATTCTCCACACCAATACACATCACATCAAATTGACAAATTAAATAACACTTAATCTACCATAAACATATATATAGCGATAACATCTGAAGGAAACATCTATGCTAATACAAAACATGTCAGAGATTAATTATCACCATACAATGTATCATCATATCAGAAAATGAATCCACTGTCGCTCAAAAGTCAGTGATCAAAATATTCAAAACAAAGTACCAAAGTCTATCATAGGAGAAAACATGCTAATAGAAAACACAAGCAAAATGGAGGGGTACTACATCCTACACCCTAGGATCAGGCTTGCTCCTGAAAGCCTACAAACAGATAGGGATAAAGTTCCCTCATGCATGTCGCATCCTCCCAAGTAGCAGAAGCCTCATGGTTAGGATCCCATTGGACCCTCACCTAATCAACATCTTGACCCTTGAGACTGAGCGTCCGACACTGTAGAATGGCCATGGGATCTAAAGCTAGCTACCCATCCTCTACCTATAATGCATTCCAATCAAGTACATGAGAAATGTCAGGATGATATGGTCTAAGAACTGATACATGGAAAACATCAGGAATACATGACAAACTGGGTGGTAAGGTGAGTCGATATGCCATAGGACCAATCCTCTCTAGGATCTTAAATGGCCCAATGAAATGAGGCGCAAGCTTAGAGCCTTTTCCATAACGGATTGGACTCTTTCGCAGTCACACACGAAGAAACACTCTATCACCAACTACAAATTGTTGGTCTATTCTATGTGCATCGGCATACTTCTTTTTCCTATCCTGTGCTGCTATTAAATATTCTCTAATACGGTCAACCTGTAGCTCCATGTCTCGAAGCATCTCAAGACCAAGTAACACTCTATCCTCAAGTCGATCCCAACTCAATGGAGTTTGAAAAGGACATCTGTATAATGCCTGAAATGGTGGCATATCTATGGAACTCTGATATCTGTTATTGTAAGAAAATTCTACTAAGTACAGATAATCCTCCCAACGTGATTGTTGGTCCATTACATACATTCTAAGCATATCCTCTAATATTTGATTAACTCTCTCCATTTGTCCATCTATTTGAGGATGATATGCTGAACTGATGTTCAACTGTGTGCCTAGAGTATGTTGTAATGAAATCCATAGGGCTGATGTAAATACAAGATCTCTATCAGAAATAATCCTATGAGGAATCCCATGCAATCTAATTATGTCCTCCATAAATATCCTAGCTATAGATGAAGCATTGTAAGATGATCGTACTAGCAAAAAATGAGGTACCTTAGTCAATCTGTCAACAGTTACCATAATGGCATCATGTCGACATGATGATGTAGGTAATCCAACAATAAAGTCAACAAATATAATATCCCATTTCCATTCAGGAATGAGATGTGGTTGTAATAATCTAGCAGGATGTTGATGCTCAGCTTTGACTCGCTGGCATTTATGACATCTCGATACATAGTCAGCAATATCACGTTTCATACTAGGCCATAAATATAATTGCCGAAGATCTGCATGCATTTTCTTAACACCTAGATGAGCTAAGTATGAAGCTCGATGTGCTTTAGTCATAATTAATGTACGAAGACCCTCAAAATGTGGTACATAGATACAACCTAAATGCCATAATATATCATCTGGTTCAAGGATATACCCTGCAAATCAACCTTCTAAAGGTCTACCAGATACAATCTCTAACTTCACTTCCTGATACAATCTATCAATAGGAAGTGTTGCTAATATTTGGCCTCTCAAATCCACTTCAAGAGTAGTAGCAGAGATCTCATGTCAATGACGGCTAAGAGTGTCAGCCACAACATTCTCTTTTCCTTGAACACATTTCACTTCAAAATCGTATTCACACAAGAACTCCATCCATCGTCTCTATCTAGCATTCAAGTTAGGCTGCGTAAAAATGTATTGTAGACTATGGTGATCAATGTGAAGTTCAAAACAGTGACCCAATAAGAAATGCCTCCATGGAACTAATGCATGCACAACTGCAGCAAGTTCCAAATCATGCATGGGATAGTTTAATTCATGATCCTTGAGTTTGCGAGACTCATAAAAAATCACATGCCCATCTTGCATCAGAACTGCTCCCAAACCCTCCAAGGATGCATCAGTGCAAATTACAAAATCCTTAGTAGCATCAGGAATAATCAATATAGGCGCATTAGTCAACTTTTCTTTAAGTGACTTAAAATCCAACTAACACTGCTCTATCCAGAAAAATTCCTTCCCTTTTCTTTGAAGAGAGGTAATAGGATGCCCAATTCTAGAAAATCCCTGAACAAACCGCCTATAATAACCAGCTAGACCCATGAAACTATGAACTTCACCTACTTTAGGAGGCATAGGCCAATCAACAATAGCTTGAATCTTTAAAGGATCCATAGCAATACCTTTTCCAGAAATTGCATGCCCAAGGTATTTAACCTCAGTTTGAAAGAAGTCACACTTCTTTAGGTTCGTATACAATTGATTTTCCCTTAAACATTGCAATACTTCTCTCAAGTGCTCTTCATGCTCCTTCATGTTTCTCGAATAGATCAAAATATCATCAAGAAATACAAGAACAAAGTGATCAAAGTATGTATGAAAAACACCATTCATTAAACTCATGAATATTGATGGTGTGTTCGTTAACCCAAATGATACTACTATGAATTCATAATGCCCATAACGAGTTTGAAATGCAATTTTATGAATGTTTGCTTCAACAATTCGCAATTGATGGTAACCAGATTTCAACTCAATTTTAGAAAACACATTAGCCTCCTTGATCTAATCGAAAAGATCATCGATTATAGGCAAAGGATAACAATTCTTAATCATAACCTTGTTCAATTGACGATAGTCAATGCACAATCTAAGTGACCCATCCTTCTTTATGAAGATGACAGGTGCTCCCCAAGGAGAAACACTTGGATGAATAAAACCATTTTCTAATAATTCCTCTAACTGAATACGAAGTTCATCTAACTCCTGAGTAGTCATTCTATATGGAGCTCGAGATATAGGCTCTGCTCCAGGAACTAGGTCAACTCTAAAATCAATATCTCTCTTTGATGGCATTCTAGGTATATTGTCAGTAAACATGTAAGTGAATTCCCTAAGAATAGGGTGATCATCAAGAGATATCTCTTGACTCTCACCTTCTTCCAAATTAGTAACTGTTGTTGCAAGCAGTTGACAACCCTGATGACGACATCTCTTGAATTGCATAGCAGATATCATCTGCAAAGAGATAGGTCTTTAAACACCTATGATTTCCACTTTTGCACCTAAATCATTAATGCAACTAACTATCTTAAGTCGACAGTCAATCACAGCATGTTGAGATGCTAACCAATCCATACCTAAAACTATGTCATACGATCCTAAAGGTGTAACATGGAGATCCACTAAGGTAGTTAATGTACCAATCTTAAGTTCACAATTATGTACTAGGTTCTCTACTGCTATTTTCACCCCATAGGTGAATTCTACCTGCCACTTACCACCTTGCTTTACCGCCATAAGACCACATCGTTCAATGATGGTAGGTAAAATAAAGGAGTCGGGAGCTCCAAAATCAAATAGAATAGAAACACTAACACCCTGTAACTTACCTAAAGTCTCGACTGCTGTGTTCTGGTGATCAGCTTGATGGTTATTAACCACTGCATATACTGTATGAAATCATCTTGCATCACCCACTGTAGGCTCTGAAACTGTAGGTCGTGGCCCAAAACCTAAAGAACCTCTCATGGGACACAACCTAGCAATGTGTCCCTATTGACCACATGAGTAACAACCAGTGCCTCTACCAAATCCTCTGCCACCCGAAGGTGCATTGAATTGCTGAAAACTACCTCTACTGATAGTAGAATGTGCACTCTGAGCAAGCTGATCCTATCTATTGTACTTGTTGTGCCACCAGTTGTCGTTCTTTCCTGATTGTGGGCTATTACCTTGATGTGGTTGTGGATTATTATTCTTTTGAGGTATACATTGTTGTTGTTGCTGCTGCCTACCCTTAGAGGGTGTTTGTTGGTTCCTAGAGGAAACCCCTACCTATACCTGTCCACCCATGGACTAAAACCTACTGTAGGAGCACTACCTATCTTTACTTCTTGGTGACCACCTAATTCCATGATGAGATTCTATTCCATGATATGTGCCATTTCCATAGAAACTTGCATAGTCTTTGGCTCAAAGACTCTGACTCCACTGCTAATACAGGTATTTAAGTCCCTGATGAAGTGTTGAACCAACATAGACTCATCATCACCAACACCTGCATACTACTTAAGCTCATAAAATCTATGTTCATATTGCTCCACAGATAGAGCCATCTGACATAAATCATGAAACTCGTCATCCTATCGTTGCCTCCAATGTTCTGATAAGAACTGTGCTCTGAACCTCTCCAAGAACATATCCCATGAGACTGGCCCAATCTCTAAGTGGAGCTTCTATTCCTCCAAGCACCACCAAGTAGAGGAAAATTCTCTGAGATGCATTATGGCACAAAGAGTATGTGTTTTGCTACCATAAGGATGCATCACAAAGCATCACCCTAAGTCAATCAACCTGGTTTCTACTTCTAAACCACCCCCGGATCCATCAAATGTAGGAGGGCATTCCCTCAACAAATCCCACATGTGACCTGCAATAATAGCATCCTACTGCACTGTATCATCAAATCTCCTTGGAGATCTATCACGCTCTCTAACTACCTCCTGATCCCCTTCCTGTCTAGGTCTAAGTTGAGCTAGGACCTCCTCTAGTAAAAGGTGTAACTGTGATCCCTCTACTCCTGACTATTCTAGATTTTGTCCCTCATTCCCCTGATCCAACTGCTCTTCCTAATCACTTTGATGAGGGCTCGGAGGGGGAGTAACCTGAGGGATTGGCCCTCGGCCTCCACCTCGACCTCTACCATGACCTCTACCATGTCGCCTAGGCATGATCCTACACATAAACAATAACAAGTCTTAGATACTAATCAACCAAGGCTAATAGATAATGATACTACATACTAGGTCAACCTAATGGGCTTGCAATTACCTAGAGCGTCTAGTGTCAGAACCTTTTCTCTAATACCAATCGATAATGCTCCATCTTGTAATCTAAGGAATGTTGCAATTGCTAACGAAAGTGAAATAATTTTTTTTTAGTGTTAATATTAACTTTATTAGTTGCATGCATTCACTAAGTTACGTGATGACACACTACTTGAGAATTCCTATAGACGACTTTAGTGTTTAACATTGCATATATATAGTTAACATAAACTTAAAGGTAAACATTGTATAACATATGACTTCCATTCATGAAAGTATAAAGTGCAAATAAGATTCTTACATTTCTATTTGAAATAACATTACAATACTCATTCTTCAGATGAGGTAGATCAAATAATAATTTAGATTTACATATTACAAATTTTCACCTCATAAACAATTGAGGGATGTTACAAATACAAGATTTTCAATGATAAAATTAAGTACATTTATAACCAAATATGAGCTCTCCATCCATGAGGTTCTCATTGCCATGATCGTAAACTGGGGACCCAATGGAGTAAGGTGCACATTCCACCCAAGGGTATGTGCAGGATCATGGTGCGCCAAAAAGTGGCAATATTTGTAGGGTATGTGGCTGACAACTTTTTTTCACCCAAAATTAATGAAATGAAAAGGGTTTTTAGAGGATATTCTCATCTTTCCAAAAATATAAATTATGATTTAATTTGAATTTAATAAATAATTATTATTCATTTTCTATTAGAATTACGACTAAAGTCCTCATCGATAAGCTGATTGAAAAACATCTATAACTTTCAAACGGTATCTTATTTTTTGAATCCAAAACATGCGTCACATTCTATGCTTCACATAATATAGGATTAAAAAAGAAAAATTAAATTTCATGAATTTTGACCAAGTTAAGGTGGTTACAGATGAGTTTTTATATTTTCTAAAAGTTGTAATAAAAAATCATAATTAATTATTTACTTGGAAAAAAATTACAAAAAAATATGCATCACATCCAAACATGAGTCCTCTACTTATATATAAAATCTTACAAAAAATATTATCATTTTATTATGGTTTGGGTGGTCGACAAACACCTACTTCTTATTTTTCCTTGAAATTTAAGTACTACTGCATTGAAATTTCAAATTTTCACCAAATAGATTTTATTTATTTTTAAATTAACCTAGTATTTTAGAAACTACATTCAATTTTCTACAAATTCTATTCTTACATATTTTTGAAATAATATAGATAACTTATTCAAATATTTACGTCAAGTTTCCTAACACTAATTTTTCTGAATTTTTTGCCACTTAAGGGCCTGTTTGGCATACCATGATCCTGCACATGCCCCCAACCATGTGGTACCCGTAGGTCCACCCCCCATGCTAGGAGATAATAATAAGGTTCCCTAGACATAACCTACAAACCCTAGACACAAGTACATATTTAACTAATGGTTACATTACTTCTAGATTTAGGATAATCAAATATACTAAGTTCACAAGGTAAACTATTATCTTAGGTGGAGTGTCATCACAATGTTGCATAGGTTACCTTGGTGTTTCTTCCTAGGTTCCAGCCCCCTACTTGGATTACCCTGGTAACCTCTTACGAAACCCGGCCCCATATGTAAACTGTTGCGGAATCGAATATCTTTTAAAGTAACAAGATATCGATTTTCCATTCCAAGCCTTCTCAACTTATACTCAAGACTGAACTAGCTCTTGAGTCTATAAGCGAGGAATATTAATCAAATTAAAGGTTTTAATCTAACTAATGTGTTGTTTAGTTTTGACTGACTTACTAACTCTTTGTAAGTTACCCTAGCACCACTTTGTGTGCCGACCCTCACACAGAGCCACTCCCCTAAAAATAACATAAGGAATCTAAGTTCTCTAACTAAGGTAAACAAGGTGCACAAGAATTCAACATATAATTCTACACATTTCATAATGAACATCAAGTCTATGTTCTTAAAACTAGGTGTCTAAACACCATGCAAAAACCATGTACACAACCTTAGTCAACACAAGAATTCTATTTAAACAATGACAACTCCCACATTATGAAACTTTTTTGGAAGACTTGTACATCTAAAACATTCCCAATTTGCCCAATTAAAAGAAACACAATTTAAAGCAAATTGAAAAATATAAGGAGTCTACATTAGGATATACTAAATCCAGTCAATCAAAATATGATGTACAAAATTAATCATCTAGGATTTAATTTATCTTCCATTCAATACAAAAATCAAATCTATAATTTGCCTAATTTCATAACCACATGTTATAATGAGATCAATATAAACTCAAGAATATTAGTTTAATTTAAGCATAAATAACTTTGCCATAATAAATTAATTGTTCAATATCCCATTAATAATATAAATATATTTCCAAATTTACTTAACATTAAATAAATATATAATTATAAGTATTATATATTTTATATATAATATATATTACATATAACATATATATATAATGATTATAATTTATATAAATATTAATACAAAATAACTTAAGATAAAACCTATAATAATAAAGAAATTTTGCATTGTTTTAAAAATACAAGTTAGGGCTTTTAACGCATGGCCGCCCGCAGGCTGTGTTGTGGGTAGGGACGCCATTGCAGCCCACCCCACAGAGCTCGGCCATGGGTGGGGCTGCCACCGTGGCCCTCCCCATAGGGCTCGATCGTGGGAGGTAGAGCCAACCGCTGCCCATGAGGGCGGTAGTGGGCTCGGCCCTCACTGCCATCCCCTTGCGGGGTCGGCTGTGGATAACCCCACGACCCCCTTAATAAAAATTGTTAACTCTTTAAAATGAAAAAAAATAAAAATGAAGTATGCGAAAATGTGTTTTCATGGATTTCATACTTCGGGTTAAATTATGTTTCTTTAAAAAAAATTAACACCCTAATTCACTTGTACGACGATTTCACAATATTCTTTTAAAGAGTATAAAATTTCCTCAATCCAATTTATATATGAATATATATATATATAAATTCACAACTAAAAGAATAAAATGATACTAAAATAATGCATATATTTCCAACAGGGTTTGGGGAAATTAAGAAATTTAACAATACGCACAAATTTATTTTTTTCCAAACAAAATTTAATTTATTCTCAGAGGTTTCAATTTTCATTTTCCCAAATAAATGATTTCCTTCACAAATTTTTACTCAAACTATTTCATACAAGAAGTTTTTAACAAAGAAGTAGCAAAGTCTATAGGAAGCTTTTAACAAAGAAATAACAATTTCTCTATAGACCATTTTGCCAGGAAGAACAAAGATTTAATACACAAACAATTTCCTCAAGCAGACACGATTTTTATACAATTTATCAAAACTTCTCAATACTAATTCTTATTCACAAACAAAATTTTCATAAGAAATAAATTAAATAAATAACCAGTGAAAAACTTGTTTCCTGTAACTTGAAAATTGTCTGTAGAGGAGAAAATTTGCTGCCCGTTGTGTGCAATCCTCCAAAGATCCTCTAGAAAACCAATACCCAGAAGAAAACAAATACCAAAACCAAAAATCTTCTTCGATAAAATTTAAGCAAATCCTAGAGGAAATCACAAATTACAGAGATCAATATTATTTTTAACAACCCTTGTTCTTTTTTCTTTTTCTGTGAAGTAATCTTCTATTTTCCCCAAATCCATAAAAATCTTTCGAGAGAATCCTCAACAAGAAACAATAAATTTAACTACCACACATGTCGAGAAGAAAATATCTTCTAACAAACTCATGACAATTCTTTACTTCTTCCTTATAAAAAATTGAATGCCTTTCAAGAATTAAGAATTTCAAATTTAAAAAAAAAATGCATTTTCCCTTTTTTTCTAAATTTATTTATTTAACAATTTAAAATACCATTTCAACATAACAAATAAATTTTAAATTTAAATCTATTCACACAATTAAAGCAATTTTAATTTAATTAATTAAATAATTTTAATCTCAGTGATCAAATTACTTAACCAAACAAACTAATTAATTAATTAAATAAAATTTAAAACTTTATTTTCAACATTTAAAATTAATTTAAATAAACAGTAAATTAAAGAAGAATAAACTATCATTAAATTAACAAAATTTTCCTTTCAAAACAATTAATCCAAATAGGCACAAACAAGACAACCAAAGACACCAAACTTAACTGACGACATACTTGACTGGGTTTAAGACTAGACTAGGATAAACCTTGTTACTACCTCCCAATCAACATTTTCGTTGAGTCTTGACATGCTCAGACTTGAGTAACCAGGTGGAGTCGGTGTCATGTACCTGTACTCCTGCAATAAAACAAATAATGTATTTATATATATGATCCATTGTATAAACACACCATATGGAGAAAATCACAGAAATCATAGGGCACTCGCAAGCGAGTGATGCAACTCCGTTCTCCACACCAATACACATCACATCAAACTGAAAAATTAAATAACATTTAATCTACCATAAACATATATATATATATATATATATAGTGATAACATCTGAAGGAAACATCTACACTAATACAAAACATGTCAGAGATTAATTATCACCATACAATGTATCATCATATCACAAAGCGAATCCACTATCGCTCAAAAGTCAGTGATCAAAATATCCAAAACAAAGTACCAAAGTCAATCATAGGAGAAAAGATGCTAACATAAAACACAAGCAAAATGGAGGTGTACTACAGTGCAACATGTTGTCTAACTCTTGAAATACAAACTAGCCAAGATAATATATAAATGTGCCAGAATATAGTGCACCCAAACATATACTATCAGGTGCTCCACCATCTTGCAAATCAAATGAACTAGTCCTCCTTAAAGTTGTGTTGCCTACCCATCTGGGATGAGAACTAGTTTCATTGTATGCATCATGATCTGTCTCACCACTAATGCTTGTGAATACAATAACATTACTAGGTCAATACACCCTCTCACTCAGTCATCATGCATTGGGCCACCCAGACAATACTACATATTCACCTTCTGCTCATAAAAGGTGTGGCCTCTCTCAAAGTGTACCCGTTCAAACCCTCAAATATGAACTTGGAGAATGCAGTGTACTTCCTCTAGGGTAATCACCATCTCACCTATCAAAAGGTGGAATGTGTATGTATCTGCATCCTAGCACTCATAGAGCACCATCAACATAACATCATGGTACCTCATGGGGGCATGAGGTATGCCTAGTAGATACCCACAACCTGTAGGTGCTTTGTCTCCTCCATTGTAAGTAATGGGGTTAAATATCTCAAAAAACTTAGCTACGTACCTTGTAGATGCTTCTATGAATGGGTGGGTACCTATCAAAACAAAAAATATGCTCTAACCACCATCTAATATCTTTAATTTTTACTTTATTCATCATGCAATTGTAATAAAGTTCATATAGTGTGCTTTCCTAAAGGCTCTAGATACTTTAGAACCCTTTTGGGACACTTTGTGAAGAAATGAGACACTTTGTGAAAAATTGGGACACTTTGCAAAAAAAAGGGACACTTTGTGAAAAAATGGGATACTTCATGAAAAAAGGGGACACTTTGTGAACTTTTTTTCCAAGATCCTTAATTAACCTAGAAATGCATAAAAATCGTTAAATCACTGCATAATCACAAAGTACACGTAGTATAATCAACTCACCTCATAATGATGCTCGTTGTGCGCCACCTGGTCATATAGAACGTCCAATCTCATAGGCTTGTAGTCTTGTCTACTCAACATCTTTCCATCTTCACTCATCACTCTCATGCTACAAGAAGGTAAAATGAAATAGTAACTAATAAATTACTTCACTTTTACCTCTTTTAACTCTTTTAACTCTTTTAACTCTTTTTACTCTTAGGTATGAAATTAGGGTTTTTACCATCTTACGAGTTAATAAAGTACTTTATATTCAAAATAACATAGTGGGTTCTAGTGAACTCCATTTTTGACATTGTTTAATACATTGGAATCATTATTTGGTACCTAACATAATCAATTATCTATCATTATGTGGCATGGTACTTGGATATGTCCTATGATATGATTTTCCTTATTTAATGTGGCTACTTTTCTACCTTGATTCCACCTCCATAAAGAAAATAGAATCAAGGAGGGCACACGTCTACCCTCAAATTTGAATTCTAGAAGTTAGATAAAAGGATTTTTGGACATCTAACAAATTTGTGTTGTAGGATGTGATTCCTAATGTTGTGGTTTTATAGATAACTACACTAGGGGCTTCCTTCTTTTGTCTTTGAATGAGTATCCTTTTATGAAGTAAAGTGTACTATTTATTTTCTTTTAGCTTGCATATGCATGTAGAGTCATATGGGTGCTAAAGTGGGGGCTTAATGTGTTGCCAAAAAATTTATACTCTTGAAGAAAGAGGCAATTTTGTGCTTAATTTGGCCCTATTTTAGACACCCTTACATTAACCACCCCTTAAAAAAAAAAAATTAACAAGCCCCTAATAGTCATTATATTGGACTTTAAGGCTTATTCCACTCACAAATCATACAAATCCCAACAAACAACATTCAAATCACTCAAATTCTAGAAAAACCACCTCAAAAACCCCTCATGGGAATAAGTTGCCCAACGTGGTGACTTAGTCCCTTTTGAGGGATTTTTTACTTTTGAGCGGGAAAAAAATTGACTTAATTCAAATTTTTGATGGATGTCAGCCCATGAAGTTAAAATAATAAATAATTAGGTATTGATGCCTATAAATATACATTTTTAGGTCATTTTTCACAACATTAAGTCATTTTCAACAAGAAAATTCAAGATTTAAGTATTTAATATCTTTCACAAGAGGATTTATTATTCTATATACAACAAAGTTGAAGCTTTAGGGTGGAAATTTAGGGTTTTTTGTAGGTCTTCAAGCTCACATTTTTTCCAAGATCTCACATTGCAAAGGGTTTATCAAGGGTTCCTATATGAAGAATCATGGAGAAATCTAGGTTGAGGAGATGCGACTAGCCATCAAATCAAGCCTAGTGAATTATTTTCAAAGTGATCCCATCTTCAATTTTCTCTCTACTTTCAGCCTAAGGAAGCTTTGAATGTCATTAAGCTTCATTTCTAAAGTGATTTAGGGTCTCTTGGAATGAGTCTTGCATCTTTCTAGTTTCATTTAAATATGCATCTTATTCTTGCATGTCATAATAGGGTTGCATCTTATTTTCAAACTTCCTAGTCTTAGACACACTTAGGGCTAGGGTTTTATTGAGATTTTATCATCTCTTTCAATGTTTAAATACCAACTAGGGGTTTGACAAAGGTAAAATCCCCATTAGAAACCAAATTATATTCTATTTTGCAGGTATTTTTGTCACTTTAGATATAGGTTTCTATCAAAAAATTGAGTGCAAACTTAGGGCTTTTGTTTCCACTTTTGGATTTGTAGAAAATATAAAGTGGACTAAGCCACCAATAGTGGAAAATTAGTCCCTCTGCACTTGTTTTTAGAAGTATTTGTAGATATCAATACCTAGTTGGTAGAAATAGGTTTCAAAGCAATTTCCCTAAACTAGGACTAAGTTTCCTAGCTTGTCGTAAGTGTCCCAGTTGACTAGAAAATAAAAAATTTCCAAAATTTCTGAGAGATCTATAGTATTCATTCTATCCTTCATCAGTTTCTAGGTGCAGTCTTTCTATTTAACCTTTCTATCTTGTTCTTTATTGCATGTAATCCATCATTCTAAATATGACAATTTGTTTTCAAACAACTTGCATTTCTTAGGCTTTACATTAATAATCAATATATTTTATAAGTTTATTGCATTTAGATATTGCATCTAGGCATATTGCATCCATATTTACATTAGTTTTGATTGGGAACATTGTCTATTTTGGTCCATCTCTCTCTTTTTAGGTGAAAATGCTAGAAGTGCTAGAGAACTTTGGATACCAAAATTGGTGTCCACATAAACTAATGCAACCATTTCACCCTCAATGCAATGGTCTAATCACCCATACCAACAATCAAAACCGCCTACCATACCACCACTTGAAATGTTCCCTTTATTATATTTGAAAAATGAATCACAAGGAATACCTCAAACAATGTGCATGGAGACACCTATCAATAATAATCACAAGGAAAGCAGATCAACCAACAACCCATTATATGATAATAAAGTTACAAACAGATCAATTAACTTGAAAAAGGTTATGGAAAAGGCTTTAGAATCATGAGAAAACAAGGATGTGACATAGAGAATGAACATGAAATCACTCCCATCTAGGAAAAAGCACCAACAAAAGATACTAAAGGACTAGGTTACTAAGGTTTCCAACCTTTAAACACCAAAAATTTATCCCACGAATCAAGAAATAAAAATTCCATGGTCCTATTAAGAAAGGCATGTTTCATACACTGTATCTAGTATCCAAGACTAAACATGCATTACCTACACTTTTAAACTTGGGTTAAATTACACTACCACTTGTGCCTAAATGAAATACCAATGAAAAAAAGAATACAAATATATCATAGTGTACATATATCATAGATTATTTGGACATACTACTGATGAATGTTGTGATTGAAATAAGAAATTGAGATAATTTGATCCTTATGGAGATCAAGTTGAACTCATGATAGATTAACATTCATATACTTTTCTCCCTTCCATGTGGGAGTTGTAGAATAACACAATACTCATTACCATGTGTGGGGGTATAAACTAGGATTTATACAATCATATTTCATCTCACAAGGAGCAACATCCATCTTGGGCTCATCTTTGTCCCTAAACTTGGTGACAAAGGGTTAGGTATCCATGTGTTAGGTGCATTCCTTCTAGAAAGGAATCATTTTTGTAGCTCCTTAAAAAATTAGTGTAGCTAGTACACTAACATTTTAAGGGGGGGAATAGTCCCTCATTTATTATTTACATGTGAAATGGTCCCCTTTTAGTGATGATGGCATACAACTCCTAGGAAGTGTGACCTTGGCAATGAAAGTGTGAATTTCTTGATATATGTTGTATCTCTTTTTCGGTTATCTTGGACTTGATATACTCTAAGTGTGTGGCTTTTCTTTGCATATGATTTTCCCCTCTATGGTAATACTATGACTAGTATTCCCTAATGTGTGATATTTTTATTCATTGACATGTCCTCTCTTTGTTTTGACACCATGTGTGATATTCCCTAAGGTGTGACATTTCACAAATTGAGAGAAGCCCCTTTGTTGTTTTTATCAATTACCTTTTGTGGTGGTGTTGTTATAAAACCCCTTAAGGTTTTTCCTTATATTGTCATTGATTATGTGCCTCCTTAAGTGAGTTTGTGAACCTCCCTAAGTGATTTTGGAATTTTTTCTTTAGTTTGTTTACGTGTTGAACTTAGTATTACATTGGCATAACATTTTGATTGTTTTTCAAGTACCTTATCAAAGTTATTAGGAAGTGTAAGTCTTGATATTGTTCAAATGGGTGCACACCTAGTGAATAGAAAAATTCACTAGACCTAGTGCATTTTTCATTTTTCTACCTTGTCTTGGAGGGTCACCTAGTGAATATAAAACTTCACTAGTCCATGGTACCTTCTATTTGTGATTTACTTAGAAAGTATTAGACTTTAATATTATGTGGGTCATGAATTCCTTAACATGGCCAACTAGTATAACACAACTTTCTTGCCAGTGAATCCATGTGTTTCATGAGTGTTCAACATAACACAACTTGCTAGCCTTGTGGAATGCATCATATTACATGGAAAAATAGCATAACACAAATTTCTAGCTAGTGGATCCATGTGGATCATAAGTGAACTTGCATAACACATCTTTCTAGTCCTCATGGGAGCATTCATTTGACTAACATTCAGTTGATGGATGATGTTGGGTATTTGAGATAATTTAAGACTCAATTCTCTTTGACTTATCAACTTTAATTCCTTTAGTACCAACTCTTGCACTTTATTCTATGCATTTTTTGTGCCTTCTTCATTTTTGTATTGTGTTTACATCATGTTTTTATTCATTTATGTGTTATGTCATGTGTTTTCTTTATGTATGATTCATGATTTTGACATGTATGTTATCTTGTTGCATTTCATACATGTGTGTGTTCATTTTTTCTTATGTTGGTTTTCTATGGTATATTTGGGGCTTGTGCTCTCCCCCTTGATCCTTTGTCATCCATTCTCTTCAACATTTGGACAATTAGACCCTTATTGACATATATTTTCTACTTTAGTGTGAGTTAGGGCATAAGTTCACACTCTCACTAAAGTGGGGGCTAAATGTACCATTGTAAATTGTCAACCTTTAAAAATTCACATTATATTTCCCCTGCCCTAAATTATTGAACCTAATTGAACACTTAATTTCCTAAATTATGCATTCTATAGCCCATTTGTGCCATTTTATGAGAATTACAAGCATTGAACAAATGCATCCAATTTATATTTTTCCCTCAATATGTAATGTTCTTGAAAATAGGGATAGCACACATTATCCCTAGGCTGTATCCCCTATTTTCTCAAGGACCAATTTTGGATATGTCAGTTTTGGAATTTTAACATTGAAACTTCAAATTGCAAATATCAACTATCGATATTTAATTTTTGGAAAATTAGTGAATTTCCTATTAATACCTAGTTATTGCATGACTTGAAAGAAAAATAAGCAATAAGTTAACAATTAGAGCACTATCAAGAGAATCAAGAGAAAATTTTCAAAGCTTTATTGCTATAACTCAATATCCTAACATCATGTCAATTCTTATGTGATTTCATATGTTTTTATGTTATCATTGTTTGTGAAGGCTAACCCTTGTTAAATAGGTCTCCACAAAATTCAAGAAATCAAGAAAATAAGATACAATACCTTGTTCAAGGAAGCTATTGAAGGATGGTGATTTGTAGAAATTTGTTGATTCATCATTCCAAGTCCTATCATTTATCCAATTTTTATAGTTGGAATTGCCATTGTGGAAGTGGAAACACTAACATGTGGTTTAACTAAGATAAGCCCTAAATGGTATAAAAATTCTCCTCTTTATCAATATGCAGGTTTTTAGGTTAAGAGAGGATTGGAAGAATTTTGAAGAAAAAATGATCAATTTTGCATTTGAAGCCATACTTCTTATTAACTCATGAAAAATCACCTACAAAATTATCTTACAATATTCTAAAAAATCTGCAAGCAATAACATAGATCTCAAATTTTCCATTAGAGGACTTCAAAAATAGAGTAGAGGAAGCCTAGGACCCATACACCCCTAGAAGAATTTTTCCTAGTACCTAGATGAGTACAAAATTTTCAAAATAAGTACATAGTCATTTGTACTTCCTAGATCTACTTGTAATTTATTGTTTCAGTTTTTCAATTACCAGATTATTATATTTTACATATTAGGGCACATAGTCTAGTTAGGTTACTCAAGGAAAATAAATTCCAATCCATTCCAAGACCCTAAAATATTTAGATCCAGGTTTGATTTTCTCACCTTCATGGTTGAAATTCAATCTAACCACCTTGTTGATCTCCATATTAATGACACAATATAAAAAAATACAAACAAAAAAGAAATAAAAGTTTGAATCCTGGGTTTACACATTAGACCTAGGGTTCCTATTTTATTCACTTCATCTACCAAATAAAATACACACATAAGATAACACATCCAACTCATTGTAACTCAAGTTTGATCTTGAACCATTCAAGAAATATTCATAGGAAATTTTGGTATTTTGTAATTCTAACAAAGACTATACAAAGAACATAATTATCTAAATAACAACATCTATATTCAAACCATGATTAATATAATTCTTTAGTAGTGTTACAAAAGAGAGACAATCTATTTAATTTGTATTTAATTTTAAATTAAGATTTCAATTAAGTAAATTTTAAATCTAGTTTAATTATGTGATTATCAAGTGCATTTATTTAATTACCCTAAACTGTGTATTTCTAGTAAAATTTTAGTTGCTTATATGACATCATTTTCTTATCAACATTTCTCTTTGAATAGGGTTTTTAAGTTTTAAAACTTTTTTATAACTTCTCTTCTCCTCATAGGTGTTTTTAACTCATATTAGTGCCAAAAGCCTCCTTTTCTATTAAATGGAGGGAATAGATTCAATTATGAATTGTAAAGAGTCATGTTTCTAAAAATCCTCTATAACTAATTGCATTTATTGTTTCCTTTATTTTTAATATAGTTTTATCAAGTTTACAAACTAAAAAAGGAATTGAAACCTCTACAGTGGCTTTCCTAGAGGATAATTGGATAAGTAACAATATTATGGAAACCTAGCTTACTTTAGTTAAGATAGAATCCAAAAAAAAAAAGAATTACTGAAAATGAAACTGTAGACACCTGAATTTGACCACCCCCATATGGTCAAATTCACCCCTTTTATACCTTTATCCAACATTCCTCATCCACATTAATTAAATAATTTATTATTTGATTAATATTGCCCTATAGTGTAATTTCCATAAGGTATTTAATAAATTAATCAAATACCTTATCCCCCCTTTCATCTCCAAATTGAATAAATGCCCTAATTTATTTAATTTGGTCACTTTAGCCTTAAATGAATTAAATCTATTTTTAATTCATCCCTTTTTCTCTCTCCTCATGTCAAATCCTCCATAATTCTCTCTAATCCAGATTAATTTAATTCATTTGTTATTGGTATGTGCACACCTCTAATCATAATTAGGGTCACATCCTCCATAATCTCCCACTTGCCTCTAATATGTCATTAATTCATCTAATCATGCATTTTCACAACCTTAATCACTTAATTAGGTCAACCTAATATCCATGAAATTTATGGTATGTGCCCTAAGTCAACTACATTAAATACTTTCTCCTTTTGGAGAAGGCACCCCTTTCCCCATTTGAATTTTTAATTCACATTTATTTGTTCCATGCATTTTAAGGAATTTAATATTTCTTCTCCCATCCCCATGAGAATTTTTGAGGAATTTTTTATTCCTCACATGTCCTCTCACGCACATGTGGATAAGGACCTCCTTTATGAGGAGACCTTGTCCCTTTCCAAGGTACAACATAGTACATCCATTTCATCTCCACATCAGCATACCTTTTCCATCTCATCTGCCACATGTCAAGATGTGAGGGATTGTGAGTTCTCAACTCACCTTAGCCCCTGATCTTGTCCATCTTGGCTCAATCTAGGCCCTCCATTCATTTAGAGGAACTTCCCTTAAAAATGGTGGAATTTATCCCATTAGGATAATCCACAATCAAGCACATGTGGATAATATTTCAAGCTTCCAAGCCTTCCATCCACCATTGTTGCAACATTTTGAGCCTTCATCTTGCATCTATCCAACTACCCACAACCTCAATTGCATTCATGTTCTCATCACCATCATTTAGATCTAGGTTTTATATCATTTTTCCACTAAGGAGCACACATATAAAATGATCAAAGTGCCAAAAAATACCATAAATCTAAACAAGGTAAAATTTTGTAATTTATTACATTTTTGTTTAGATTCAACTAGGCCAATCTTGAGGTGATTTTTTTGATTTTTTCCTTTGTTGCACTAGTTAGTTTTTGCATCTTAGGTTCATAATTTCACATTGCACATATACAAAAAGTACACTATGCTTCTCCAATTTCCAAAATTGATATCAAGAGAATGGTGTCAATAAAACACAACTTCATTCCTCATTCAAATAGAAAAAACCAATATTCTCCAATATCAGTGACAATGTATCAAGTTATAGTGCATTAAAATAGTACTACATTGATCTTGAGGAGTTTATTGTATTCAAATAAACCATTATAAGCTTCAATGCAAGAAAAGAGAGCTTCAATTAGTCATGAATAGTTGTACAAACCTGAGTGGAAGGTTTTGAATGCATAGATATATTGTGCCTTCAATTTAAGCATAGCCCCAAGTCCAAACTACAGTTACTTATTCAAACATTTGCAAAATAGGTCTTAAAATAATAATGGTAGAAAACAAAAGATTATTTCCATCACACCAATCAAAGACCCACAGTTTCAACAAGGAATACAAGTTATTTGATTCTATATAGAACCAATTTCTACACTAAAGAACCCCTAGACTATGTACACCAATCCAAATCATCCTCTTCTATTCATCACATTGTTTACAACCACATGATCAACATTTTCTTTAATTAGTAGATTGGTTCTCTTTCCCAAGCTTCCAACAATGCCTTATGGTGACCAAAGTCATAGTGTCAACTAAATATGCTAGATGCAAATGAATTTAAAGCCTATTTAATCCCCTAAGCAATGATCCCAATAAAATATTTGAAATTCCAAGGAACAAGAAACCATTAAACTAACATGATATAAACATTAAATGTAATAGAAATATATTCTAAGACCTCAAATATTATCCTATTGGGGGAGTGGTGTTTCATTTATGTGGAATGACATCCCTTACCCAATCCTTTGGATAATATGAGCTTGTTTCAATAAATTTTATTGTAGAAAATTGATGAAACCAATGAGATATGAATGAAACGTGATATAAAACTAGTTTAAATTGATGAGATGATTACTAAATGCTTGAATTCTAGATAAAATGGATGAAATCTATGCTAGATGTAAATGAAGTTCAAATATGTAAGCCATAGATTCAAAATATGCTAAAATGCATGCAAGCTAAGTTACCGTGGAAGCCATTAATGGATGCTTAAGATGAATGGATGAAGATTTAATCTAAAAATTTATCAAATATTGGTGAAAGTGAATATTAATTTCAACAACATAAATGCTCTATCAAAATATGGATCCATTTCTCTCCAAATAGTGATGCATTTATATGAAAGAAAATTAAAAATCAAGGGCTCATATTGATTTGATCTATCAATGGGGTATGTGAAGGATGATGATGGGCTAAAAAGTGGTGATATGATGGGTATGTGTAGGCTATGTGGCTGATTTTTTTTTTTCCCCAAAATTAATGAAATGAAAAGGTTTTTTAAAGGAGATTCTTAGCTTTCCACCAATACAAATTATTCTTTACATTGAATTTAATAAATAATTATTATTCATTTTCTATTTCAATTGTGACTAAAGTCCTAATTGATAGGATGATTGAAAAAAATCTATAGCTTTCAAATGGTATAACATTCTTTGAATCCAAACATGCATCACATTCTATGCTTCACATACTATAGGATTTAAAAATAAATAAATTTCATGAATTTTTGTCCAAGTTAATGTGGTCAAACATACAAGTTTTGTATTTTTAAATGTTGTAATAAAAAATTCATAAATAATTATTTACTTGAAAAAAAAATTAAAAAAATACATCACATGGGTATGTGTAGGATCATGATGGGCCAAAAAGTGGCAATATTATGGGTATTTGGGGTATGTGGTGATGACTTTTTACCAAAATTGATGAAATGAAAGGGTTTTAGAGGATATTCTCAGCTTTCCACCAATGTAAATTATGCTTTAATTTGAATTTAATAAATAATTATTATTCATTTTCTATTTGAATTACAACTAAAGTCTTAATTGATAGGTTGATTGAAAAAATCTATAACTTTCAAATGGTATCACATTTTTGAATTTGAAACATGTCACATTCTATGCTTCACATACTATAGGATTAAAAAAAAAAAAATCATGAATTTTGACCAAGTTAAGGTGGTTAGATACAGTTTTTATATTTTTAAAAGTTATAATAAAATTTTCATAATTAATTATTTAATTGAAAAATAATTACAAAAAATATGCATCATATTTGGACATGAGTCCTCTACTTATATCTATAAAAAAATATTATCATTTTATTATGGTTAGGGTGGTAGACGGACACCTACTTATTTTTTCCCTAAATTTAAGTACTCTGCATTGAAATTTCAATTTTCACCAAATAGATTTTATTTATTTTTAAATAAACCTAGTAGTTTAGAAACTACATTCAATTTTCTATAGATTCTATTCTTACATATTTTTGAAATAATATAGATAACTTATTCAAATTTTTACGTCAAGTTGCCTAACAATTTTTCTAAATTTTTGCCACTTAAGGCACCTATTTTTTCCATGATGATCCTACACATACCCACATTGGGACATGAGTCATCTACTTATACCTAAAATATTATAAAAAAATATTATCATTTTATTGTGGTTAGGGTGGTCATATAGACACCTACTTATTTTTCCCTGAAATTTAAGTAGTATTACATTTAAATTTCAAATTTTCACCAAATAGATTTAAAAAAAAAACCTAGTAGTTTAGAAACTACATTCAGTTTGCTACATATTCCATTCTTACATATTTTTTAAATAATATAGACAAGTTATTCAATTTTTTACGTCAAGTTGCCTAACTCTGAATTTTCTAATTTTTTTGCCACTTAAGGGCCTATTTTTTCCATCATGATCCTACAGATACCCAATGGTCAATAATGAAAGAAGGATGAAACATGGATCAAGGATTCTCATCAATGGAGGAGAATCAATGTTCACATGGATCAAGGAAAGATCAAGGGATAAGAATGATTCAAACGAAAACACTTTGTAACAATTTTGAAAGCTTGTTACAAATTTTTTTTGAAAAAAATAATTCCATTTTGGAGCCAAATAGGAGAATATTCCTTTGGAATATTCCCTATGCAAGTGGATGGATGGAATTTATCAATTTAGTTAATTAAAACTAAATTTGAATGTGCAAGATGGAGAATAATATGATTTTCATTAAATTATTGATTTAATTAATGAAAAGGGGATGCAAATATGATATTTAATTAAATAGCTTAGGGTTATTTAATTAAATAAGAGGAATTATAGTTTAAATTAAATAATTTACATTATTTAATTAAATGAGGTGAAATATTAGTGTGAGAGGGGTTGAATTAACCCAATTAGGTCAATTAGATTAATAGATGAAAATGATGCATTTAATTAAATAATTAGATTTATTTAATCAAATAGGTAAAAAGAGGATGAAATTCACTTATTAGATAGTCCTTTTTCACATTTTCACTTCTAGAGGCAAAGTGTCCTGGTTTGCTACAAATGTAAAAAACAACATTCTTCCACCCAAATTGTCCTTTGTTCAATTTATATTTACATTGGTTAGCCTTGTGTCCAAATAAGTTATAGTGATAATAGTAGCCTTTGAAGGGGTAGATCATTTTGTTCAACATCTGACTTCTATATTCTATAGATTTATGTCCAATTATTTTTATTTTAAAACATTGAATGGTGAATGGTGAGATGTTTTGATTCATTCCATTATTCTATTTTATTTTATTTCCACAATATTTTTCCCTATGTCGAAATTCTATTTCTAGAATAATAGATACCATTAAAAGATGACTACCTTCGAGAATTTGGTTGTCTGATAGGACATCTCATTGCTTTGTTCCTCTAGTTTCAAATCTCACTAATATGTTTATTGTCTTCAATCCTCTTAGAATTTGAATTTGATCTTTCTCCTTTCTCATGTCCTAGGCCACTCTTGTCCTTGGATGACTTTTGACCAACAATCAAATCACCAAGAATTTTAGAAATTTTCATGAATTTATCCTCATGTATTTTGCATTTTCAAGATCTGATTTCAAATTTACCACTTCTTGTTCAAGCCTTACACATTCATCCATCTTGCTATTTATCCTTACATTCAGGCACTCCTCAATTTTTTTCTTTTCTTCCACTTTCTATTTCAATCCAGTGATGTCCTCATTTGCTTTCTTCAATTGATCACTAACCTCTCTATGTCTTTCTTTGAATTTCTTGATTTGTTCCCTCAGTTTCTTGATGCACTCATTTGTTTCCTTTAGGTTCTCCAACAAAATTTCTTTCTCATTTTCAATTTTTTCAAGATCTTCAAGAGCAATTTCAAGTTCACCATTATTATCTAGGATACAATCTTTGTCAATATGTTTAGCAGGAATCTCTTCAAGAGGAATAAGAAATCTGTTATCTACTATGCGTTCAAATTCCAAGATCTTCCTTAAGCTATTATACTTCTCAAGAGGAACCAATATTTGGTATTAATTATTGAACACATAGAATACTAAGATGATGGTGAATTAGTATTCAATTAAACCATTCAACTATAAACCATACAATTATTAAAGCATACCTAAGTACAATTAAGAATGAATACATTGAAAAAAACATAACACTACATGACACATTAACACTAGGATTTTTACATGGAAATCCCAAAATGGGAAAAACCACAATGAGGGTTAACTCACAAAATAATATTATCTAGATATAGAATATTACAATGGCTCACTGCCAGGACACACTGTCCTTGAAGGCTCACAGATTGAAGTAATTTACAAAAAAAAGTATTGCAACACTGCCAAGATGAGAACTGAGATAGAATGCACCTTCCTTGTGCTAGAGTTCAATTCCAATGAAGCACTAGATACAAACACTTCTTTGTATAATTCTAGCTTCTCATTCATAAAATTTTGCACATTCACACTATATAGTAATCCATACATGATCTCTTTGAATTTTACCACTTCATCATTTCTCTCTATCTCCCATATCATTGCTCACCCTTCTTCAAAAATGTCTAACATATATTTCATATGTACATTCACAAACACTAACTAGGTCAACCTAATTACGGTAGACCTATTTTAAATCAAAACTAACTTTGTTGGCTTTGTCCTTAAAACATATTCATCTTCATGACCAAGACAAGTGTATAATATATGATATCGGTCGACACAAATCTAAGAAAAATCCCTTTAGCATCCACAACACATGTTTAATCTGTTTAACAAAAAATCATAATTAGGTCAACTAGAGTTAGACCTAAAACATCAAAACTTTAATTGTATATGCAATTTTCCAAACATGTAATCCCAATACTTTTTAATGCATAAAATTTTACTTTAGAAAATATCAAATAACTTATCTTCAACTCCATAAGACAAAAAAATTGATCATGAGAAAATGAAAAATCTCCCACATCCATGTGCTATACAAAAACTTACTGTAATCATCAAAATAAAACACTATAATTAATCATACCTTTCAAATGTGTTCGTATATCATCATAAAACCTTGAGGTAAGATGAATCTTATAGTCATGAAAGTATAAACAAAATCTTGTAGTGATACCTTTCTTTGTGATCAAATCTGGACCAAAATACTAGATCAACAAACTTTTAGTACTAGCTTAACATAGCATGAACCTTTATTGAATATATTGATCTATATAATTAATGTCAGTAAGGTATGTGGATTTTAATGCTAGAATTAATGGAAATCTTCTAATTTTGAAGATTTCTCTTCACCCAAGATCACATGAAGTGCAAGGGGAGAGGATACATAGCAATTTCTTTGGGTGACTCAAAAAGATTGGATACGTAGAAAATTCTTAGGGCACGACTCGAGAAAAGAAAAGTAGACACTTGAGTGTTTCTCTTCACCCAAGATTGCACAAAGCACAAGGGGAGTGGATACACACTACAAGTATAGACAAGCAAAGCAAGCAGACTAAAAAATCATTCATTTTAACCCATATTGAAAAATGAGGTTGTATGGGTTTAATTTTACCAACTACGAAAAGACTTAAAGCATTTGTGAATTTTAAGCCAAATTGATAGTTTGTTGTCTTGAGATTGTAAGTTTTAAAACCCAATGGAAATTTAGTGGTCTTAAAACATGAAAGAAAGCAACATATGAGGGGTTATGGCATCCCCTAAGTTTCAATACACTTTTAAAATAACCAAAATTAAGAAAAGCTAAAAATTCTAATTTTCAAATATTCTCAGTATTTTTTAGGTTCTAGTAAATAACATTTTTGGAGGCCCTCAAAGCAGAATTTTGGGTTGAAACTTGCATCAATCCCTGGAAATCAGTTTGCATAGGCACTATGTTTTAGGGACTAAGTTAGTACTCTTGGATACCATTCTAATGGTGAAAACAAATTTTAATTATGAGCACCAAGTAGAAAGTTATGACCCCAACAAGTTAGGGTAAAAATCTGCAAAATCAGTTATCCTCAAAAAATAAAACTGGATGTTAGTAAGAGATCAGTGAGTATATGAAACAAAAAATTTAAAGCACACATGAAAATTTGACTCTATGTTTTACCTACAATAGCATCATTGTTTTAATTGCAATAGTGTCACTAAAATTCAATTGTGTTGCTCTATGAAATGTGAGAGCTTTGCTCTGCACAAATTGGTGACCTCAATAGCATCAAAATAGCAATAGTTTCACTATATTCAAAATCACAAAATTAATTAAAAACATAATAGTGTCACAATATTCAAACATGTCGCCATATTTCAAGAGTGTTTTTGTATAAAAATAAAAGGCATCACCATATCCAAATACATCACTATAGCTGTCAAATGCATTGTTGTATTTGTAAACTACAAAACATGAGAATCTCAAGAGAAATTCATTAGATTTTGTTAGTACAACCCTCCTTCTAGTGCCAAAATGTGATCATAATAATAGTAACAACTAAATACACCATATCCATATGAATTTAAGCTATATTTAACCAATTAAGATATAATCCCAATGAGAGGTACAAAAGATTCAAACCAAGCAACCATTAAACTAAGCATGAAATAAACCACAAAATCATAAAAGAAACCTAATCTAGAACTCTAAAATTTATACCATTGGGGGATTGGTGTCATATTGATATGGAATGATGAACATTTCCCAATCCCTTGTATCAAATGAGCATCTAATCAAACTCCATTGATGAAAGCTTAATCTAAAATGGATGAAAAAAATGAAAAAGCTTGATAATGGATGCAAGGATGAATAAAGATAGTATTCAAACATACATAATAACTTTTCTTTGATGGAAGTCGATCCATTTCTCTCCAAAATGTCAAGTATTTATAAGATAAAATGGAGAATCAAGGGCTAAGATTGATTTGATAATAAACATCAAAGTTAGATTTAAATTTTAAACTTTTAAATTTTGGCGTTAGATCCAAGCCTATTGGAATTGATCCTAAGGATCATAGAATTGATTGAGGGTGGAAAATATAAATATTAGGATCAAGATTAGATGCATTAAATTCTAGGGTGATAACACATGAAATGAATGGAAATAAATGAAAATGATTGTTGAATTGGAAGAAAAAAGAATTAAAGTGTGATCCAAACATATCACAAGAGTGTGTCACTTGTTAATATGTTCAATTATATTAAGTCATTCCATCTATATATGCAAAATATTGAATGGGAAATAGTGTGAGTATATGCTAATTTCCTATTTACAATTATAATGTGATAGCTAGTCATAATACTATGTTTGTATTAAATTGAATGATTCAAGAGTCTTATTTAAAACAACATAAATTATACCCTTTTGCATAAGATATAATTTTATATTGATGTAGAGGGTTCTCCCCTCTATGTACACTTAAAACTCAAAACAAAAAATAAATTCATAGGCAATTCTTTCCTAGATTAAACAACCAACAAAAAAAAGATTGCAAGCAATTAAAAATTATTTAACTCTATTCAAATTTGATTACAAATTACAAATCCCTTGACCTGTCATGGCCTCTTCCTACAAAAAAATTTTGATATACAAAATTTTAAACAAATTACAATCATGGCACTTCTCATTTCCTTCACTCTTTACCATCTCTCTCTTTGCTCATTCTTTCCTTCTTTATACCTAGTGCCCCTGATTTGTGCATTTTCCATTCACTCTTCTATTCTCTATTCGATTCGATACCATATTCTTACTTCATGTAGTCATCCCTTCTCAATTTATTTGACCTCTCTTCCCTCTCTAAACATGCAATATAGATTCCCCTTTTGTTCATTATCTGCAACACACCTTTTCTTATTACTGCTACACCTTATATGTTTCTATTTGTGCCTTATTTCTTCACTTTACACTTGCATCTCCTCTCCTTCATTCTCCTTGGTGTCTTCCTCTTTTGTGCAACCACCTTCCTTCCACTTCTTTCGTTCCTCTCTCTTGTTTAGTGCAACCCTCTTTCTCTTCTTATGTGGAACTCTTTTATTTGTTTTAAATATGCATTTAATTCATAATTCAAAAGTTATTCATTATCCCCACATTCCTATCAAACTTCTTGATTTTCTAGGCATCGATCTTTCACTTCTAGTCCCCTCATCTTCGTCCGCCTATTAGATTTTCAACAACCTTTTCTCTTTATTACATTTTTAATTTTTAAATTTTTTTAATGTTGTGCCACAACCTCATATTCTCATTTAAATTTTCTTGCTTCACCCATTTATTTCTCCCAAGTTTTCATATCTTATTTCCTTCTCAATGCTAGAGAGTGAAAATTGATATATGACATTTGAAAATCAATGTTAAAATTTTATTTAATCATCATCGGAGACCATCGAGACCAAGTTGTTTTGCTCCTATTTTAAAATTTCCTTTACATTCACTGCTTGAGATTTATCAAAATAGAAACATTGCACATAGCTACCAATAGTGCAATGAAAAAATCAACTTGGTGAAAAATTTAAAACCTACAAATTTGATGTTGTGAGGTTCCAAGAACCAAGCCAAAATTGAAAAATAAATTGCAAACTCTTTTTGGGTGATACTAATTATGCATGCACTCGGGTGCTCCTACATCAGACATGTCAGGTAGAAAGGTTGTGAGCATAGGCTCAAAATGGTGGAGTTGAGTGATAGAATCACTCTTTTAGATTAGAGGTAAACCACAATGAACTCCTTCACTAAATATGTGCATAATGTCATTTCTTCTTCTTCTTATTTTTTCCAACACCTTTCTGAAACACTCGTCACCTTCCTTCTGTAGCTCTGCTCATCACCCTTCACTCCTTTCATGGATTTGAATCCATCATATTTTATCCTCCTCTGCAAAATTCTCTCTAGCTTCTTCTTCTTCCTTATGGGCTCAAACCCAACATTGCTCAACCTCCTCCACCAAAATCCCTCACCAATATCCACAACACCTTCATCCAAATCTGCAATATACAATCTCAAACTTGCATCCACAAACTCACTAAAATCTACATATACCTCATTCCAATCTGTAACATCTTCACCCAAACTTGCATACACCATTCCATATTCTTCTAGAAAACCAATATTCAACATATCCAATGAATGCATAAAAATTTCATTGTCATAAGAAAACATATTTACCTTGTCCTTTTCGGGTGCAACAATTCCAATAACTACAACTTTTTCTTTATCATCCTTCATTTTGATATCTTGTAAACCATCATTACCTACAATATTTTTCTCTTCTTCCTTTGTTGCAACAGCAAGCTTTGCATTCCATTCCACTTCAATCTCTTCATCTTCTATCCTTGTGACCTCTTCACTATTCACCTTTGTCTTTTCTTCTTCTATTGTCATTACTTCCTCATGGTACTTCATTACTGCAACTTCTTCATCAATAGGGGCTTCTCTTACTTCTTCCGCTTTCCATCTTAAGCTACTATCCTTATTCTTCTTCTCACTATCCTCTTTCAAGAGAACCTTCTTCTCACCACTCTTCACCATTTTCCTCCCACTCTTTCCAACACTCTTTTATGATTTTTCATGAACCATCTTCTCCTACGATTCACACAATTCCTCAAGCCTCACCTCATTCTTTCCTAAATATTCACAAAAATATTTGTCCCATCTTTTCAACCATCTCATCCTCCACCCTATCTCAGCACTTCTCCCAAAATAGTACATCCACATAAGTCTCCTCATGACCCAATCTATTTTGTCTATTACAATCTCACAATCTGTCATCACTTCTCAAGTTTCTTTTATGGCTTCAAGCTCTTTCTATTGCTGCTAGGATTCCTCACACACCTGCAACAATTCTCACGAGCTTCTTCACAACCACTTCATGTGCTTTCCACTAAGTGCGAACTACCTCCCCATCAAAAATCTACTCACACACCATCCATAGGTCTTGGTGGATCCTCTCCACTCTCAGGACTACCTACTTGATACCAATTGATGCAGAGGGTCCTCCCCTCTACACACTAACTCAAAACAAAAAACAAGTTCATAGGAAATTCTATACCCAGATTCAACAACCAATGAAATAAAGATTGCAAGAAATTTAGGTTTATTTAACTCTATTCAAATTCAATTAAAAATTAAAATTTTGATGGCCTATCATGGCCTCCTCCTACAACAAATTCTAAAATACAAAATTTTAAAAAAATTACAAACAAGACACTTCACATTGCCTTCATTCTTTACCATATCTCTCTCTGCTCATTCATTCCTTCTTTATGCCTAGCGCCACTGACTAGCAAATTTTCTATTCACTCTTCTATTCTCTATTCCATTCGATACCATATTATTACTTCATTTAGCCATACCTTCTCAAGTTATTCAACCTCTCTTCCTGTGTCATAGAAAAAAGTACCCTTTGCTTGACATGGGATTAATTCATGATAAATTGGACATAATGAGGCCTTGATTCATGTGTTATGAGGAATTTTATGAATCCACACTAGGTCTTGGACCATTATAAATTGAATAACATGCTTTTAACAACATCTTCTAAAGGTGTTGTAAAGTGTTGTAATATTCTTTCACACTTTTCTAGACTTAATGAAACTATTCTCCCTAATTCAACATTACAAAAAAAATTTAATAACATTATCACATCAATTTACAAGTCTTGTAAGATAAACTTAATTTTAAACTAGCGTTGTAATGTGTCTTGCACATTCACATTGGTTCTTGTGCCTTCCTAGGTTAAGTGGACACCATTTTAGTGTTGTTTAAAGTGTGTTTAATCACACTTTCACATTGATTTATGTGTCCCAAGCCCTATTTGACATTCACATCGTCACCAATAGTTCCATATTAACCCATATTGTGCATCCCGAGTCCTAAATTGATCAAATCCCTAACAAAGTTGTATTTTAAAAATTATTTCCTTATCTCCTGGCTTCCTAGTTGTCAAATTAGCCCTTGTGGGACCCATTCACCATGCATGGAAAATCAATCCCATCTAGGTGGGACCCATTCACCATGCATGGAAAATCAATCCCATCTAGGTGGGACCCATTCACCATGTGTGGAAAAAGAGTCCCATTTGGCCCAATTTGGACCTTTGAGCAGGGAAAAAGTGAAAATTGAGTTTAGTATTACTTCACGTCGGCTTGTGATGCGGTATTAACAAGTAAAATAAGTGAATTTCATATAAATACAATATTTTAAGCCCTAATTTACATCTCTCAACTCATTTTACAACTCATTCCTCATTCATCTTCTCAAGCAAGCTAGGGTTTCATTATTACAAGTCATTCAAGATCAATTTTTAGAAATTTAAGGGAAAATATTTCATGTTTTTCCATAGAATTTCAAGATCAAACATCATGGAAAGGTAATCAACTCCATTATTACATGTTTCATTTGATTCTATCATCATTTTGGTTTAATTACCTTAAAGGGGTTTCACCAAGGCAAACCCCCATGCCTTAACATTCACCATTTCTCTCTCTTGTCTTGTGTGTTTGTAGATTTAGGACTCTTGGAAGCTTGTAAATCATTGAAGATCAAGTTAAAAAGTTTCTCAAGTCTTCTCCTGATTAAAAAAGTGAAAATATCAACAAAAACTCATTTTTAGGTTCAAAAATTAGAGTTTCGGAAGTAGACACCTATAGGAAGTCAAAGTATAGATTAGAAGCTTCGTGTTCCACTTTTGAAAATATAAAAATTCAAAAGTGGGCTCATTCACCATGGGTAGAAAATGAGTCCCACTCCAGGGTCAATTTTGAGCTTTCTAAATTTTTAGGTACCTTTTGTCAGAAACAGGTTTCAACTCAGTTTTGTAGAAGAGGGACTAATTCACCCTAAACAGAAAATGAGTCCCACCAGGCTTGAAAAATAGCATCAACAACATTTCAAATGTCACTTCCAGTCTCCTTCAACATTCCAAGTGCATACTTTTAGTTTGGTTTAGTTCAATTTAGTTTTGCATGCATTTAGAATACTTTCTTGTCTGATTTGGAGTCCATTTTCATCCTAATCCTAGCTTTCCTTTAATTTGTATTAGAGTTGCGTTGGTTGATTTGCATCTAAGGTTTCAAAAATTTCTATGAATTTTTTCATAAAATTTCCTTAAGCATTTATGAAATTTTGCATCTCCATCTTAGGCCTACATCATACAACAATAACCACATTGAAAACCATTCAAAATTTATGAAAATCTTGCAAAAAACCAGTATTGGGACTCATTCACCATGATGGGAGAATCATTCCCTATCTAGATTTTTAATTGTCTATTACTGCATCATAAACCTCATTTTTGTTCTTCCTAAGCCTCCTAGGATTATATAGTATAAGTTTGGAAAGTTTTTGGAATGTTTTCTTTATGTATATCACTCATAAAAATCATTTTAGATTACTCATTTTTCAAATCACTTCATTTGCACACATCCTTACATCTGAAAATGCTTCCATTTCTATAATTTTGCATAACATTGATAAAATTACTTTTCACTTTTGTATATACAATATTTCTTTTCATAAAACTTTGCATTAGTTTAAAAGTACTTTTCATTCTTGCATATACATTATTTACATTCTTAAGGTGTTGCATACATTGGATAAGAGTGTTTTGTCTCTTTGCATATACATTGTTCATATTTTTGAAACATTCATGAAATGGTTACATGTGCTTTTCATTCTTATTCAAACAATCCTAGTACCTTACATATGTAGACATCTTAAGAAACATTTCCTATCCCCTCCCTATGAGAGTGTTTTAGTGAAAGAGATTACAACTTGGGCCATTCCGAATGACCATACTTGTTCTCCTCATAATATCTCTCATTTTGGTGATGAAGATATTTTAGTAGAAGAATCAATTAATAAGAGTTTTGAAAATCCTAGTTGTTTCTCTCCTTTTACCTCTCTTAGTGGACAAAACATTCACAACTAGCATAACACAACTTTAGATGATCATGGCATTACAATTTCTTTTTTTCCTAGTATCTCTCCTTTTTGTATAGATGATTCTTTTATTTTAGAAAACTATTTTGTGAATATCATGAGAATCTTAGTTTTCCCCCTTCACCTCACAAAATTCCTCTTAAACAAGACACTACAACCATAGATAATCATGACAAGATTTTTCCTTCTCCTAGTATATCTCCAAGTTGTGAAGAAGAAATTTTGTTGTTAGAAGCCACAATTGATAACGGTCATAAGAATATTCATTGTACCTCTTCAATTAACAAAACAATTCTTGGGCAAGACAATTCAACCATTGAGCATTCTTCTACTTGTGATGAAGTCCTTTTCAAAGAACCAACCTTAGAATGTTAGGAAAATTCAGTTTGTAGTTCTCCTACAAACCCTCCACCTAGGAAGGATGTCATGATGCAAGACAAGAACCATAATAATGATATAGAATCTCACTTGCTAAGGAATGTTAACATTATTCAACCTCAACTCATCCTTTACCCCCCTTCACATAAACCTCCACCTCAAACCAAACCCGAACTTGTGCTTTTCCCACCTAAGAATAATGTATTGTAGCAGTTGAGTTATAATACCATTTCTCATACATATAACAATCAAAATAATCTGCAACCACAATAACTAACCCCAACACCCTTACCTTTTCCAAATCCTCTCCCTCCTAGACCTATCTTACCAAGTTTTCCTAGTGGAAAGGAGTACAATCTTGTTGGTGTGAATAATTGTCTTGTACCTAGCTAATTCATTCACTAGGTAAATTAGGGGACATATTCACATGGTTAAGTTTACTTAGGTAAAATATTATTTCTAGAAGGCTTAGTTGGCTTATCTAGAACTTATCTTATCTAGCTAGGATGCATCATTTCCTAGGTGATTAGGTTGTTGGTTGTCTCATGTCATAGGATCATGACATTTGTCAACATCATAGTCATATCTATCTCTCAACCTTGCCCATATAAGCAAGGCATCTCATGTACATTTGTATTCAAGCTTCATTCAAGCAATCAATCAATCTTGCATTATGAAGCAAGCTTTTTTGCCATTCTCTCTCTTGTGGAAGTGGTTTTGGTCGCAACTGATCTTGGGGGTGTTGGGGAGTCACCATCAACTCCTACATGGTATCAGAGCTCTCCAAGTGTTGCAAATCCCTTCCAGATCTGAGGGTGATATTTTGGCTTGAAGATTTTTGCTGGGTGCAGATTGGGGTTTCAATAACCTCACGGTTGATTTTAGAAGCTTTTGCAGATGAATTTTGACTGTAAATTCACCTATATTGGGTAAAGTTGTTTTTGAGGCAAATTTTTTTTTCTGTAGCAACCTTCTCTATGGTATGATTATTTCATTTTCGCAAAAAAAAATAAATTTCTGCGGCATTTCTATAATTTTTGGGGCAAAAATTGTTTTTATCAGGCTATTTAAAAATTTATTGGAGGCTAATTTATGCGGAGGGTTTAAGGGCATCGCTTGACAGGCCTGCATCACAGTACCTGTTCAGGCCACATCCTTCTGCGGGTACAAATCCTTGGTTTCCGCATTGTCTTATACTGTGTTGAGTAGATCCGAGTATGTTGGTGTCAGATCCGGTCATGGAGACTGCAGTTTCATCGGTCGCTGTCTTTGATCTGTCTTTCGGTGTCATTCCATGGCATCAAGGCTGATATTCCCTTGACTGTGTCAGTCTAGACTGGGACCTATCATTTGTCTATGGTCGGATTTTCTATGCCCTCTTTCTCATTTCCGGTATCTACTCATCTTTCGGTGAATCCGTCGGCATATTCTAGATCCGGGTACTTTGGACATCACATCGGCCTAGCCAAGGGACGGTGCTTGAAGTCTTTTCTCGACATCACATCAATCAAATCTGCTCGTGGTGGTCAGATCCAAATTGACGGTTCGGTCATTCCGTCACATCATGGGTATGGTCTTTGTTTGAATCGCTCATCACCGGGCTTTATCTCTGGTGGTTTTCCATCCTCTAAGATCTGCTCGTGCCCGGTCATCTGGAGGCCACATCGACATTGTACAGTGTTGGAGATCTATCATCAGCATTCATTCCATGGTAACTTGCCATTTACCACCGACTATAGCATTGATCGGCATATGTTGTCGGCGTATTCCTGCTCCTATCCATGGGTATGGGTTTGACCTTCCATTGTAGGGTCATTGTCTCTCTTACATTGGCAGTACACTATGATCTGTAGGTGTCATCCTTCCAATTAGTCAACCGGTTGCAGTCAAATCTATATCCTTAGCGTACCTTGCGATAATTCTGGTCCTACATATGGTACGCTAGTTGTTCTAAATTGAAGGTTTTAAATGCTTTGTTTTCAAAGTTTATGTATATATTTAAAACTTTTGTAAAGCTCACAAAGCCGACCGGTTAGTTTTGTAAGCTGATAGTGATTTTGTATGGTGGTGGTTTATATTAGCGGTGGATTTTTTTTTAAACATTTATTCCTTCGGTCATATGACCGACCACAGATTCAGTCCCCGATGCTTATAGTTTGCACCGATTTAGTCTTTTCAGCCCTTGTGTAATTGCCCCATAGTGCCTATTTATAGGCCTTTTTTCATTTTATCATAACTTTTGCATACGGAGGAAAAAATTTTCAAACAAAATATTGTCGGAAAGGTGAAGACCTGAATTTCTCAGTGCTGTAGATATTCTATAGAGATTCTACAGTTTTGTGCCTTTTTTTCCAGGTTGAAGCCCGATCATCGTTTTCTGCTTTCGAGCTCATATCTTTGTGCTCCGATCTTTGATTTTCTCCAAATTTGTGGCATTTGGAAGGTATTCAGGAGTACTTCAGATCTACTCATGCACTTTTTGTATATTTGTTTCCAGATTTTCATATTTTTAGTTTGTAGCTGATTTGATAGTTTGGGATTCTTTATTGTAAATTTGCAAAAAATGTGCAAATCTCGTTGGGACAAAGGGGTTGATTTCTTGTATTGTGAGGGAAATTTGTTGTTCTCCTCTTGTAATATCTCATTGTATCATGGATTTGACAAAATTTGTACTTCTAACTCCATATAACTATCATGAGTGGAAATCTCAAATGGAGTTGTTATTGTTAAAATCAAAGTTGCAACGAATCACATTTGGTCAAGATCCACAAACCTGCAGGAGCAAAAGAGAAAATAAAATGGCTTGATAGAAGGGATGAAGCTCTTGGTACTTTGAAGTTGTCCATTTCTCCAGATCTTAGATATCATGTTGCATCTTGCACTCATCCTAATGAAGCTTGGAATACTTTAGAGAGTCTCTTTGGTAAGCCAGATAAGATGAGGAAATTTAAGTTGGAGAATGAACTCATGGGTCTTAATCCTTCAGATTTTGACAATGTCCAAGACTTTTTCTCTAAGCTCAACTCTCTTAGATTGCAGTTATCTAATTGTGGGGTCACTAAAGAGGATGAACAATTGATACTTTCTATTCTTGCTAAGCGTGGTCCTAATTATTCATTGTTTGTTTCTACTTTCTATGCTACAATGGATGCTCTTGGCACTACATACAAAATGCCTTCTCTTGATGAATTTGTATCTCAACTCACAAGGGAACAAGAAAAGTTGGTACACATGGGCACATTGAAATCTTCTAGATCTCATGCTCTTGTTGCAAAGGACACAAAAGATTCAAGTGGCATAGGTAAGAAGCAGAACAAGGCACCCAAGTCTAATGAGCAAGGTAAAGATTCTCCTTCACATAGCACTCTTGAGTCCACATCCTCTTCTAAAGAAGAATCATCTAAAAAGAAGAAGTCAAAATGTGCATATTGTAAAAGATTAGGACATGATGAGCATAGATGTTATAATAAGAAGATTGATGAACTGACACACCTTCTTCAAAAGAATAACATTAAGTTGCCCTCATCAGTGTCTGCTACTTCTTCTTCTGCATCTCAATTGACAACTCCATCATCTTCATCTAAGTCACAAGACACATGATCTACTTCTTAGCTACACAAGATGAAAGGACAAGCACTCTTGGCCTCTACAAGTCTTGAATCTCATAGATGGCTTCTTGATTCAGGGGCATCTCATCATATGGCATCTTCTATGGATATGTTCTCTTCTTTTGAGCCTTGTAATTCACCTCATATATTGATGGGTAACAATACATATATGAAGGTAAGTGGGAAGGGTTCTATTGATATGGGGGAAGGGAGCTTCAATGATGTACTTTGTGTTCCTTCCTTGTCCACTAATCTCCTTTCTATTTATCAAATTACTCATGGGGGTCAAGGTAAAATAGTTGAGTTCACTCCAGATAGGGTGTACATAAGGGACTTGGAGACTAGGGATATTGTTGCTATCGGGATGGTTGATCATGCATCTCGTGTATATTCCTTTTCACATTTTTCTTCAGAAGATGATAATGTTCCTTTGACTGCATCACACACTTCATTGAGTGTGAACTATGATAGTGAGGAGAAGTTTGGTCATCTACACCTTGGTATTCTAGATACCAATGTTGAGCTTCCTACTCCTCCACCTCCTACTTCTTCAACCATTGATGCTTCTATTCAGCAGGTTGATCATAGTTTTTTATATCTTGCTTTGTGGGATGAGTATTTGACAGGGATTTCTAACTTGTTCATAGAGTCTTATACTACAGATTTGGAGGACACACTTGAGGGGATTTCTCTCCTCTTTGATGATAGTTTCAGTACAACGATTATCCCATCTACTTTGTCTTTGGAGATTGACCTTCATGAGTCTCCTCCATCACTTGATTTGTCATGTTTCTTGGTTCAATTTAACCATGATTCTATTGTGGCTCATTCAAGCTTGGAGGATCTTCATCATTTTTCAGAGGCATACATGAGCATTCATGCTTCCTCCTTTTAGTTGGACATGGAGTGGCTTCATCATCAGCTTATGGACTTGTTTCTTCCTAAGGGAACATGTGTTGCTTGCAGACATTGGGTCATCTTTTGTTTTCAGGCATTCTTCATTAGCATTGGAGCTTCTTCATCATGGGGGGATATCTTATCTCTCTACTTCCTTCTTATGGGGGGGTATTTGATTGTATATACATGATGCATGTTATCCTTGGGGGGTAT
This sequence comes from Sequoia sempervirens, assembly GCA_007258455.2. Taxonomy (NCBI): domain Eukaryota; kingdom Viridiplantae; phylum Streptophyta; class Pinopsida; order Cupressales; family Cupressaceae; genus Sequoia; species Sequoia sempervirens. The sequence goes on along the minus strand of VDFB02358134.1, from coordinate 93,689,308 downwards.
CATTGAGTCGTCCATACATCATGTTGTCTTGCTTCTTTTGTTTTGTTTTCTCTCTTTTGGAGAGGACTTTTGTCCCATAGGGTTTTCTCCTTTTCTCCACTTGTGAGAGATTGCATTATTTGCATTGTAAATGGGTACCTAACATGGCCTAGAAGCTGGGACCCATAGTCATAGTCTTTGCACAGTTTGCATAATAATCTTCTCCCTAAGTTGCACTTAAGGGGGGGTGTTGGTGTGAATAATTGTCTTGTACCTAGCTAATTCATTCACTAGGTAAATTAGGGGACATATTCACATGGTTAAGTTTACTTAGGAAAAATATTCTTTCTAGAAGGCTTAGTTGGCTTATCTAGAACTTATCTTATCTAGCTAGGATGCATCATTTCCTAGGTGATTAGGTTTTTGGTTGTCTCATGTCATAGGATCATGACATTTGTCAACATCATAGTCATATCTATCTCTCAACCTTGCCCATATAAGCAAGGCATCTCATGTACATTTGTATTCAATCTTCATTCAAGCAATCAATCAATCTTGCATTGTGAAGCAAGCTTTCTTGCCATTCTCTCTCTTGTGGAAGTGGTTTTGGTCGCAACTGATCTTGGGGGTGTTGGGGAGTCACCATCAACTCCTACAAATGTTGTTGAACAACTAAAGAATAATCTTGCTGAAATATCATTATGGGACCTTATTCAAGCCTCCCCTCACTATCACAACGTGATCCAATGAACCTTGCAACAAGTTCTTGTCCCTTCTAATACACCACCAAATAACATAGCAGCCATGAGCCAAGGACTAAATGTTGACATTCTTTTCCACCAAAGTGAACTCCCCCCTTTGGAAGTGAAAAAACAAAATGAAGTTTTCATGGTCAATTCTCAATACAATTGGAGAGGGATAAAATGAACCCTTATTGATAATGTTTATGCCCTTAATGTGTGTAGTGTGAATCTCCTTGATAGATTGTGTGTTGACAAGTCACAAATAAAACCTGATTCCTTATCTATTCGAGAATTTGACAATACATTAAAGTAACTACTCGGTGTAATCACTTTGCCTATTACAATTGGGATGGCTACTTTTCAAACTTCTATTCATATCATGCCTTATGATCTTTTGTATAATCTTCTTTTAGGCAGACCATGGATTTATGAGATGAATGAAGCACCTTCAACCCTTCACCATATAATGAAATATCTCTATAACAATAACATTTATCAAGTTGAAATAGACCATGAGCCTGAAAGTTGCTTGCACCTTGAAAAAGGAGCTACAAGTCCACTAAAAAAATTGATTCCAACATATAATATAGACCTTCTTGAAATAAAACAAAATAATGAGGAATCAAAGTCTAAATTATTTGCTGACGATTCAAGATCCTTAGAATTCACACCATCATTTATGGCTGAATACATATTCACACAAAAGAAAGATGAGACACAAGAATGACCAACAATAATGTCAACACAACATTTAAATGACCTTTCCAAAGAATTCACATCTCCCACTTTAGACAAAGAAGAAAAATAAACAATCACCATTGACAACACATATCACCAACCACCACCTAATCCAAAAGAAATGAGGAATATTTATCGAAAAGGTTATGACCTCATGAAACAACTTGGATATAGTGGAAAAGGATGTGGTGCTTGAGATCAAGGTATCCACAACCCTTTTGACCCTATCACACAACAAACAACTCATGGTATTGGTTATTGTCCTATGATAGAAATCTCCAAGCCTTCACCCAACATCAACAATATCACACTACACACTCCTAAATCAACCTTAACCATCATTCATACTCAACTCCTTGACACTAGTGGTCTTGAACATCATCCTTTCCCAAACATCCAACAAACAACTCCACCTTCACTTAGTGTCAATGTCATCTCACAAAATGTTCATGATTTGAATTCATCGGACTTTATACCTCCTATAATGGAGAGAACAAAATCTCTCAATCTCAAGATCCTTGCATAAGTATGACATCTACTACTAAGCAAGATTTATCATTGATGCAAACCATAAAACCACCTTCTACCATTGATCAAGAGGGTATCTTGTCAAGACTCCTCCAAGATAACTTGATCACTCTCCCCCCTAGAAATCAAAAGAAATGCTCTTATAAGAATTCATTTTGTGCCTATCATAGAGTTCATGGTCACTCTACTAATGAATGTAAAGCTTTGAGTAGTAAAATTAAACATCTTAAGGAGTTTGATATGCTTCTTTCTATGGGGGAACCTCATTCTTCTAATTGATATTGATTTACGTTCTCACCTACATTTCATCCATCATTTTGGCTAACCCTTGTCCTGCACTTAGTGGGGGAAAGTTTTTATGTAGCCTCATCCTTGTATGCCACTTATCATTGCCTCTTTTTACTAATCATTAACCTTTCATGAACACATAAGAGAAAGCTTGGGATGTGCACAACATGCCTTAAGTTGGCTTGGATGTGACATACTATTTTTTTCATGATATATCTTATATGAAACATATGACTTGGCATAGGGCTTTCCGAGTAAGCTCTCATGTCATCTTCTTCTACTTTAAAGAAATTTCTCATAGTATTGGTGTTCATAACTACTTTAAAGTGGGGGCATACATCACCACTCATATTTCATTGTGCAATTTCTTTCCTCTTGCAATGTGTCCTTTTCTTGGTGGAGTCATTGGGTTTGATTCCCTCCAAGAGCATGATACTTCTTTTGGATTTATCTTCTCTTGGAAATGTTAAGCACAATGTCCCCAAAGATGAGACCTTGCATGAACAAAGAAAAATCCCTTTGAACAATCCTTAACACCATTCTACATTAACAATGTCTATGAGTGTCAAGCATAGGAAGTTTTGCTTACCTCATAGGGCTCATACCAACATTTTCCTTTGTGGCACCTTATTAAAGTTATCAGGAGTTATAACTTTGATATGGTTGAGCAGGAAGCCCATTCCAAGGCATGACATTCCCCATAGCCACCTATGTGTTTGAATGCATATCGACTAGTATATGTTTCTTAGCTTTGGGATTTCTCACCTCATGGACAATCAAAAGTTTCATGGCCCCAGAGTGAGTATGTTGTGAATTTCTCACCTTGCGGACAACCAACAGTTCTATCTCCCTAGAGTGAGTATGCATTTTCCTTTTCAAACAAACAATCCTAGATCTAATCCACAGCTAGTTGTCATTGTCATCTTTCTAGTTCTTGTCATGGCATGATTTTGTATCTTGATGGTTTGACTTAGGATCTTGGATCCTGGGTGCTTGTGTAACCTCCTTTAATATTTTTCATTCTTTATCATCTGCATTTGTACACTCATATCTCTCTTGAATGTTTACTTTAGTGGGAGTGTGAAGCAAGTTCATCCTCTCACTAAAGTGAGGGCTAAATGTGTCATAGAAAAAAGTTCTCTTTGCTTGACATGGGATTAATTCATGATAAAATGGACATAATGAGGCCTCGATTCAGGTGTTGTGAGGCATTTTATGCATCCACACTAGGTCTTAGACCCTTATAAATTGAATAACATGCTTTTAACAACATCTTGTAAAGGTGTTGTAAAGCATTGTAAGATGCTTTCAAACTTTTCTAGACTTAATGAACCTATTTCTCCCTAATTCAACATTAAAAAATGTGCTTAATAACATTATCACATCAATTTAGAATGCATGTAAGATAAACTTAATGTTAAAATAGTGTTCTAATGTGTCTTACACATTCAAATTGGTTCTTGTGCTAAGTGGAGCTCATTTTAGTGTTAAGTAAAGTGTATTTAATCACACTTTCATGCATTTAGTTTTTTGTCCCAAGTCCTATTTTACATTCACATAATCACCAATAGTCCCATATTAACCCATATTGTGCATTTTGAGGCCTAAATTGATCAAATACCTATCAAAGTTATATTTTAAAACTTATTTCCTTATCTCCTAGCTTCCTAGTTGTCAAATTGGCCCTTGCGGGACCCATTTGCCATGCATGTTGAATTAGTCACATCTAGGTGGGACCCATTCACCATGTGTGGTGAATGAGTCCCATTTAGCCCAATTTTGACCTTTGCATGGGGAAAAAAATTTGAGTTTAATATTACTTCATGTCAACTTGCGATGAGGTATTAACGGGTAAAATAGGTGAATTTCCTATAGATGCAGCCTTTTAATCTCTAATTTACATATCTCAACTTATTTTACAACTCATTCATCATTCATCTTCTCAAGAAAGCTAGGGTTTCATCATTACAAGTCATTCAAGATAAATTTTCAGAAATTCAAAGGAAGATCCTTCATGTTTTACTATAAAATTTCAAGATAAAATATCATGGAAAGGTAATCAACTCCATTATTGTATGTTTCATTCCATTCTTTCATCATTTTGGTTTAATTGTACCTAAAAGGGGTTTGACCAAGGCTAACCCCCATGCCTTAACATTCAACATTTCTCTCTCTTGTCTTGTGTGTTTATAGATTTTGAACTCTTGGAAGCTTGAAAATAATTGAAGATCAAGTTACAAAGTTTCTCAATTATTATCCTCATTCAACAAGTAAAAATATCAACAATAATTGATTTTCAGGTTTGGAAATCAGAGTTTAGAAGCAGAGACTTGTAGGAAGTCAAAGTGTAGATTGGAAGCTTCAGATTCCACTTTTGAAAATCCAAAAATTCAAAAAGTGGACTCATTCACCATGGGTGGTGAATGAGTCCCACTCTAGGGTCAATTTTGAGATTTTTGGATTTTTAGGTACACTTTTGTTAGAAATTGGTTTTGACTCAGTTTTGCAAAAGAGGGACTAATTCACCCAAAATGGTGAATTTGTCCCACTAGGCCTGAAAGCTAGCATCAAAAACATTTCAAATGTCACTTCCAGTCTCCCTCAACATTCTAGGTGCATATTTTCAATTTTTTTTAGTTATGTTTAGTTTTGCATGAATTTCTAGTTATTTTCTGCATAACACAATGTGTTTTAAGACAAGTCACATTTCTTAGGTTTTTGCATACTTAATCAATCAATCTTATCAATTAACTACATCTAGAACATTTCATTTATCGACATAATTTCATCATACATATCTTATATTGAGGGAACTAGCAATATTTCTTGGCCCTTCTTTCTCCTTTTAGGTGAAAAACCCTAGAAGTGCTAGAAAGTATTAGGGTGCCAAAAATCTACGTTACACTTCCCTCTCTAAACCCATAGTCTAGATTCCCCTTCTGTTCATTATCTATAGTGCACCTTTTCTTATTACTGCTACACCTTATATGTTTCTATTTGTGCCTTATTTCTATTTGAAAAGCCATAAATATTACAAATTTTCTATTGAGATTATTCTTACTAGTTTCCATGATTGCAATAACAATCTCTTTTTCTCGATTTACAATTAGAAATATATTCAACAAGATTATTTATAAATGATTGATAAGGGTGTTCCCTTTCCCCCATCTTCCCACTGCTTGCTAAGATCAATTGCAATGAATACAAACCAAGCAAGAAAATTAAAAACATAAAATCAAGAGAGGTCAAATTATGTACACACTCTCATTATCTCTGAAAAGTTTTATAACATTTGACTATTTTATATTAGTAATATATAAATTAAAAAATCATGGCATTTGACTGTGTCTAAAACCAAATAAAATAATAGTAATGATAATAAATGGATGATTCATTTGATAATATTTTGGATTTCTTGGTGGATTTTTTTTTTTTAGATCAACTTGTAGGAACCAAGGATTTTAACTACATTAAGCCTTCTATACATAAATAAAATGTTTTTTAATTTTATCAATTCATATCCCAAATTTGGGGATACACACTCTTGGCTATTTATATTGAAGTGTTGTATGCTTTAAAGTAGAATTAGAACCTCAAGTTTAGTATGTTCTCTTATTACAACCTTTTCATTTGAAGTAAAAGTTGATGGCTCTAGAAATCATATTGAAAGTTGTCTATATATAAATTGTAATATCATTTTATGTTGAGAATATTTTATCTACAACCTTGTCATTGAAGTTGTTCTCTATATAGCATATTATAGACATACATATACATATATGTTATGAAGGATAAATACATAAAATATAAAAGATAAACATAAAATCTTTATGTAAAATGGATAAGCCATCAATTACACCATTTACAAAAATACTATATAATTCTTTAAAGAAATTTAAATAATAAACCATGATTATCAAGACATATTGGTTTGTATTTTGAATTACACAAAACATCCCTCTTTGTATATGAAAAGAAATCTATCTAAATTTCACTTTTATAAATAATTTTTAATACTCTTTTATGTTAAAAGTGAAAATAATTACTATTTCTTTTATTTTCTTATGACTGTTGTGACATAAGTTTTTCATTGTAAAAAATAGTGAGGGAATATGAGATTGATATATTCTTGTTATCACACAATAAAGCTAAGAAAATGAGTTGTTCTATCATACCTTTATGTGTTGGTAATTTTATTGTCATCCCATTTTCAGTTGTAGATATTTGTAATAATATATGTTGCTAGATATATTGAAGTGTATATGGTTTGAAAGCATGATATGTATAAGGAATATCATTAATTCATCTATTTACAATGATAGAAGTGATTTGGAAGCCTATACCAGAATGTTTCTATTCAATTTCTTAGGGTAGAGATATTTATCTAGAAATACAATTATGGTCAAAATTTCCTTCAAAGTGATAGCATGGCCCTGTGGTTTAAGAAGAGAGTATGTCTACGCTTTTTCATCATATTCTTGAGTTTCTAGAGGATATGTTCAACATGAAAAAAAATTGAAGTGACAAAAAGTTCTATGTGCATGTATTCCAACAAATTGGTGTTTGTGAGCTATGTAGTAATGAACATTAGTGTGTGGTGTTAAGATAGTACCTATTTAAGATCTTTGTAGTAGCACACAACATCATGTTCTTTTAGCAACAACAAATTTTTTCTGTGGACCAATTTGTTAGATGTTTCATGAAATTTGAATATAGGACCACTCTATGTCATCCTATTTGTTTGCAAACCCATGGTCGACATGGAAGAGTGTTAATGAAATTTCACATATATATATATATATTCCTCTATTACACAAATGCATACTATGACTGATGAGTGTGAATCACTTTTATGTGAAGTATAAATTGAATAGAACGTGATGATAATAGATGGTGATTCAAGGAAAGTTGCATCAAAAGTGTGTGAAAATATTAAAATATCATAAGGATATTGTAAGTATGTTGTTGGTGTTATCATTGATGTCAATTGTATGGAGATTATGTGTTTGAGTTGTTGGAAGGATGTTGGTATTGTCATAGTTGGGGATATTGTTATCAAGAGTTTGTGTGATTTGATAGAAAAGGTGTTATAGTGTTGTCATCAGTATTTTCAATGATCTCTCGATGGATAAGAGTTATAGTTGTAGTAAGTTCACTTGGGTTCCAAGTTCTTTTGAGAAAATTTGAATAGAAGGGTGAGCAGTGTGACAAACGTGTGTTCATTTTTGTGCTCCACATTGAAGATATTCTTGTGCAATTTGGATATGGTGACCAAAGGTGTTCAAAGGTTCTTGTTGCCCAATTTTCACCTACAGGCTAAATTAGTTGGGCAATCAATGTTTCAAGTGTTCATAAAGGCTATATGGAGACATTGTTGTGCATGATTAAATCACACATTTTGATGCTATTTCATAGTGAAGTCTATTGGAAAGTAGGTCTCAATCAGATTTGGGCATAAAACTCTTGATGAAGAAATTCACTGAGACCAACTGATGTCTTTCCAATTGACAATATGGTTCTATTTATTTGAAATACACCAGTCACCCAGACATTTCAGTCGCCAGGAGTTTTTATGTATCTCTCCACTGGAAGGAAATCACACTGAAGGTTGTTCATGAGGGTGGCGTCGGGGAAATGATTACCTTCAGCATAATGTCTAGCCGACACCTGTGAGTCTTCTCGAAATGGTCTCAGCTCACCAAAAGGTTGTCATCTCACTAAGAAGTCTTGGCAATAGGGAGGTCTCACCGAAATAGAATCCTTCGCTAGGAAATGGAGAGCTTGACAGGACATCTTGGCGACTAATGGAGGTATTGGTGAAGGAAACGAGATCAGTGGAAGGTCTCAATGACTAAGCAAGCTCTCCCCAATTGAAGAGAAAGTAAACTCATCACTGAAAGAAAAGGAGCCCAATGAGAGGTCTGGCTGAGTGAAGAAGGTCTTGCTGATAGAGGGGGACCTTTGGTATAATATTTTGAGTTTGGGAAGAGCTCTGCTTGACCCGAATGTCTCACTGACCATTGTATATAGGAGGGTAAGCTCTTGCCAAAATGGGAGAGCTTCAGAAAGATGTCTTTCCGACCTGATAGGGTCTTTCCTAATTAAAGTAAGCTTAGGGAGAGGCGGGGAACTTGCTATGAGGTCCTACCAAAAGAGCGGTGTCCTGCTGATAGCGATCAACTTGCCCATGATAAAAGGGATATCAATATGACTCCTAAGGGCTCGCCATGAGGTCTTCCAAAAAGTGTAAAGTCTTGCTAATGGTCTAGATGACAACCACTGTGGATGTCGATATAACTTTTGAACTTTCTATGTAGTCTTGTTGACGGTTGTGATTTATGCCAATAATAGCTGAGGAGTCTAATCGCATCAGGGAGACACGATTAATGTCTCACCAACATGCAATTCAGTCTAAGCAGCCCTTGACCATTTGGTGATCTTGTGTGATAGATGATCAACCAATTGGAGGGAGCTAAAGAGGAGTTGTGGTAATCTGACTGGGTAGAAGAAGATTAATAGAATTAAAAGAAACCTAGATATGCTATGAGCTCAAGGGCATTCAATGCAGCTCTTCAAGGAGCTTCGAGAGTGAACATGGGGGGGCAGAAGTAAATATTGTGGTTGCTAAAAGATCTGAGAAGACCATTTCTAGAAGCGACTCTTCAATGACATGGCCAACAAGGATTCATTCGAACACAACATTAACTTCATCTAAAAGATCTGGGGGCAGATTTTTTTGAAGAGAGATATTTTTGTAAAGCCCTAAGGGGCCGACATATTTTTGTATATAAGGCATTTTTGCCTCTTTGTAGGGGAGTTCTTCTCATGCTTTGTCTGAATTTTTGTGACTTTTACAGTAATCTCTTAGATTAGCAAACTTTTGTAACTCAATTTTGGAGATGAAATTCAGTAAAGACCTTGATTATTATTGATTAGAAGCTCTTGCCTACTTTTTGTTTGCATTTTTGTGTTCAGTAAGCTGATTGATCAAGCTTTTAGTGAGGTAAATGTTTATTTCCTTTGACCTTTGTCTCAGATTTTAGAACCTTTATGCAGAAAGCATGTTTTTGTAGGTTACAAATTATGTCAAAAGATGTAATGAATTTTAGATGTGAAATTAAGTTTCCTTCTAGGAACCTTAGCATTAGGACCTATTTGTGAAACACTTTTGCAAAAATATATACAGAAGTGAGCTGTGAAAATTTATCTTCAGTCATTGCAAGCAAGTGTATGAAGTCTAGTTTCAAATCCAAGTAACGTTTGATGTATCACCATATGATTTAATTTTTATTTTTATGCATTTTCCTTCTCCCTTTTCCTTATAGAATCAGTAGTTTAGGTGATACCAAAGGAAGTTAGCCTTCTCTGGAGGTTCACCTCTATCTAGAAGTGATCCACAGCTTTAGAGGTTTCCCCATGTTACACTGAGGTATTGAGCATTAGGTTCAACAAGGGTGCAATTTCAAGTGATAACAATTCTATATCTAGAGTTTCAAGTTCTAAATCATTCTATAGTAAAAGAAGTGTTTGACAGTTTATTTGTCGATGTAGATAAACTAATAAAATTACATATTGAAAAGTGACGTACTATTGCATGATATTTTTATTATAATTTGACTCTTTTTTCCACCCATTCCACTTTCATTTATATGTACTTTTGTATATTTCATTTATTATCACCACATCCTCCTGTCAACACAACTGACCTCAATGACCTCTAGGTTGGTTGAATTCTACCCTTTTTTTGCTTTGTATCTTTTTTTTGTTTTCTAATTAGTATTCATCTTTTGTTTGTTTAGTGTGTTTTAGTTCAATGTTTTATAGTTTTTAATTGCATTTAAAAAAAAAATGTTAATGAAACAAAGAGTGTTAAATTGTAAATTGAAAACCATAAAAACTAAACTTAAATTGGAAACATTTCACTTAGAAATCAAAATCCTATGTTACAAAATGTACATAGGTCCCTAAAAACTAATTTACATAGGTTAATCCTTTGTCCTAAACCCTAAAACATAAACCTAAAACCCTATTTACCATAAAATGTAAGCCTAAAATAGGCTATTTACTTTAAAACGTAAACCTAAAACCCTCAATTAAGTATCACAATTTATAGTCCATAGGTTCTAGGTACACTTTTGTATGTTGTTTGTGATTCACACAACTACCAATGAAATTCCTAAAATTGACTAATAAAGGAGGTACAAACAATCGATGCATAGATCTATATATTAACCAACAAATTGATTTAATTATTTAATATGTTCACATAATATAAATTTGATTTCTAATTTTATCTCAAAAAACTTCATGATTGTATAATTTAACTTGAAAAGTGTACCAATGAAGTAAAATAATGTACCTCATGTGAAAGTATGTGCCTTCTTGTACAAGATCCAAAACATGATCATAATCATCTGATGTGAATAGTTGATTATCTTCAATTGTTGTTCCATGTTGAACATGTGTCGATGTAGGCTTTAAAGCTCTTTGTTGCCATTGTTTGACCCATTATGTATTTTCTCATGCCTGCCAATCACCTGCAATACAAAATTGACAAAATAATGCCAACTCCCTTGTCCATAATTTCCATGTGTTTGCATTCAAACTCTTAAACAAATGACACTTTGCAGATCCATTAATTGTTTCACAATATTGTTGAGAAAAAATATCATTTTCTTCAATTAACCGAAAGAAGCATCCAATTATTGAGCTATCACTTGTTCCTGTAGATAATTTGGTATTGCATCAATCTACAATTGTACGTGCATCTCTAAATTTCATAGCATCCTCAAATTTTAGTTGCTCTCTAGCAAGGGCTCTTTTCACATATGCACCTGCTCCATCATGTTCTCCCTTACCATGACTAGCTTCAAAAAAGCTCCATATGCGCTGGATATTATTTTCCTTATGAAATCTATGTAAACAATAAAAAATTATTGCATTTTTGAATTGACTTGTGCAATTATCTCACCATATGAGATGTTCTAGAATTTGAATTCCTCTCTCTTTTAAATTTTTATAAAATATATCAAAACAATATTCTGCAAACTTATATAAAAATGGTACTCTCTCAAATTTTTTCTATTATATTCCATACTAGCTTCAACATGTCTATAAAAAATGTAAACAAATATAGCTACTTGTGTGCTGAATTATAATACTGTGATTGAATTTCTTCTTGTGGAGCAAGAGTATAATTTTTAGAAAAATCAACAACTAACAATATAGTTCCAATTGGGAATGTATTTTTACATAAACGGAATTGATTATCAAGCCAATGAGCATTATGAGAGTGTTGAACATATTTAGGTACAAAATTATCTTTAAGTTTAGTATTAAAAGCATGCAGAATAACTTTTTCCACAATTAGCTCGACATGTTTTCCAATTTTTCCATCTTTTAAAGAATATTCAACATTTTTAAACTTTTTTACATCCACTATTTTTTGTCCAAATTCATCTAAACTACTTTCATGCATACATTCTCCTAATAATGAAAAGTTACCACATCTATCACATTCTCTAGAATTGCATGCTTTTTAAAAAAATGAGTTTCCATTTAAAGAGGGATCACAAAACAAACCTGCTATAAAATCTTGAATTCTTTTAGGTGGCATATTAATACCACAAATGTTCTGCATAATTTGGTTAGCATGCAAAGTGCATTGTATATATCGAAATATATCATAATAATAATGAAATTGTACATGAGTCTTACAACAACAAGAGATTCATTGCTTATTAATTCTAACATACCAAGGTTTACACTTTTCGAATGATCTTTGACTTATGCTAATAGTCAATGGTAAGATTGGAGCATCTATTTTTTTTTATATAATTCAGTTTGAGTCATATCTAAGATTTTCTTTGGATGAGGTTCACGAATTTTGGAACCCACCCTTAATTTTAAGACATCTCTAATGTTAGGTGATACTCTTGTATTATCATGCCAAAATTTTTTGATTAAAGATTTAATTTCATTAATTAATTTCATTTTTGATCTTAGGAGTCTACCACTAAAAATCCAACATTGATTAATAGAATCCTTTTCAATACTTTCTCTTCTTTTAGCAGCTCTTATCAAAGTTCTAGGATTTAAGTTTATACATTTACTAATCTTACTTAACATTATTTTATTTGAAGCTGCTTTATCAACTACAGTAGTTTTTATTACATGATGAGCGACATTCTTATCTTTCATTCAACTTTTTTTTACCAATAACATCAATAGCATTAGCAACACTAGATATGACTTGTTCTACTGAATCATCTTTCTTTTTTGGTTTTACAAAACACACAATTTTTTCATCACTTTTCTCATTTTCAACATTCTCATCAATTGCACCATGAGTTGACATTGGAATCCTAATTTCTTTCTATAATTTTATTTTTTATATATTTTATTTCCATAATTTCTATTTTGTCTCGAAGAAACTTTACCATGAAGGTTATCTAGCACATCTGTTTCAATTGTAAAAAAAAAAATCACATTCACACAAGGGGTTTCATTTTCATTTTCAAATGTAAAAGGTATTTCATTCTCATTTTCATTAATATTAGGGATTTCATTCTCATTTTCATTCTCATAAGATATAATTTCATCATTTTTTTTGTTTATGCATTGTTTCAACCCTAATATTATTGATCTCATCAATGGTGTATCTAATGTCATCTAAACAAGCAATATGAATATTATCAAAACTTGGGTTTGAACACAGACCTGGATAGATTGTTGAAATAGGTGCATTTTCCATATCATTGGGAGGTGGATTTTCAAGACATGCCCGAAGTTGTTTGCATATCATTCAAATTTTAAGTTGATGGCATAGTTGGGTTTGTCTTCGTAATTGTATTTTCTTCCATATTCACCATCTCCACATTTGCATCATCTACATTCATTTCATCATTCATGACTTCCTCTTCAACATTATTGGAACTAGATGCTTCCAAATATTTCATTTGATGAATCCTTTCTCTCCTTCCCTTTGTCTTTTTGCCTCATTATCTTTATTTGCTTGAATTTCTTTGGTTTTCATTAACTTTCTAGATCTCTTTTTTTGTCTTTTCTTATCTCCCATGGTTACCAAACCCTCTTTGATGATGAAAACAATAATTCAAGAAACCTATTTTCAAATTGTGATGCAGGAGCATCCAGTGGTGTGAGGGCAATCTTGCATCACCCAAAAAAAGTTGATTTCCATTTTTGTAGATGTTTTTGCATTTCTGGATACCCTTTTCATCGAATAAGAGTTTCCAACTTTCAGAACTGCTTTTCTACTTTTTTCTGCTCAACTGCTATTTTTAGCAGTTATGAATTTGAAGGTGTGGGAAGACAAAAATTTATGGGAAGGTTCAAGATGGGAAAGTAAGCACTTCAAGGTGAAAGAATTAGGTCAAGATCATTCACGGTTTGGAAGTTATTCAAGTTCCAATTTCTGGTTTTTGCCCTGAAAAACCTTCTGAGTCCAATTTGAGGCCACCAAAGTGGAGGCCATAGGCCCTATTTTTTGGAACATAATATTTTTGAGAGCTTTCCAAAAATGTATTATCATTGAAGATCCAACAGCCAGATTAAAAGTTATGGCTTCTGGAATTTGGTGCATATTTTAGAAATGTGCTAATTTTCAACTGTGAATTTAAACTTGAATTTCAAATTGTAATTTTGGTGCCAAACCACCAAAACTCATAACTCAAATGTTTTTTTTGGCTCCAAGCCAAAAAAAGGCTATTTATGTGTTAGTTTTTGATTCTTGGGTAGCTTTTTGGAGAAAGAGTTCACATGCTGCGAAAAGGGGATTTTCTGTAATCTGTAGTTGTTTTATGAAACTTCTGTAGCTTGCATGTATCACAGAGCTCGAGGATTTGGGATCCTCTGCATGTAAGATTTTATTTATTGAATAATAATCAAGTTTGCTAGTTGCGGGTATTGTTTTTGTGTCTCAGGTTTGCTCCCTCGTCAAATTGCCACCTTCTTAAAATATTCAAATTAAACTATCTACTTTGAAGATCATTTTTTCTATAAACTCTGAAGTACAAAAACATCATGAGTACATCCAAAAATTATATTTTCCCAAATCATCTTGTAAAAAGTTCTTGTACTTGATTCCACTTTAGAAAATTCAAACTGCACTTTGTCTCTTCCAACAATTTGAATAGAATATGCCCTACACAAGATAAATTTGCAATAAAAAATGTAGAAAATGACACTTTTAGACCATACTACGGAAAAGGAATGTTGTAGGAAAATTTGTGTTTTACCAGTATTTTCTAAATTAGGGAAAAACAACTATATTAGAAATGCATACGTGTTACCTTTACCAAACTGGTAAATAGATAACATATATGCGTTATGAAATGTGTACGCATTTCATTTAAATAATGCGTACACATTTTTGTAATGCATATGTGTTATTTAAGAGTTGAATTCCCACACCACATCTAGCCTTTTTTTTAGGCTTGGGAAAGGCTTGGAAATCTGAGCCTTAGCTTTTGACTTGCAACTAAAAAACCAAGGTAGATCGAAGAAGAATGTCCAAATTTGACATGGCTGATGAATTTTTTTTTCTAAATCAATCTACAAAATTAAAACCCATTAAATAACACGATGCCTATTTTCCAAATATATAATTTTTATTAAGATTGGATTATGTTTGCTATTTTTTAATTAATTTCTAAGCAAACTAGTCTTTAAACTTGAAATATCAGACTTTTTTTTGTTTTTTAATAGCCTTTTATTGGTTAAATTTCTTGTAAAAAAATTATATGGCATCAAACTTTAAACAATTCTCTACAAAATGAAAAAAAAAGAGTCAAAAATGTTTAGTTTAGGTCCAATTATGTTGTCCATACATGTTGATTTTTAAAAACAACAATTAAGGCCAATAAAAAATTAATAAAAAAAATATATTCAAACAAAAATTACAAAAAAAATTCCACATCAAGCTTCCTGTTGTTAGCTCTCTTTTCCCAAAAGGAACTAGAAAAATACTTTTATTTGGGTCAAAAAGTGTTGTCCATACACATGCTTGGTATGGTAAAAAAAAGGGACTTTTAAAAAGTGGTTTTTATAGATCCCTATCAAAATTTAATTTCTATAATCTAGGTATTTGAATAATTTACATATTTGTAAACTAGATTCAAAATTATAAATTTCATATTCCTGATTTTTTTAAGATTCAATTTGTAAGTGCCTCAAATTTTCAGTCCAAGTGTGACAAATTTTGAAAAATAGCAAAAACATTTCCACTTTTTGAGTTTTTTGTGTACCCAACTTGTTGCATTATCTTAGAAGTGTCAATTTTTTTTTTTAATTATTGCATTTGAATCCCTACATCTTGTTAACTCATAAAAAATCACCTATAGAATTATCTGACAGTTTTTTGAGAACTCTACAAATAGAAATGGAGGTCTCAAAACTACCATTAAAGGATTGAAAAAATAGAGCATAAGAAGCCTACAAGGACCCATATTCCCCTTGGAAAATATGTCCTTGTATCTAGACTAGAAACAACAAGATAAGTATACAATCATTTACACTTCCTATATTTTCCTGTAATTTACTGTTTTTGTTTATCAATTATCAAATTCTTGCATTTTACATATTAGAGCACATTGTCTAATTAGGTTAATCAAGGAAAATAAATTCCAATCCATTTCAAGAACCTAAAATATGTAGATCTATGTGTAATTGCATCACCTTCATGGTTGAAAGTCAACACACACCCCTTGTTGATCTCCATCTTAATGAAACAATAGGAAAAAAACATAAACAAAAAAGAAACAAAATTATTTTGAATCCGAAGTTTACACATTAGACCTAGGGTTTCTATTTTCTTTATTTCTTTTTCATGAACCTAACTTGTTAATATTACATACCTTTTGAAATTTCATCCTATATTTTTAGATTTTCATTATTTTTCATTTCTCATTTAGGGTTTCACTTTTGCATCATAAAAGACATCAAAATTCAAAAATTGCATCTCATTTTACATCATAGGTTACATTATGATTCATTTCAGTCAATTAGATCAGATCTACATTGAACATTGCATTCATAATTGTCATTTTCATTTGTACACATTTGCATTTGAATCACATTATCATAATTTGATCAAATTCTAGAGAAATGATGACTTTCATACTTCTGACATGAAAAAAAAAAAGGCACTTAGATAGTCTAGTAAACATTCATTTTCTCTATTTTCACTCACCCAATCAAGGACTCAGAAACCCTTAGGTTTCTTTGTCCTCTTACAATTGCATCAATAATTTTTTTCACACATCTCTTTCTTTGTTTCCTTATTTTTCTTTTGCTTGTAGATCTCTATTTTTAAATTATTAATTGCATTCATTTATGAATATTTCATATAGCTCAAAAAGTGATAAAAGGTGAAAAAGATTACATTGTTTGTTTTAAATTTGCATCAAAATCATCATTTTTTGATTTAGACATCTTAATCAGTCAATTTGTTCATTTTAGATCAAAAAATTGCATTCAAAATTATCATTTATTGTTCACACATTGTCACACACTAGCATTGGCATAAATTAAGCAAAATCTAGAAATATATTTACTATCAAAATTATTTGCAACTAGACCCATAATCCTTAAGAAGAATCACACACAATCAGACTTTGAATTTCTAGAAAACCTGCATAGGAGAAATCTATGCCCTTGGGCATCTTTTTCCTCCTCCTTTTGGATCAAAATTTTTTTTAGTAGAATCTTCTTAGGATACTTTGTCTATATTTGTTGTCTATCTTCCAAAAAATAGTTGCATAATAGTCTCAACCTTACTAAAAAGAACCATCATGATGGCTCTATTTTTTGCTCAAATGACTTTTTTGAAATCCTTGGTGGTGTTTCAAGTTTTGTGTTTGGTGATCACCCTAATTCCAATGAGAAAATTCATGATCCTTCACCTCTTAATGCATTTCCTCACAATGTAGAAATATTGAGACAAGATGAGGAGAACATGAATGAATTCATACATAATTCTTTATGTAACCTTCAAAATCTGGACATTGATTTTGGTATCCAATGTTCTTTAGCACTTCTAGGGTTTTCCAACTAAAAGGAGAGAGATGGACCAAAATGTGCAATGTACCCATTCAAAACTAATGTAAATATGGATGCAATATTCCTAGATGCAATGTATAAATGCAATAAATTGATAAAATATATTGATTATTAATGTAAAATCTAAGAAATGCAAGTTGTTTAAAAACACATTATGATATGGAAAATGATAGATTAGATGCAAACTGAGGGCACTCCGCACTAACCTCATAAAAATGGATCATGTCTTGGGTGGCCTTTGAATCTATCCAAATTGTCACATGACTCAATCATAGTAGAAGTGACATAATACGTGATCATGTTGGCCAACTAAAAATCTATCTAACTACAGTCTCCTCAACTGTCTCATGTGATCTGACCACTATAGCATCAGCTGATAAGGTATCCATAAGATCTCATCCTCCTCTAGTCAGTAAAATCTCACTCTCCAAAAATGTAAATCCCCATACTAACATAACCATTGTAGAGGATAGCCAAAGGCCCGAGGATACCCCACTGTTGTAGCACAGGGGAAGCCAACTAGTTTAGTAGATGTAATATGCTCTAGGAATCACACCTATAGAAGCGTGCAATGCACCATGTTGGCTAACTCCTAGAAGATGAACTAACCAAGATCATAATATAAATGTGCGAGGATACAGTGCCCCTAGGCATATACTATTAGGTGCTCGACTATCTCATGAATCAAATGAACTAGTCCTCCCTCAAGGTGTGTTTCCCACACATCTAGGATGAGAACTAGTGCCACTGTATGAATAATGATCTATCTCACTACTGACACTCATGAATATAGTAACATCACGAGGTCCATCCACCCTCTCACTCACTCATCATGCACTAGGCCACCTAGACAATACTGCATATCTTCCTTCTACTCATAGAAGGTGCGGTCTTTCTCAAAGCATACCTGCTCCCCCCGAATAGGAACATGGAGAATGTGATGTACTTCCTCCAGGGTAATTGTCAATCTCACCTATTAGAAGGTGGAATGTGCATGTATCTGCATCCTAGCACTTGCAATGTTCCATCAACATAGCATCATGGTACCTCATGGGGGCCATGAGGTACACCCAGTAGATACCCACAACCTGTAGGTGCTCTGTCTCCTCCATTGTAAGTGATGGGGCTAAATCTCTCAAAAAACTCAGTTGCCTACCCCGTAGATGCTACTGCGAATGGGTAGGTACCTATAAAAACATAAAATATGCTCTAAACACCATCTAATATCTTTAATTTTTACTTTATTCATCATGAAAGTGTACTAAAGCTCATCTAGTGTTCTTTCCTAAATACTTTAGAACCCTTTTGGGACACTTTGTGAAGAAATGAGACACTTTGTGAAAAAGTGGGACACTTTGCAAAAAAAAGGGACACTTTGGGAAAATGTGGGATACTTCACAAAAAAAAAGAGGACACTTTGAGAATTTTTTTTCCAAGATCCTTAATTAACCTAGAAATGCATAAAAATCATTAAATCACCACATAATCACCAAATACAAGTAGTAGAATTGACTCACCTCATGATGATGCTCATTGTGCGCCACCTAGTCCTATAAAATGTCTAATCTTGTAGGCCTGTACTCTTGTCTGCTTGACATATTTCCATCTTCACTTGTCACTCTCACACTACAAGAAGGTAAAATGAAATAGTAAGTGAAAAATTACTTCACTTTTGCCACTTTTAACTCTTTTTACTCTTATGTATGAAATTAGGGGTTTTACTATCTTATGAGTTAATAAAGTACTTTCTATTCAAAACAACATAGTGGGTGCTAGTGAACTCTATTTTTGACACTATTTAATGCATTGGAATCATGATTTAGCACCTGACATCATCAATTGTCTATCATTATGTGGCATGGTACTTAGATATGTCCTATGATATGCTTTTTGTTATTTAATGTGCCTAGTTTGCTACCTTGATTCCACCACTGTAAAGAAAGCATAATCAAGGGGGGAAATACATCTACCCTCAAATTTTATTTCTAGAAGTTAGATAAGAGAATTTTTGGACATATAATGAATTTGTGTTGCAGGATGTAATTCCTAATGTTGTGGTTTTGCAGATAACTGTAGACACTAGGGACTTCATTCTCCTATCTTTAAATGAGTATCTTCTTATAAAGTAAAGTGTACTATTTAGATTCCTTTAGCTTGCATATGCATGTAGAGTCATAAGGGTGCTAAAGTGGGGGCTTAATGTGTTGCCAAAAAAATTATTCTCTTGAAGAAAGAGGAAATTTTGCACTTAATTTGGTCCTATTTTAGACACCCATGCATTAATCACCCCTTATAAACATCATTTATAGGCCCCTAATACTCATTATTTTGGACTTTAAGGCCTAATCCACTCACAAATCATACAAATCCTGACAAACAACATTCAAATCACTCAAATTCTAGAAATCCCACCTCAAAAACCCCTCATGGGACCAAGTCACCCAAGGTGGCGACTTAGTCACTTTTGAGGGATTTTTCACTTTTGAGCAAGAAAACAACCAAATTAATTAAAATTGATGATGGATGTTGGATTGCGAAGTTAAAATAATGAATAATTATCATATATGTTTTTAGGTCATTTTTCACAATATTAAGTCATTTTCAACAAGAAAATTGAAGAGTTAAGTATTCAATATCTTTCACAAGAAGATTTATTAGTCTATCTACAACAAATTTGAAGCTTTAGGGCAGCAAGTTATGGTTTTTTGTAGGTCATCAAGCTCACTTTTTCTTCCAAGAACTCACACTATAAAGGGTTGATCATGGATGCTTATGGAGAATCGCAGAGAAATTTGGGTTGAGGAGATGCAGCTAACCATCAAATCAAGCCTAAGAAATTGTTTTCAAAGTGATTCCATCTTTAGTTTTCTCTCTTCTTTGAGCCTAAGGAAGGTTTGCATGTCATTAAGCTTCATTTCTAAAGTGATTTAGGGTCTGTTGGAATGATTCTTGCATATTTCTTATTTCATTTAGGCATCTTATTCTTGCATGTTAGAATAAGGTTGCATGTTATTTTTAGACTTCCTAGTCTGAGACACACTTAGGGCTAGGGTTTTATTTAGATTTTATCATCTATTTCAAGTTTAAATACCAACTAGGGGTTTGACCAAGGTAAAATCCCCATTAGAAACTAAATTATATTTTGTTTTGCAGGTATTTTTGTCAATTCATATCCAAGTTTCCAACTAGGGGTTTGACTTAGGGCTTCCGTTTCCACTTTTGGATTTGTAAAAAATCCAAAGTGGACTAAGTCACCAAGAGTGACAACTTAGTCATGCTGCACTTGTTTTTTAAAAGTTTTCTAGATATGGATAACTAGTCAGAAGAAATAGGTTTCAGAGTAGTTTTCCTAATCTTGGACTAAGTTGCCTAGCTTGGAGTAAGTGTCCAAGTTGAACAAAAAATTTAATTTTCCAAAATTTCTAAAACATATGTAGTCTTCATTCTATCCTTCATCAATTTCTAGGTGTAGTCTTTCTATGTAGCCTTTCTATCTTGTTCTTTATTGCATGTACTCTATCATTTTGCATATGACAATTTATTTTCAAACAACTTACATTTCTTGGGTTTTACATCAAGAATACATACCTTTTATCAGTTTATTGAATTTAGACATTGCATCAGGCATATTGCATCCATATTTACATTAGTTTTGTGTGGGGACAATGAAAATTTAGGTCCATCTCTCTCCTTTTAGCTGAAAACCCTAGAAGTGCTAGAGAACCTTGGATACCAAAATCAGTGTCGACAGAAAATAATGCAACCATTTCTACCTCAATGCAATGGTCTAATCACCCATATCAAAAATCAACACCTCCTTCCATACCACCACTTGAAATTTTCTCTTTATTACATTTCAAAAGTGACTCAAAAGGCATACCTCAACCAATGTGCATGGAGAAACCTATCAATAATAATCGCTAGGAAATCACATCAACCAACAAACCATCATATGAGCATAAAGTTACAAACACATCAGTTAACTTGGAAAAAATTTATGGACAAGGCTTTAGAATCTTGAGAAAACAAAGATGTGACATAGAGAATGAACATTAAATCATTCCGATCTTGGAAAAAACACCAACAAAATATACTAAAGGACTAGGTTACCAAGGTTCCCAAACTTTAAATACCAAAAATTAATCCCACCAATCAAGAAATACAAAGTCCAAGGTCCTATTAATAGAGGTGTGTTTCATACACCACATCCAGTATCTGAGACTAAACACGCATTAGCTACACTTTTAAACTTGGGTTTAATTACAGTACCACTTGTGCCTAAATGAAAGACCAATAAAAAAATAATACAAATACATCATATTGTACATATATCATAGACTATTTGGACATACTAATAATGAATGTTGTGATTTAAATAAGAAATTGAGAGAATTTGATCCTTATGGAGATCAAGTTGAACTCATGATAAATTAACATTCATATACTTTTCTCCCTTCCATGTGGGAATTGTTGAATCACATAATACTCATTACCATGTGTGGGGGTATCAACTAGGCTTTATACAATCATATTTCATCTCACAAGGAGAAACATCCATCTTGGGCTCATCTTTGTCCCTACACTTGGAAACAAAGGGTTAGGCATCCTTGTGTTAGGTGCATTCCTTCTAGAAATGAATCCTTTCTGTATCTCCTTAAAACATTAGTGTAGCATGTACACTAAAATTTTAAGTGGAAGAATAGTCCCTCATTTATTATTTACATGTAAAATGGTCCCATTTTAGTGATGATGGCATACATCTCCTAGGAAGTGTAACCTCGACAATGAAAGGTTGGATTTATTGATCTATGTTGTATCTCTTTTTTGGTTATCTTGGACCTGATATCCTCTAAGTGTGTGACTTTTCTTTGCATATGATGTTCCCCTCTATGGTAATACTATGACTAGTATCCCCTAAGGTGTGATATTTTTGTTCATTGACTTGTCCTCTCTTTTTTGTGACACCATGTTTGATATTCCCTAAGGTGTGAAGTTTCACATATTGAGAGAAGCCCCTTTGTTGTTGTTATCAATTACCTTTTGTGGTGATTTTTTATAAAACCCCTTAAGGTTTGGCCTTATATTTTCATTGTTTATGTGCCTCCTTAGGTGAGTTTGTGAACCTCCCTAGGTGAGTTTGGAATTTTTTCTTCACTTTTTTCATGTGTGTTAAAATTAGTGTTGTATTGGCATAACATCTTGATTGTTTTTGTAGTAAAACTTATCAAATTTATTAGGAAGTCTAAGTCTCAGTATGGTTGACATGGGTGCACACCTAGTGAATAGCAGACTTCACTAGACCTAGTGCAATTTTTATTTTACTACCTTGTTTTGGGGGATCACCTAGTGAATATAAAACTTAACTAGACCCTGGTGCCTTCTATTTGTGATTCACCTAGAAAATATTAGACTTTTCTATTATGTGAGTCATGAATTCCTTAACATGGCCAACTAGTATAACACAACTTTCTTGCTAGTGGATCCATGTGTTTCATGAGTGTTCAACATAGCCTTGTGAAACCCATCATATTACATAAAAAAATAGCATAACACAACTTGCTAGCTATTAGGTCCACGTGGATCATAAGTGAAGTGGCATAACACATCTTTCTAGTCCTCATGGGAGCATTCATTTGACTAACATTTAGTTGATAGATGATGTTGGGTATTCGAGATAATTTAAGACTTGGTTCTCTTTTCCTTATCAGCTTGAATTCCTTTAGTACAAACCCTTGAACTTTATTGTATATATTTTTTGTGGCTTATTCATATTTTCATTGTTTTTACATCATGTTTGTATTCATTTATGTGCTATGTCATGTGTTTTCATTGTGTATGGGTATGTGCAGGATCATGATGGGTTAAAAAGTGGCAATATTATGGGTATGTATAGGGTATGTGGCTGACCATTTTTTTACCCAAAATTGATGGAATGAAAAGGGTTTTTAGAGGAGATTCTTAGATTTCCACCAATATAAATTATGCTTTAATTTGAATTTAATAAATAATTATTATTTATTTTCTCTTAGAATTACGAGTAAAGTCTTGATCAAGAGGTTGATTGGAAAAATATATAACTTTCAAATGGTATCACATTTTTTGAATCTGAAACATGTGTCACATTCTATGCTTCACATACTATAGGATTTAAAAAATAAAAATTAAATTTCATGAGGTTTTGACCAAGTTAAGGTGGTCAGACATATGAGTTTTTATATTTTTTAAAAGTTGTAATTAAAAAATCATAATTAATTATTTACTTGGATTTTTTTTTAAAAAAATGCATCACATCCGGACATGAGTCCTCTAATTATATATAAAATCTTATAAAAAAATATTATCATTTTATTATGGTTAGGGTGGTCAGACAAACACCCACTTCTTATTTTTCCCTTGAAATTTAAGTACTACTGCATTGAAATTTCAAATTTTCACCAAATAGATTTTATTTATTTTTAAATAAACCTAGTATTTTAGAAACTACATTGAATTTTCTATAGATTCTATTCTTACATATTTTTTAAATAATATAGATAATTTACTCAAATATTTACGTCAAGTTGCCTAACATTGATTTTTCTAAATTTTTAGCTACTCAAGGGCCTGTTTTTTCCATGATGATCCTGCACATACCCGTATGCTTCATGTTTTTGACATGTATGTTATCTTTTTTTCATTTCATACATGCGTGTGTTCCTTTGTGCTTATGTTGGTTTTCCATGGTATCTTTGGGGCTTGTGCACTCCCCCTTGATCCTTTGTCATCCTATCTCTTCAACGTTTGGACATTTAGACCCTTATTGACATATATTTTCTACTTTAGTGTGAATTAGAGCATAAGTTCATACTCTCACTAAAGTGGGGGCTAAATGTAGCATTGTAAATTGTCACCCTTAAAAAATTCACATTATATTCTAAAATTATTGGACCTAATTGGACACCTAATTTCCTAAATTATGCATGTTCTATAGCCCATTTGTGCCATTTTTTGAGAAATTGCAAACATTGAACAAATGCATCCAATATATATATTTCCCTTAGTATGTAATGTCCTTGAAAAAAGGGATAGCACACATTCTCCCTTGGGTGTATCCCCCTATTTTCTCAAGGGTACCAATTTTGGATATGTTAGTTTTGGAATTTTAACATTCAAAATTCAAATTGAAAATATGAACTATTGAGATTTATTTTTTGAAAAATTAGTGAATTTCCTATTAATACTTAGTTATTGCATCACTTGAAAGAAAATTAAGAAATTATTGAAATTATCTAGCAATAAGTTAACAATTAGAGCACTATCAAGAGAATCAAGAGCAGAATTTCAAAGCTTTATTACTATAATTCAATATCCTAACATTATGTCAAATCTTATGTGAGTTCATATGTATTTATGTTATCAATGTTTATGAAGGCTAACCCTTGTTATATGTCTCCAAAAAATTAAATAAATCAAGAAAAAAAGATCCAATACCTTGTTCAAGGAAGCTATTGAAGAATGGTGAGTTGTAGAAATTTGTTGATTCATCATTCCAAGTCCTGGATCATTTATCCATTTTTTATAGTTGGAATTGCCATTGTGGAAGTAGAAACACTAACATGGGGTTTAACTAGGGCAAGCCCTAAATGGTAAAAGAATTCTCCTCTTTATCAATATGCATATTTTAGGTTTAGAGAGGATTGAAATAATTTTGAAGAAAAATTGATCATTTTTGCATTTGAATCCATACATCTTATTAACTCATGAAAAATCACCTACAAAATTATCTTACAATGTTCTAAAAAATCTACAAGAAAAAATAGAGGTCTCAAATTTTGCATTAGAGGACTTCAAAAATAGAGTAGAGGAAGCCTAGAAGGACCCATACACCCGTAGGTGACTTTTTCCTAGTATCCAGATGAGTAGAAAATTTTCAAAATAAGTACATAGTCATTTGCACTTCCTAGATCTACTTGTAATTTATTGTTTCAGTTTTTCATTTATTGGATTATTATATTTTACATATTAGGCCACATAGTCTAATTAGGTTACTCAAGGAAAATCAATTCCAATCCATTCCAAGACCCTTAAAGATCTAGATCCAGGTTTTATTTTCTCACCTTCATGGTTGAAATTCAATCTACCCACCTTGTTGATCTCCATATTAATGAAACAATATAAAAATAAAACAAACAAAAAAGAAACAAAAGTTTGAATCTTGGGTTTACACATTAGACCTAGGGTTCCTATTTTCTTTACTTTCAACATATAAGAGAACACGTCCAACATTACTCAAGATTGATCATGAACCATTCTAAAAATATTCATAGGAAATTTTGGTATTTTTTGTAATTCTAACAAAGACTAAACAAACAACATAATTATCTAAATAATGACATCTATATTCAAACTGTGATCAATATAATTCTTCAGTAGTGTTCCTAAAGAGAAAAATTCTATTTATTTTATATTTAATTTTAAATTAAAAATTCAATTTAGTAAATCTCAAGCTAGCCCCATAATTTAAATCTAGGTTAGTTATGTGATTATCAAGTGAATTTATTTAATTATCCTAAAATGTGTATTTCTATTAACTTTTTAGTCACTTATATGACATTTTCTTATCAACATTGCTCCCATTTGGAAAATCCACAATCAAGCAAACTTAGATAATATTTCAAGGTTCCAAGTCTTCCATCCACCATTGTTACAACATTTTGAGCCTTCATCTTGCATCTATCCAACTACCCACAACCTACATTGCATTCATTATCTCATCACCATCATTTATAGCTAGGTTTTATGCCATTTTTCCACTAAGGAGCACACATATCAGATGATCAAAGGGCCAAACAAGACCATCAATATAGACAGGGTAAAAGGTTGTAATTTATTGTGTTTTTGTTTAGATTCAACTAGGCCAATTTTGAGGTGATTGTTTTGATTTTTTCCTTTGTTGTACTAGTTAGTTTTTGCATCTTAGGGTAGGAATTTCACATTGCACACAAAAAAAAAGTACACTATAATGCTCCAATTTTCCAAATTTATATCGAGTGAATGGTGTTAATAAAATACAACTTCATTCCTCATTCAAATAGAAAAAACCAATATTCTCCAATATTAGTGACAAGGTATCAAGTTATAGTGCATTAAAATAGTACTACATTGATCTCGAGGAGTTTATTGTATTCGAAAAAACCATTATAAGCTTCAATTCAAGAAAAAAGAGCTTCAATTAGTTATGAATAGTTGTGCAAACTTGAGTGGAAGGTTTTTAATGCATAGATATATTGTGCCTTCAATTCAAGCATAGCCCGAAGTCCAAACTACAGTTACTTATTCAAACATTTAAAAAATAGGTTTTAAAATAGTAATGATAACTAACAAAAGATTATTTCCATCACACCAATTAGAGGTCCAATGTTTCAACAAGGAATACAAGGTATTTGATTTTATACAAAACTGATTTCTACACTAAAGAACCCCTAGACTATGTACACCAATCCACATCATCCCCTTCTATTCATCACACTGTTTGCAACCACATGATCAACCTTTTCTTTAATGAGGAGATTAGTTCTCTTTCCCAAGCTTCCAGCAATTCCTTTTGTGACCAAAGTCATAGTGTGAACTAAATATGCTAGATCCAAATGAATTTAAAGCCTATTTAATCCCCTAAGCAATGATCCCAATAAAATATTTGAAATTCCAAAGAACAAGAAACCATTAAAATAACATGATATAAACTTGAAAACATAATAGAAATATATTCTAATACCTTGAAACTTATCCTATTGGGGGAATGGTGTTGCATTGATGTGGAATAGCGACCCTTTCCCAGTCCCTTGGATAATATGAGCTTGTTTCAATTAGTTTTATTGAAGAAAATTGATGAAACTGATGAAATATGAATGAAACATGATATAAAACTAGTTTAAATTGATGAGATGATTGCTAAATGCTTGAATGCTTCATAAAATGGATGCAATCTATGCTATATGTAAACAAAGTTTAAATATACAAGCCATAGATTCAAAATATGCTAAAATGCATGCAAGCTAAGTTACCATTGAATCCATTAATGGATGCCTAAACTAAATGGATGTTCAAAGCATTATTCTAAAATCTTATCAAATATGAAATATGGATGAAAGTGAATATGAATTTCAACAACATAAATTCTCTATCAAAATATGGATCCATTTCTCTCGAAATAGTGATGTATTTATAGGAAACAAAATGAAAAATCAAGGGCTCAAATTGATTTGATCTATCAATGGGGTATGTGTAGGATGATGATGGGCCAAAAAGTGGTGATATAATGGGTATGTGGCTGATGACTCTTTTTTTCCCAAAATTGATGAAATGAAAAGGGTTTTTAAAGGAGATTCTCAACTGTCCACCAATATAAATTATTATTTACTTTGAATTTAATAAATAATTATTATTCATTTTCTATTTGAATTATGACTGAATTCCTAATTGATAGGATGATTGAAAAACATCTATAACTTTCAAACAATATCACATTTTTTGAATCTGAAACATGTGTCACATTCTATGCTTCATATACTATAGGATTAAAAAAAAGTGAATTTCATAAATTTTTTACTAAGTTAAGGTGGTCAAACATTCATAATTAATATATGCATCACATACTATAGTTTTTTATGTTTTATAAAAGTTGTAATAAAAAATTCATAATTAATTATTTACTTGGAAAAAAATTACAAAAAATATGCATCACATAAGGACATGAGTTGTCTACTTATACCTAAAATCTTATAAAAAAAATATTATCATTTTATTGTGGTTAGGGTGGTCATACAAACACCTACTTCTTATTTTTTCCTTGAAATTTAAGTACTACTGCATTGAAATTTCATTTTTTCACCAAATAGAATTTTATAAAAAATTAACCTAGTAGTTTAGAAACTACATTCAATTTGCTACAGAGTTTATTCTTACATACTTTTGAAATAATATAGATAACTTATTTAAATTTTCATTTCAAATTGCCTAACTTTGATTTTTTTGAATTTTTCACCACTTAAGGGCCTATTTTTTCCATGATTATCCTACACATACCCAATGGTCAATAATGAAAAAAGGATGAAACATGGATCAAGGGTTCTCATCAATGGATGTGAATCAATGTTCACATGGATCAAGGAAAGATCAAGGGTTAAGAATTATTCAAACAAACACTCTTTGTAACAACTTTGAAAGTTTGTTACAAAGTTTGTTTGAAAAATATAATTCCATTTTGGAGCCAAATAGGAGAATATTCCTTCGGAATATTCCCTATGCAAGTGGATGGATGGGATTTAACAATTTAGTTAATTAAAACTAAATTTGAATGTTCAAGATGGAGAATAATATGATTTTCATTAAATTATTGATTTAATTAATGAAAAGAGGGTGCAAATATGATATTTAATTAAATAGCTTAGGGTTATTTAATTAAATAAGAGGACTTATGGTTTAAATTAACCCAATTAGGTCAATTAGATTAATATATGAAAATGATGCATTTAATTAAATAATTAGATTTATTTAATCAAATAGGTAAAAAGAGGATGAAATTCACTTATCGGATAGTCCTTTTTCACATTTTGACTTCTAGGGTCCTTGGAAAAGTGTCATGGTTTGCTACAAATATGATAAACAACATTCTTCCACCCAAATTGTCCTTTGTTCAATCTATATTTGCATTGGTTAGCCTTGTGTCCAAATAATCTATAGTGATAATAGTAGCCCTTGAAGGGATAGATCAATTTTTCGAACATCTAACTTATGTATTCTATAGATTTATGTCCAATTCTTTTTCTTTTAAAAAAATTATTGGTTAATGGTGAGCATTTTGATTCATTCCATCATTCTATTTTATTTTATTTCGATAATATTTTTCCATGTGTCCAAATCTATTGCAAAAATAATAGATACCATTAAAAGATGATTACCTTTGAGAATTTGGTTGTCTGATAGGAGGTCTTCTTGCTTTGTTCCTCTAGTTTCAGATCTCACCAATATGTTTCTTATCTTCAATCCTCTTAGAATTAGAATTTGAGCTTTCTCCTTTCTCATGTCCTAGACCACTTTTGTCCTTGGATGTTTTCTGACCAACGATCAACTCACCGAGCATTCTAGAACTTGTTGTGAATTTATCCTCACATCTTTTGCATTTTCAAGATTTGATTTCAGAATTACCACTTCTTGTTCAAGCCTTACACATTCATCCATCTTGTTGTTTATCCTTACATTTAGGCACTCAATTTTTTTTCTTTTCTTCCACTTGCTCTTTCAATCTAGTGATGTCCTCATTTTCTTTCTTCAATTGATCACTAACCTCTCTATATATTTCTTTGAATTTCTTGATTTTTTCCCTTAGTTTCTTGATGCACTCATTTGCTTCCTTTAGGTTCTCCTTCAAAATTTCTTTCTCATTTTCAATTTTTTCAAGATCTTCAAGAGTAATTTCAAGTTCACCATTGTTATCTAGGATACAATATTCTTCAATAATTTTAGTAGGAATATCTTCAAGAGGAATAAGAAATCTATTATTTACCATGTGTTTAAATTCCAAGATCTTCCTCAAGATTTTAGACTTCTCAAGAGGAACCAAGATTTGATACCAATTATTGAACATAGATTACTAAGAGGGGAGGTGAATTAGTATTCCATTAGACCATTCAACTATAAACCATCTAATTATTAAAGCATATCTAACTACAATTAAGAATGAATAGATTGAAAAGAACATAGCACTACATGACACATGAACATGGGGATTTTTAAATGGAAAAAACAAAATGGGAAAAACAACGATGAGGGTTAACTCACAATATAATATTATCTGAATATAGAATATTATAGTGGCTCACTACTAGGACACATTGTCCTTGAAGGCTCACAAATTGAATTAATTTACAAAACAAAGTATGGCAACACTACCAAGATGAGAACTGAGATAGAATGCACCTTCCTTGTGCTAGAGTTCAATTCCAATGAATCACTAGATACAAAACAATTCTCTGTATAATTCTATGTTCTCATTCATAAAATTTTGCACATTCACACAATATAGTAATCCATACATGATCTCTTTGAATTTCATGACATCATCATTTCTCTCTATCTCCCATATCACCGGTCACCCTTCTTCTTCAAAAATTTCTTACATATATATCATATCCATTCACATACACTAACTAGGTTAGCCTAATTAGGGTAGCCCAATTTTAAATAAAAATTAACTTTGTTGGCTTTATCCTTGAAACATATTCATCTTCATGAAAAAAAAAAGTGTATAATATATGATATCGGTCAACAAAAATCTAAGACAAATCCCTTTAGCATCAACAACATGTATATTTAATATTTTTAACACAAATTCATAATTAGGTTAGCTAGAGTTAGACCTAAAACATAAAAAAATTAACTGTATATGCAATTTCCCAAATGTGTAATTCCAAAAATTTTAAACACATCAAATTATCCTTAAGAAAACATAAAATAACTTATCTCCAACTCCATAAGACAAAAAATTGATCATGATAAAATGAAAAATCTCCCACATCAATGTGCTATATAGAAACTTATTGTAATCCTCAAAATAGAACACTATTACTTATACCTTTGGAATGTGTTTGTATATCATCATAAAACTTCAAGGTAACATGAATCTTACAGTCATGAAAGTATATAAAAAATACTATAGTGATATCTTTGTTTGCAATTGAATCTTGACCAAAATACCAAATCAACAAACTTTTAGTACTAGATTAACATAGTAGGAGCCTTTATTGAATATATTGATCTATATAATTAATGTCAGTAAGGTATGTGGATTTTAATGCTAACATCAATGACAATCTTCCTATTTTGAACATTTCTCTTCACCCAATATCACATGAGGTACAAGGGGAGAGGATATGTAGCAAGTTCTTAGGGTGACTCAAAAAGATAGGATACATGGGTATGTGCAGGATCGTCATGGAAAAAACAAGCCCTTAAGTGGCAAAAAATTTAGAAAAATCATAGTTAGGAAACTTGACATAAAAATTTGAATAAGTTATCTATATTATTTTAAAAATATGTAAGAATAGAATTTGTAGGAAATTGAAGGTAGTTTCTAAACTAATAGGTTTATTTAAAAAAGGAAAAATTCATTTGGTGAAAATTTGAAATTTCAATGTAGTAGTACTTAAATTTTAGGGAAAAAATAAGAAGTAGGTGTTTGTCTGACCACCTTAACCACAATAAAATGATAATATTTTAGATATAATTAGAGGAATCATGTCTAGATGTGATGCATAATTTTTTGTAATTTTTTTCCAAGTAAATAATTAATCATAAATTTTTTATTACAATTTTTAAAAAAATAAAAAACTCGTATGTTTGACCACATTAACTTGGTAAAAACTTCATGAAATTCATTTTTTTTTAATTCTATATTATGTGAAGCATAGAATGTGACACATGTTTCAGATTCAAGAAGTGTGATACCATTTGAAAGATATAGATTTTTTTCAATCAGACTATCAATCAGGACTTTAGTCATAATTCAAATAGAAAATGAATAATAATTATTTATTAAATTAAAAGTAAAGCATAATTTATATTAGTGGAAAGCTGAGAAACTCCTTTAAAAATCCTTTTCATTTCATCAATTTTTGGTAAAAATAAAGTCATCAGCCACATACCCTACATGTATCCATAATATCACCACTTTTTGGGCCATCATGATCCTGCACATACCCATGTAGCAAATTCTTAGGGTGACTCAAGAAAATAAAAGTACATGCTTGAGCATTTCTCTTCACCCAAGATGCACGAAGCACAAGGGGAGTGGATACACACTACAAGTATACAAAAGCAAACCATGCACATCGAACACTCATTCATTTTTACCCATATTGCAAAATGAGGTTGTATGGGTTTAATTTTTACCAACTTCAAAAAGACTTAAAGAATTTGTGAATTTTAAGCCAAATTGAAAGCTAGTTGTCCTAAGATTGTAAGTTTTAAAACCCAATGGAAATTTAGTGGTCCTCAAATGTAAAAGAAAGAAACATATGAGGGGTTATAGCATCCCCTAATTTTTAAAACACTTTTACAATAACCAGAATTAAGAAAAACTAAAAATTCAAATTTTCAAATATTTTTGGTATTTTTTAGGTTATAGTAAATCACATTTTTGGAGGCCTTCAAAGTGGAATTTTGGGTTGAAACTTGCATCAATCCCTAAAAATTATTTTCCATAGGAACTATTTTTTAGGGATAAGTTATTACTCTTGGAGACCATTCTAATGGTGCAAAAAAATTTGAATTCTGAGCATTGAGTAGAAAGTTATGACCCCAACAAGTTGTGGTAAAAGTATGCAAAATTAGTTAACCTTAGAAAAAAAAAACCAAATGTTAGTAAGAGATCAAAGACTATATGAAACTGAAAATTTAGAGGACACATGAAAATTTGACTCTCTATTTTACCTACAATAGTGTCGTTGTTTTAACTACAATAATGTTGCTAAAATTCAATTGTGTTGCTCTGTGAAATGTGATAGTGTCACTCTACACAAACCATTGACCTCAATAGCATAAAATATCAATAGCGTCACCACATTCAAAATCAAAAAATTAATTAAAAACATAATAGTGTCGCAATATTCAAACATGTTGCCATATTTCAAAAGTGTTGTATAAAAGTCAAAGGCATCACCATATCCAAATGCATCGTTGTAGCTGTCAAATGCACTATTGTGTTTGTAAACTACAAAACATGAGAATATCAAGAGAA
This sequence comes from Sequoia sempervirens, assembly GCA_007258455.2. NCBI lineage: Eukaryota > Viridiplantae > Streptophyta > Pinopsida > Cupressales > Cupressaceae > Sequoia > Sequoia sempervirens. The sequence continues at coordinate 93,656,179 of VDFB02358134.1, read as the reverse complement.
ATTCAGTAGATTTGGTTAGTATAGCCCTCCTTGTAGCACCAAAATGTGATCATAATCATAGTAACAATTAAATACACCATTTACATATAAATTTAAGCTATATTTAACCAATTAAGATATAATCACAATGAGATGTTTGAAAGATACAAACCAAGCAACCATTACAATAATCATGAAATAAACCACAAAATAATAGAAGAAACCTAATCTAGAACTCCAAAATTTATACGATTGGTGGATTGGTGTCGTATTGATATGGAATGACAACCCTTTCCAAATCCCTTGGATAAAATGAGCATCTAATCAAACTCCATTGATGAAATCTTAATCTAAAATGAATGAAAAGATGAAAAACCTTGATAATGGATGCAAGGATGAATAAAGATAGTATTCAAACATACATCATAACTTTGTTTCGATAGAAGTGGATCCATTTCTCTCCAAAATGTGAGGTATTTATAAGATAAAATGGAGAATCAAGGGGTAAGATTGATTTGATAATAAACATGAAAGTTAGATTTGAATTTTAAACTTTTAAGTTTTGGAATTAGTTCCAAGCCTATTGGAATTGGTCCTAAGGATCATAGAATTGATTGAGGATGGAAAATATAAATATTAGGATCAAGAGTAGATGCATTAAATTCTAGGGTGATAACACATGAAATGGATGGAAATAAATATAAACAATTGTTGAATTGGAAGAAAAAAGAATTAAAGTGTGATCCAAACATATCACAAGAGTGTGTCACTTGTTAATTTGTTCAATTATATTAAGTCATTCCATCTATATATGCAAAATATTGAATGGGAAATGGTGTGAGTATATGCTGATTTCCCATTTACAATCATAATGTGATAATAATAATACTATGTGTGTATTAAATTCAATGATTTGAGAGTCTTATTTAAAACAACATACATTATACCCTTTTTCATAAGATAGAATTTTATATTGATGTAGATGGTTCTCCCCTCTACACACTAACTCAAAACAAAAAACAAATTCATAGGCAATTCTCTAGCTGGATTAAACAACCAACAAAACAAAGATTGCAAGAAATTCAAAATTATTTAACTCTATTCAAATTTGATTACAAATTTAAAATCCCCTAACCTGTCATGGCCTCCTCCTACAACAAATTCTAAAACATGAAATTTTAAACAAATTACAATCAAGGAACTTCACATTTCCTTCACTCTTTACCATCTCTCTCTTTGCTCATTCATTCCTTCTTTATACCTAGCATCCCTGATTTGTACATTTTCCATTCAATCTTCTATTCTCTATTCCATTTGATACCATTTTCTTACTTCATTTAGTCATCCCTTCTCAAGTAATTCAGCCTCTCTTCCATCTCTAAACCTGCAATCTACATTCCCCTTTTGCTCATTATCTATAGAAAACCTTTTCTTATTACTACTATGCCTTATATGTTTCTATTTATTCCTTATTTCTTCACTTTACACCTATGTCTCCTCTCCTTCATTCTCCTTGGTGTCTTCCTCCTTTGTGCAGCCACCTTCCTTCCACTTCCTTCATTCCTCTCTCTTGTTTAGCACAACCTGCTCTCTATTCTCATGTGCAAATCTTTTATCTATTTTATATCCACATTTTATTCATAGTTCAAAATTTCTTCATTAGCCCCACATTTGTATAAAAATTCTTTCTTTTTTAGGCATTGATCTTTCTCTTCCAGTCCCTTCATCTTCATCCACCTATTGGATTTTCAACAACCTTTTCTCTTTATTGCATTTTTAATTTTTAAAATGTTTTAAGGTTGTGCCACAACCTCATATTCTCATTTAAATGTTCTTGCTTCACCCCTTCATTTCTCCCAATTTTGCATATCTTGTTTCCTTCTCAATGCTGGAGAGTCCAAATTGATATGGGTGATCCCACAATAGTGGTTTACAATTTTTGGCCAAACTGGACACTGAAATTATTATTTTTAACTAAATCTTCACATTCAGGCACCTATAGCAGCTTAATAAAGATGAATTTGAAGATGATGCAAACTAGAGTCTTATCACATTTTGTTTATAGATTCTAGAAATATTTTTTTCAAAATTTTTGGAATCAGATTGCACTTCTTTTTCCATCTCCCATGAAAACTTGTTTTTTTTTAGAAATCAACATTTTTAAAAAGTGACACACATCGTATAACACATGAATATTTTACCATGACGGATAAAATTCTAATTCTTTCAAATCTATACTTGTAACTCTAATATCTAGTGCTTCCACTTGGTTAAATAGTTTTTTATTGAATAATTTTTCTTTAATCAAGTTTTGAAGTCAAACCAATTATAATTTAGGCATAGCATGACTGTATAATGCCTAACTTTTTTTGTATATATCAAAATTCATTTTTTTTTTGTTGGATCAAGGACTTCAATATCTGATGCACTCATATTTTTCAAAAGTTTGCTTTGATAATCTGCTATTTTTCCACATGTGCAGAACAAAGACCTTCATTTTTGATAAAAAACCTATGTTTAATAAAACTAAAAAAACAAATACATAATAAAATCAAAACATATTAGAATTATATTTGTTGGATAGCTCAATTTGAGGACTACCTAATTCTAGTTGGTTTTTGAACTCCTCCATTTTCATCCACAACCTATGCTTTGAAGCATAAAAATTGAGGTTTTTTTTGTGTTTCAAGGGGAGAATGAGGAATAAGGGGGGTTCATATGAACCCCTAGGGGTTTGAGTGAACCACCCTCATTTCCTTTTCTTTTTTTTGGGTGGGAAATGTGGGCCCATAAATAAATGGGTTCATTTGAACCCTAGTTTGAATGAACCCCTTTTGGGTTTGGTCAAACTTGTAGGTTCATTCGAACCCCTAAAACCAATTTTTTTTCCTTGGATAAGTTTTTCTCAGTTTTCCTTCCTCTATCAAATTGTAAACCACTATTTTGGCTTCACCCATATATGAAATTTGAAAGTAAGTGTTAAAATTTTATTCAATCATCATCAGAGACTATCAAGACCGAGTTTTTTCTCTTCTATTTGAAAATTCCCCTTACATTCGTTGCCTGATATTTATCAAAATAAAAGAATTCCACATAGCTACCAACAGTGCGATGAAAAATTCAACTTGGTGACAAATTTAGAACCTACAAATTTGATGTTGTGAAGTGCTAAGAATCAAACCAAAACTGAAAAATAAATTGCAAGCTCTTTTTGGGTAATATTGATTTTGTGTGCACCTACGTGCTCTTACATTAGACATGTTGGGTAGAAACATTGTGAGCATAGGCTCAACATGGTGGAGTTGAGTGATAGAATCACTCTTTCAGGTTAGAGGTAACTCGTAGTGAACTCCTTCACTAAATATGTGCACAATGTCATTTCTTCTTCTACTTTTTATTAACACCTTTCTGGAACACTTGTCACCTTCCTTCCATAGCTCTACTCATCACCCTTCACTACTCTCATGGGTTTGAATCCATTATATGTTGTCCTCCTCCACACAATTATCTCCACCTTATTCTTCTTCCTTGTGGGCTTAGACCCACCATTGCTTGACCTCCTCCACCAAAATCCCTCACCAACATCCACAACACCTTCATCCAAATCTGCAATATACAATCTCAAAATTGCATCCACAAACTCACTAAAATCTGCATATACCTCATTCCAATCTGTAACATCTTGACCCAAAATTGTATACACCATTCCATATTCTTCTCCAAAACTAATATTCAACATATCTAATGAATGCATAACAATATCATTCTCATAAGGAAACATATTTACCTTGTCCTTTTTGGCTGTAACAATTCCAATAACTACAACTTTTTCTTTCTTATCCTTCACCATGGCTACAATATCATACTTCACTATGATATCTTCCAAACCATCATTACCTACAATATTTTTCTCTTCTTCCTTCACTACAACAACAATCTTTTCATTCCATTCTGCTTCAATCTCTTTTTTCTATTGTTGTGATCTCTTCACTATTCACCTCTATATTTTCTTCTATTATTGTCATGCCTTCCTCATGGCATGTCAGTGCTACAACTTCTTCATCAATAGGAGCTTCTCTTCTTCTACTTTCCATCTCGCAATAAGTATCCTTGTTCTTATTCTTTCTATTCTCTTTCAAGAGAACCTTCTTCTCACTACTCTTCACCATTTTCCTTTCACTTTTTCCAACACTCTTTTATGCTTTTCCTCAAACCCTCTTCTCCAACGCTTCACACAATTCTTAAAGCCTCACCTCATTCTTTCCTAATTATTCACAAAATATCTATCCCATCTATTCAACCATCTCATCCTCCACCTTATCCCAATACTACTCCCAAAATAGTACATCCACACGGGTTTCCTCATGACCCATCCCATTTTGTCTACTACAATCTCACATCACACAATCTATCATCACTTCTCAAGTTTCTTTTATGGCTTCAATATCTTTCTCTTGCTGCTAGGATTCCTCACACACTTGCAAGAACTCTCATGAGCTTCTTCACAACCACTTCACATGCTTTCCACTAAGTATGAATTGCCTCCCCATTAGCAATCTACTCACACAACACCCATAGGTCCTAGTGGATCCTCTCCACTCTTAGCCTGACTACCTACTTTGATACTAATTGATGCAAAGGGTCCTCTCCTCTCCACACTAACTCAAAATAGATAACAAATTCATAGGCAATTCTATGCCCAGATTCAACAACCAATGAAACAAAGATTGCAAGAAATTCAGATTTATTTAACTCTATTTAAATTTGATTACAAATTACAATTCCCCTGACCTTTCATGGTCTCCTCCTACAAAAAATTATGAAACACAAAATTTTAAACAAATTACAAACAAGGCACTTCACATTTCCTTCACTCTTTACCATATCTCTCTCTACTCATTCATTCCTTCTTTAGACTTGGTACCCATAACTTGCACATTTTCCATTCACTCTTTTGTTCTCTATTCCATTCAATACCATCTTCTTACTTCATTTAGCCATCCCTTCTCAAGTTATTCAACCTCTCTTCCTACGTCATAGAGAAAAGTACCCTTTTCTTGGCATGGGATTAATTCATGATAAACTAGAAATAATGAGGCCTTGATTCAGGTGTTGTGAGACATTTTATGCATCCACACTAGGTCTTGGACCCTTATAAATTGAATAACATGATTTTAATGATGTCTTGTAAAGGTGTTGTAAAGTGTTGTAAGATGCTTTCAAGCTTTTGTAGAATTAATGAACCTATTTCTCCCTAATTCAACATTACAAAATGTGTTTAATAAAATTATCACATCAATTTAGAAGTCTTGTAAGATAAACTTAATGTTAAATTAGTGTTGTAATGTATCCTTCACATTCACATTGGTTCTTGTGTCTTCCTAGGCTAAATAGAACTCATTTTAGTGTTGTAAAGTGTATTTAATCACAAATTTGCATTGATTTATGTGTCTCAAGCCCTATTTGACATTCACATCATCGCCAATCTTCTTATATTAACCCATATTCTACATCCCAAGGCCTAAATTGATCAAATACCTGACAAGTTGCATTTTAAACCTTATTTCCTTATCTCTTGGCTTCCTAGCTGTCAAATTGGCCCCTGTGGGACCCATTCACCATGCATCATGAATCAGTCCCATCCAAGTGGGAACCATTCACCATTTGTGGCAAATGAGTCCCATTTGGCCCAATTTTGACCTTTGAGTTGGGAAAATGTGAAATTTGAGTTTAATACTGTAAGACCTTGTTTTTCCTGTGATTAATAGCCAACCTAACTTGTTACATGTTAAGTGGTATTGTGGGAAATAAATAATTTAATTGTGTGACAATATTTTTGTATTTGATTTTGACCCATGTTTCGTTGTTTCTACCATGAAGGTGTTAAACACTCATGAAGTGTAGGATATAAATGGAAATATTCAATGAAATTATTTACAGTAAAATATTAGGATATTCAACTACAGGATTTATGTGATATATGATTGTTGTTTATGGTTTCATTAGTAATGTGCAGGAAAGAAAGGATGTCAGTACAAGAAGGGAAAAACCATCAAAAAGAAAATCAAAAGACACCTTCTTGTGGTTGTGAATTTGATCCCTTTTGGGGCTTATAAAGAAACAAGGTTAATATGTTGGTAGATTAAGGTGTAAGGTTTGATAGTAAAAGGATAACTTACTTTTGTTTTTTGAGGGCATTTAAAGGTGAGTCATATGGGTTTAAGTGGGGTTAGGGTTTAGGAACCCCTATTTGAAATTGAAAATTCGGATGGACCCTTAAATAGGGCTTTAAAGAGGGTTGTTGGTTATTTTCCTTGGTTGAGATGCAAAAATAAACCCCCTAGGGTCTATACCATAGTGGTAGGGGTCAAGTAGGCATAAAATAGTGCCCTAAGGACATGATTTGACTCTTGAAAAGTCCCCATAATGAAGAGTGACGAATTTTGAGGAGAGGATGGAGAGGTGAAAAGATTTGGGGTTGTCCAAGTGCATGTTGTCTCTTTAATGAGAAAAGACTCTCATTGAAGAAGGAAGGTACATTCCACACCTCCCCATCCAAAAAGTTGCAAGTTGAAACCACTATATAGTTGGAGAGGGAGAATGAGTAGGGTGTTACCCACTTCTCCTTATGGAGAATTGAAGTTGAGATAGAAGAAAGGAGAGTGAGAAAGATGGCTTGGTTGGAGAGGCAAGAAGGGTAGAAGAGTTTAACCTCTCATCTAATGAAAAGAGATAAGTCTTCTTCTCCCCATTCCTCATTGATTAATTGTTGTAAGAAGATAGTATTTTTGTAGGGGTTTTCATTGAGTATGGTGAGTAGAGAGCTTGTATGTTATGCTGTTTTTTTTTAACTCTATTGTAAAATCTTGAGAAGACTCCATTTATCATTTTGGGGTTAATAAAATTCTTGCTCGGGGGTATGGCTAGAGCCCACGAGGCTCCATGACGCCATTACGGTAGGGTGGAGAGCAAGCCTTAAACAGTTGTGTTTCCTTCATGGTATTTATTTAAAGTTGTTTGTAATATGAAAATTTGGTGATTTGTTATACACGAAAGAGGATGGAAAACAAGAAAAAATATGATATTTGGGTTACAATGATCTTTCCTATGTTCTTCCAATATACATTAGTTCCATGTAATAATCATATAGTGTTAAATATATTCCTTACAACTAGAAAGGAAAATTATGGTATTTTATTTTGTTAGATGTGTATTCTATTCAAATTCCTAGTCATAGAAATTAAAGTAAAAAAAGAAAAGAAGAAGATAAAAACCAGTGTTCTTCTAAGTACTTTTATGCATCATTTGTTTCTTGTTTCAGAATATTAAGAAGAAAGTTGATAAAGTGAAAATGAAGGTGAAAATAATTAGTTTGATCAAAATATTGAAAATTATTCCTTCTCAACATTTAAGCACTTATTGGAGAATTACCCTTAATAAGAAAATAAATTTAAATTAAATAAAAGAGAAAACTCATCATATTTCTTCAATATGTGCACACAGTTTACTAGATACACAGTTTTGAATATATGAACATTTATGATTAAAAAGGTTGATGGTAGATATGCACCACGATCGTATCCTACCTAATGTTCATTACAGTGGGAAGGTAATTTTAAGTTAAGTAAGAAATGGATCCCTGTGGACCTTATATGCATGTCCTTTCCTTCTCTAAAAGAATTACAAGAATTTTTACTATCTGTAGGGTGCAGGACAGAACTTGGGGAAGGGTGTTAGAAACCCATATCATATATAGTAAAATAGAGTAATAGAAAATATTATATGAACTACTGTTATTGAAGGGCGAATGAAGATTGACACACTTCACCAGAACTACTAAGAACTTATTTCGAGAGAAAGATTCTAAAAAGGAAATTAGAAAGAGGGGTCACAAGTTCTGTGTTAGTTGAATCATGGAGATCTAGTTCATGGTTATCATCCTTTTCCTCTTCTACAGTTACTTCCTCTTAGCTTGCATATTTAGAAAACATTAAGTCAATAAATCAAAAGCTTTATTTCACCTTCAAGCATAGCAGCGTAATGCATAGTTGTTTACTTCCCTCCAACAACAGTTTTCCCCTCATTATCTACGCTACTTGGGAATTAAAATTCATGTAGAAGCTTGACGGCATTGGCCTGACCAAGGATGAACCAGTTTTTCTCTAAAATTACCAGTAGTTGTTGCTGTGACCCCATGATGTGCGCAGCCCTTCATCAGGGATTCACAACCCTTGGCCTTTCAAGGGAGAAAACAAATTTTGATATGTTACCATGTACAGTGAACACGAAAATGAAATTTATACGACACAAGCAATGTTATCTGGTGTGCATGAATGAAGCTAGCAAAATTTACTTGACCTAAATTGGTTAAAACGATAATATCATTGTCAATGTCACGCATTAACATCATTCAACAACTCTCAACTGAACTCGCTACTGTAATTAATCCTCAATCAATGCACGATGTAGTTGCCTGCGTGGAGTTAGAGAGCCAAGGAGATATTGTATCTAAAAACTGCAGGACAATAGTATGAATTGTCTCAGCTCTCTACAAACGTATCTGACATGCCATACATAATTCACGCAACCAATAAAGTCAAAGTCTAATGTACGTAGAGGCAATAAAATTACAGTGAAGAGTGTCGCCCATGTCATAAATTTTCATCTTGTGAATTCTGCAATTTACTGGGGAAGCCATCCTTTCTGACCAACATTTAATTGCGAGAATGTTTCTTAGGCAACAGACTTAATAGTTGAATGCTTTTTTTTAATTCAGTTTTCTTTTATGTTAAATTCATTTAAAGCCTCAATTTTACCCCATGTTTTTTTTACCGTGCCCCACTTCAAACCATTAATTATATGTTCTCAGTAAATTTGGTAATTTGTTTGATTAATAAGCAATAAGAATAAAAATATGGTTAATTCGTATTCGATTTGTGCAGGTATTATTATCGTTAATATGAAAATTCAACATTGTTGTCATGGCAGCCACACATTTAATGTTGAACCAAAATTAAATAATCTTATGATTGTTTAGGTTAAACGAAAATAGCATCAATAATTAATGCCACTAGCCATATTTATAAAAACAAAATTGTAATAATCTTGATAGTCAGATTGATAGCAACATTATCGGCATTAAAAATAAGCATATTAAGTGAAATTAGCATGATAGCAGCAATAGGAATAATACTCGAGCATTTGAAATTGATTTAGTTTTAACCCAAAAAAAAAATAATAAATAAATAAAATATGATAATACAATCGTTGTTTACTTTAGGAAACTAATTGTGGGGAAAAATCAATATGGTGTTAGCATTATTGTCAGCAAGAAATCAAAGTAGTAACCTGCACAATGTAGAGGTGGGTGCCACTATCATTATAGTGAGAATATACTAGCATAACCTCTAAATGGTGTTCTCGTGAATTGAATATTCAATTGATATTAAGATTTACACTAATAAAGTTCAAACGAATTTCAAGATTGACAAGTGCCATCAATTTAAACAACATTGAGTTAAGAAGGTGTAAAAATAGTAAAAATAAATATGTGCAAAGATAAGTAGTTCCTTCTTTCTCACATAACATTTAAAAATAATAATTATCTATATAAGTTTATCAGTGAGTAATAATTGAAGTCACTTTGAGATTTAATAATATTATACATAAATATTGTATGTATATATGGGGTATTATAGTATGGTATAAATATATATGGATACACATTTAATATTGTTAAAACGATATTAAGATTGATAAGCGTATCTGTGCTAAAGATTAATACACTTATTGAATAAAAATGATAGTAATATTAAACTAGTGTGTGGTATTTTCTATTTAAACCTTGAAATGGTATTAGGAAACTATAGGCAGAGAAATCATTAATCTCTATTGAGTTAAAAAGAAAAATAAAAAAAAAAGAATTGTTAGGTTTTCTTGCTGAAAACAATATTGAGGGTAATATTAGTAATATAGAAAGGTAGAAATTTACTAATATGATAATAAATATTTGAGTGGTAAATTTAATTAATTATTATATTAATTAAAATATTATTATTGGTGGTTAATAAAATTACTAAAATATTGGATATATTTGAAGAGTAAATTTTATGTTATTATTAGACAATGTTATAATATTAAATTGACTTTCAAAATAATACTATCATGATCCTTTAAAAAAAAAGTACAACTTGTTACACCAAAGTTATTTAGTTAAAAATAAATAAAATCATGCTAGTTTTCTAGTTAAAAACTTGGGCATACAATCAAATTAGTGGGATAGTCAAATTGGGAGTAAAATAAATAGCAAAAGCATTTAACTATGTGAATAGTAGTAAGATTTATTTTTACAAGTGTAGTAATAATACCATTCTTAAGTAAAAAAGGATATGTTTAGATGTTTGACTAGTGCATAATTATTAGTTGGTAAAATTGATAGTAAAATTAAATGGAAAGATTATTAATAAATGATAAAACTAATAGTAAATGTTATAGTTGGTAAAACTATCATTAAATTTAGCATAAATGAATAACGATCTTGATGTAATTAGAAGTAAACATAGAATTGGTAATTAATAGTGATATTATTATTAAATTGTGTACTTAATATAGATATTAAATATAGATATTACTAGTGTTCTTAATATTAAGTTGTGTACTTAATAAGGGTGGTATTTAAAAAAAAATATATATAAAAATGATGGTTGTGTTTTGCCTTCCTGCAAAATTATGGGCATTACATAAACTTAACTAATTCTTGGTTGCCATTACAATTACTTAAATGGTAAACTTAGATAATTTAATAATTAGTTAAGAGGTAATTTTAAAATAATTATTATAATTACTATTGTGAATGGTATTGAATAATGATTACATTAGATAAATATTATATTGATGATGTATGAAAAGTGGGAATAAAAGTGAATTGTAGATTATCAAATAACACTATTAATGATACCCATATTCTTATATAACAATAATATTCTATTATTTTAGATCATTGGGTCTTTTAACTAAATCACACAAATGTTAGATTTATTATAACAAATCTCTAATTAAATCAATTTGATTAAGTTAGGATAATTCATCGCCCTAGTGGCATGCATGGACAAGGACACAAACAAAATATTAAGTCTGTTGGTAGCAACCCTCTTATCTCATCACGATAATTGCAATGCTAATTAGATTTAAAAAAAAATAATAGTTCAAAAATTATGTGAGTTTTCTTGTTGAAAATTCTAGGTATGACAAATACTACTTCATGTTGGCCAATGATGAGGTATTAATAGGTAGAATAGGTTAATTTCATATAAATACAACCTTCTAAACCCTAATTTACATCTCATAACTCATTTTACAACTCATTCATCATTCATCTTCTCAAGCAAGCTAGGGTTTCATCATTACAAGTCATTCAAGATCAATTTTGAGACATTCAAGGGAAAATCCTTCATTTTTTTTTTGTATAATTTCAAGATCAAACATCGTAGTAAGGTAATCAACTCCATTATTATATGTTTCATTCCATTCTTTCATCACTTTGGTTTAAATACCTAAAAGGGGTTTGACCAAGGCAAACTCCCATGCCCTAGCATTCACCATTTCTCTCTCTTGTATTGTGTGTTTGTAGATTTAGGACTCTGGGAAGCTTGTAAATCATTAAAGATCAATTAGAAAATTTACTCAAGTATTTTCCTCATTCAACAAGTAAAAATATCAACAAAAGCTCTTTTTTAGGCTTGAAAATCAAAGTTTCAAAAGTGGACACCTATAGGAAGTCAAAGTGTAGATTGGAAGCTTTGGATTCCAATTTTGAAAATCCAGACATTCCAAAGTGGAATTATTTTCCATGGGTGGTGAATGAGTCCCACTCACGGATAAATTTTGAGCTTTCTGCATTTTTAGGTACCCTTTTGTTAGAAACGAGTTTTGGCTCAGTTTTGTAGAACAGGGACTAATTCACCCAAAATGGCGAATGAGTCCCACCATGCCTAGAAAATAACATCAAAAACATTTTGAAAGTCACTTCCCATCTCCTTCAATATTCTAGGTGCAAACTTTCAGTTTGGTTTGGTTTTGTTTAGTTTTGCATGCATTTCTAGTTATTGTTTGCATAACATAATGTGTTTTCAAACAAGTCACATTTCTTAAGTTTTGCATACTTAATCAATCAATATTATCAATTATCTACATCTAGAACATTAAATTTAGACATAATTTCATCATACATATCTTAGATTGAGTGAACTAGCCGTATTTTTTGGCCTTTCTTTCTCCTTTTAGGTGAAAAACCTTAGAAGTGCTAGAAAGGATTAGCGTGCCAATAATATATGGTTCACTTCCCTCTCTAAACCCACAGTCTAGATTCCCCTTCTATTCATTATCCACAACACACATTTTTTTATTACTGCTATGCCTTATATGTTTTGATTTGTGCCTTATTTCTATTTGAAAAGCCATAAATATTGCAAATTTTTTACCAAGATTATTCTTACTAGTTTGCACGATTTCAATAACAATTTCTTTTTATTGAATTGTAAATTAGAAATACATTCAACAAGAGTATTTATAAATTATTGAGAAGGGTATTCCCTTGCCACCATCTTCCCACTTCATGCTAAGATCAATTGTAATGAATGCAAACCAAGCAAGAAAATTAAAAACATAAAATCAAGAGAGGTAAAATTATGCACACACTCTCAATATCTAAAAGTTTTATAACATTTGACTATTTTATATTAGTAATATATAAATTTAAAAATCATGGCATTTGACTATATCTAAAACCAAATAAAATAATAGTAATGATAATAAATGGATGATTCATTTGATAATATTTTGGATATCTTGGTGGATTTTTTGTTTTTAGAACAACTTGTAGGAACCAAGGATTTTAACTACATTAAGCCTTCTACACATAAATAATTTTTTTTCTAATTTTATCAATTTGTATCCCAATTTTGAGGATACACAATCTTGGCTATTTATATTGAAGTGTTGTATGTTTTAAAGTAGAAGTAGAGCCTCAATTTTAGTACATTCTCTTATTACAACCTTTTCATTTAAAGTAGAAGTTGATGGCTCTAGAAATCATATTGAAAGTTGTCTATATAAAAATTGTAATATCATTTTATGTTGAGAATATTTTATCTGAAACCTTGTCATTGAAGTTGTTGTCTATCTAGCATATTATAGACATACATATACATATATGTTATGAAGGATAAATATATAAAATCTAAAAGATAAACATAGACTCTTTATGTAAAATGGATTTCCAGCAATTACACCATTTATAGAAATAGTATATAATTCTTTAAAGAAATTTAAATAATAAACCATGATTATCAAAACATATTAGTTTGTATTTTGAATTACACAAAACATCCCTCTTTGTATATTGGAAAGAAATCTATCTAAATTTCACTTTTATAAATAATTTTTAGTATGCGTTTACATTTTAAAAGTGAAAATAATTTCTATTTCTTTTATTGTCTTATGACTATTGTGACATAAGTTTTTCATCGTAAAAAGTAGAGAGAGAATACGAGATTTATATATCTCTTGTTATCATGTGAGAAAGCTTAGAAAATTATCTACAACCCGCACAAATACAATATTTAACGACATGAATTTGCACCTTTGATGTTTGGTTATTTAGCGACATGAAATAAAATATTAAATTTAGAATGGGAATATACATTAACTTTTTTACTGATTGAAAATAAAGTTGAGGAGCTTTTAAAAAAGTTGTGTGAATTTAAATTTGATGTTTTATGAAGATAGCATTTATGATGGGAAATTGTGAAAATTTGAGTATGGAAAAAGATCATTTTTATGGTTGAAGAAAAGAGATTGAATGACATGAAATAATGGGAGTATAAGAACACACAATTTACAATAAGTAGGAATTATAGATATTAAATCATATTGATTAGAAATATTAAACTTTTACACTTCTTTTAAAATAAAATTGAGGAACTTTTTTTAAAAATGTGATATTGAATTAATCCTTTTGGAAAGATTCCTCTTATGGTGGGAAAGTGAATGAGTAGTGTGGTCCAAAATATCCATTTGAATAAGATTACATAATTTTTTTCATGAGCTCTTCAATTATATCATAAAGTTTGATTATTTGAACTTTAAGAAAAGATATTGATTACAAGTCACAAGTGCAATATCATAATAATTAGTCTTTTTCTATTTTCTTTTTGTTCAATCTGAGTAGTCATTGTTTGCTATTGGAAATTTCACATTAGTCAATTGAAGTGATGTGGGAGATATCTTGCATATCATTTATTTTTCTAAGAACCTAATATATCAAAATAAAAATAGACAAAGAATAACTCAATTAAATAAAAAATATTTGATAAAGAGTAGATTATTTTAAGTTAATTTAAAAAAATAATTTTTAATAAAGTAAAACTAATTTAGCTTAATTATAACACTCTTACTAAAAAATAAATAAAACTAAATTAAATGTAGAATTTAATAATATTTTGAATGATAAAAATGTTGTGGATATCATGAAATAATTTTTCAATGTTATAGGTTTTCTAATGAATTTAAAAATTATCGTAGATTTTCAGAAATTGGTTATCTATCACTTTAAATCTTATCCATCGATATAATTTTAAAAAAAAGTAAAATAATTTCAAATAAATAAAAGAATGTATCACATATATTCAAAATATTGATCTTAAAATAATTTACCTCTTTTTTATTTTTTACATTATGTTCTTCTCTCATTAACATAATATTAAGAGGAAGTAATCTAACTCTTCTCACTTTAACTTTATTCTTCAAAATTTAAACTGTATTTATTGTTATTATTTTTAATTAAATACAATTTAAATTAAGTAAGATCCCAATAAATTAAAAATAAAGTGGCAATGCATACAAGAGACATTTTTCCATTTTATTAAAATTAAAATTACGTAGTGTTTCAAAATTAATAAAGTTACAAAATAGTTGATTGTTTCACTATGATTTGCTCTAAACAATATTGAGGAAGGAAAGGAATCAGTGAATGAATGCAAATAAACTAAATTTATTTTTATGCTTATAATCCTATCAATTATAACTACCCTTAGTCATATTCCATACATATTATATGGCATCTACTCCATCTCCTTCATATCTTATTGACTACAATTGCAAATATTTTTCACAAATGTTGATGATTGATTAACTCTAGCATGCTAGGGTTGGTTGAATTTTCTAATAGTGTTGGTTTCATGGTGAGAAATTATAAAATGGACAACTTCATAGCTAGGTATAACCTTTCCCCTCACTAGCACAATATTACAAATAATTATTTGGTGGATCATTATAAGTCATATTAAAAATGGAAGTAAGGATGACTTAGACGTGAATGAGTTGGTTCTCTTTCATCAATTATTAATTAGTACCAAGTTTTCTCTTTGTGTTTTCTTAGGCTATTTTCCATCTAGAATAGTGTGAAAAATTATAGCATTAGGAATAACTATATTCATCCAAATTTATTGTGAGTTATTCATAAATTCTAAAAGGTATATGAGAAATTTAGGTATTGGAAACTCCAGATGAAAATTATAAATTCAATTTTATTCATATATATAGTATACGAATTGTCAGCAATTCAAAGTCCAAAAAATTGAAATTTCATTGCCAACAATTCATCACAAGAAAAGACCACTAATTAATCACATTAATATTTTTTAATAAATATTTGGAAATTTTTTAATGCGGGTTGATTTTCCATTATGGTGAATTGCTAGTGGTGAATTTTACTTGAGATGAATTTGTCATGGTGTTGAATTTTCCTGTTCACCATGAATTTGTCGGTGAATTGCAGACAGTGAATTTTCCTAGAGCCATATTATACTATTATAAAGGATTTTGTTACAAGTATATTAGAATTCCATTTAATTTATTAAATAATACATTGGTATGCTTTTTGGGTTAGTAGCAAAGTTAGCTATGGGTTATGTGCATGCAAAATTATTTGTTGGTCAAGCCCTAAACACTGTAATCTGTGATTATGATGTTAATAATGGAAAATGTTAGTGGGTTGTATGTTCAAACATAAGAAACTATAGAAAATGTTGAGGTATCTTTTTATCTATGTTACCCTTAACCATGCTCTACATAGGAGAATAGAAGCAGAATTGGATGAAGTTTTTAGGGTGCATAGGGTTGAAATTGGGTCTAGCTTTTGTACCAAGGTAGCATAATTAGCTATGGATAATATATATGAAAAATTATTCATTGGTCAATCCCTAAACGTTGCAATCTATGATTATGATATTAAAAATTGGAAAGCATTAGTGGGTGGTATGTTCAAACACAAGTAGTTTCAAAAATGGTGGGGGCATCTTTGTACCTACGTTGCCCTTGAGTGTTTTCTGCAAAGGAGAATGGAAGTAGAATTGGATGAAGTTTTTAGGGTGTACACATCCAAAGTTGGGTCTAGCCATTTTACAAAGGTGGAAGATGTTTGCAAGGAAGTGATCATCCTCCTCACTCATGAAACCCATCCACCAGCTACTATATCAACTCTAGGTCCAAAGGTGGAATCAAATCAATCCTCCTCATGAAACAATTTGTGGCTTTTAAGTTTTCTCTGTTATCATGTATCTAGATATAAGCAGTATAATTTTATGTTTTATACTCTCCTCCATCTCTATGAGGCACTTTGTAATGACCTCTTTGCAAAATAGTTTGTATTCTAGCCATTTTGTTTTGGCCCTTAGGCTAATATGTTACAACATACTTATATGGAGATATAATGTATAAAAATATTTTATATTAATAATAATATTTTAGGCCTTGTGCCTTTTATCCATATATATATATATTGGGATGCTTCAGAGTCTATAATTTTTCTCCCAAAATGGAAATGGTTTTTTCCATGTATAGTTGAGTTAGGGTACATGACTTTATTTATATTTTATATATTTTATTCTTTATATGATTATTGAAACATTAAAATTTGTGCAATACTATAATATAAGATTAGTTTACAAATCATTTCTTTATGGCTTCTTCTTTTCATTTTTTATCATATCTTGATCAAAGCATATTGGAGGTTTTCTAAATATATAATACGTTTTTACTATTTTTTTCCTTGACTGGGAGATTGAGTAGAAGGGTTTGATATTATTGTTACAAAAGATGGTAAGTAAATGAAAACTATAAATAGAGAATATATCAATCATAAAACTTGATCCAATTCAATCATGTTAAATGTACATGAAGAGATTATAGTAAAACTTATTTGTAAGAAATTGGGATATTTGTATCAAACTAAATATTTGGTTAAAATATTATTTGTGAGAAAGAATTTTGATAACCTTAAAATGGATTATGTTTCCTCTATCAATAAAAATATAACTAGTATTTGCGTGTAGTGACATGCAACAATGAGCCAATAGGTGGAGGGGAACTTCAAATGATACAGATGTGTACACACTTATGAGGAATTAAGAATAAAATACACACATTTGCACAAAGGGAATGATAAGCTATATTTTAAGTGTTATATGGAACATCAATGTTACCACTAATCACAGTAACTAAGAATTCCATGTGTAGATTTGGATATATGTCATAGAAGATGCAAACAACATTGTTATATATTGACACATTCTTGGAATGATAAGCCAATTAATGAGTGTTATATGGAAAATTGATGTCACCATTGTTGGAAGCGGTGGACAATGTATTTTTGTTATGTGTAGTTATGTATGTATGTCATACTAGATGAGAACACAATTGATACATAGTGATCCATACATGTTGTATGGAACATTGATGCAAGCGGGTATGTGCAGGATCATAATGGGGAAAAAAGGCCCTCAAGTGGCAAAAAATTCAAAAAAAATAGAGTTTGACAACTTGACATAAAAATTTAAATAGGTTATCTATATTATTTCAAAAATATGTAAGAATAGAATCTATAGAAAATTGAATGTAGTTTCTAAACTACTAGGTTTGTTTAAAAAAAAAATCTACTTGGTGAAAATTTGAAATTTCAATGCAGTAGTATTTAAATTTTAGGGAAAAAAATAAGTAGGTTTCTGTCTAACCACCCTAACCATGATAAAATGGTAATATTTTTGTATAATATTTTAGATATAAGTAGAGAAATCATGTCCTGATATGATGCATTTTTTTTGTAATTTTTTTCCAAGTAAATAATTAATTATGAATTTTTTATTAAAACTTTTAAAAAATATTAAAACATCATATGTCTGATCACCTTAACTTGGTCAAAACTTCATGGAATTCAATTTTTATTATTTTAATCCTATAGTATGCGAAACATAGAATGTGACACATGTTTTGGATTCAAAACTATGATAATGTTTGAAAGTTATAGATGTTTTCAATCATCCTATCAATGGGACTTTAGTTGTAATTTGAATAGAAAATCAATAATAATTACTTATTAAATTCAAAGTAAAGCATAATTTATATTGGTGGAAATTTGAGAATCTCCTTTAAAACCCTTTTTGTTTCATCAATTTTGGGTAAAAAGAAATCGTCAGCCACATACCCATCATATTGCCAATTTTTGGCCCATCATGATCCTGCACATACCCAACCATTGATCGAGATGGAAAAACCCAAAAAACACAAAAATTCACATTAACAAACCCATGAAAAACCATTTCCACAAAACACAAACCATAAATGTAACAATATTGGTTTTAACAAGCAATATAGTCTTTTGTGAATAGAACCTTATAGAAGATTGAAACAATATAGCCTTTTCAATAGTACCTTATCAAATATGAAATAATATGACATAAGGTAGAGAATAAAAAATGAATAATTCCTTATGGAAAGAAACATAAATTGCATAACATTAACTATTTTATTGCATTGCAAGAATATCCACAAAACTGAAGCCATAAATCAAACAATATTAGTTTCAACAATGACCCAGATGAAAGAATCACAAAACACAAAAATTCATAGTAACAAACCTATCAAAAATATAGACCTTTTCAATAGTACCATATCAGAAATGCAAAAATATAGCCTAAGATAGAGAAGAATAATGAACAATGTCTCATGGAAATTAACATAAATTGTATAAAATTAACTATTTTATTGTGTTGCAACCATAGCCACAAAATGGAAACCATAAATAAAATAATATTGGTTTCAACAACCCTGATGGAAAAAACCACAAAACACAAAAATTCACTACAACAAACTCATGCGAAAACTATATTCTAAGTGTCATATGGAACATTGATGCCACCATTAATCGTAACAATGGAGAATACATTATCTCAAAAGGATAATACAATTATGTAAAAGCTTAGAATATAATTCAAATTTCAAATAACTGTATTTGCATAAGTCATGCACAACCTTAAGAATAAAGAGATAATTACAATTTTAGAATTTTGTTGAAGATTTATACAAAAATTTGAAAATATATTTTGTATTTTATTTCCAATCATTTTGACTAATTTTGTAGTCAATGATTATTCTCAAAGGACATTTACAAAAAATAACTTCCTAAAAATCCCTATTATGCAATTTGAAAACTCAACAATTTCAAGATCATAACATAAATTCAAACCATTATCAATGCTAGGACTATTGAAAACCAAAAATAAAAGTAGTTGATAGAGCCTTGGTGAGAACCCTATGGCAAGGATGACTTCATAGAAGATCTAATATTATGGAAAGATCCATAGTACTCATGAATATAAGCTAAGATGAAAGATCACTCACAAAGACAATCCTATCTTATGTTAAATAGGATTGTTTGTCTTGAGTATGTTTTGCAAATATCAAAAGGAAATGTGAAGTTTTGTGCAATGAATGTGTCATTAGTAGAAAATATGTAAATTAAGGAAAATAAAGAGTTCTATAATTTATAAAAAATAATATGCAATCCACGTGCAATAAAATGCATTAAATAAATAAGATGTAGCATACCTTGTGAGTGCAACAGGATGTAGTATTCATAACAAAAGAAAAGAAGGCCTACTCTCCACCCTACCAAATTGGATCATGCAGCCTCATGGGCTATCACCAAACCCTTGAGAAAGAACATACATTGCCCATCACTGTGATCAATGGTGAAACCAATATTTTGACACTTGTGAATTTTTACTTAAAATTTGTTGTTTCTGGATATTTAATTATGTTTGATTTTTTTGATCGACAAACAAAAACACAATCAAATATCTAGAAAAAAAAAAATTTAAACATTCTAGATTGTGGAAATCTCATAGCATTAACCTAAAAATTTAATTTAGTTGAAATTAGTGTTATACATTTTTAAAAGTATATATAGTTTTTATCATTTATGACAAAGAATTTGACATGTAGTTGTGAAATAAGAGATGCAATAAAGGACATATAGCATTATATTCTATATAAATAGAATGTAGTTGCAGCTCATACACTATGCCAAACATGTGATCACAAAGCTATTTAGTATTGTGGAGATGTGTAGTTATAATTGAGAACATTTGCAATCTAAAATGGCTTCAATCAGATATAGTTAGACATAAGGAAAATTTGAATTTCAATGTAGCAAACATGTGTCATTGGCACATAATATCTAAACTAAGAAATATAAACAGTTATATAGTTTATAACAAATAATATGTAATGCATCTACAATAGAATAGGTTACATAAACAAGACACAGACATACCTTGTGCAGAGAGTGAGACACAATATGTTTACAATTATAACTCCCATATAATTTTGTTTTGGCACTTGAGAATTTTGCTCAGTTGGAATCGTTGTTATCCATTTTTAAAAGTATATATAGTTGTATCATTTGTGACAAAGAATTTGAGATGCAGTTGTGAAATAAGAGATGGAATAAAGGATATATAGCCTTACCTTGGATATAAATCGAATGTAGTTGCAACTTAGACACCATGCAAAACTCTTGATTGTGAAGCTATTAAGCATTGTGAAGATCTGCAGTTATAGCTGAAAATGTTTGTAATCTAAATTGGTTAGAATTTGATATAGTTAGACACAAATGGTGCAAAGGTGATAGAATTGGCATTGACATCATTGACCAAAGAAGAGGAAGGTATTGAGAGAAAAATTAAATATAAATGTTATTTGGTCAACCAAGGAGGAGGAATGAATCCAAGTTTGTCATTGGAGGAGACGAGAAGCATAATGCAAGAATTAAATAGAATCTTCTCTTAGTAATCACTATAGAAGTAAAACTCTTGCTAGCTTGGTAGTAGTGATTGCAACTACACTATGGAGGGAACGAGAAGGAAGAAAAATTAGGAATAATGGAAATTCTAGAAATGCATTTAAATGAAGAGGGAAAGGAGAACCAATATAGTTACTGTAAAGAATAGAAACATTTTACCATGGTGGGAATGCACACAATTGTTGGAGGTGATCTTGTTCTTTGATTGAAACTGCACTGTATTTGTTGGAATGTAGTCTAGAGTATCTGTCAAAGGAGAAAGGAGGATCTATATGTATTCTTGTTATTGATTTTACATAAGAAAGAGCTATGAACATTAGTCCTTGTCTTTCTTTAGTTCCAATATCTATTGTAGCTCTCTCTAGTGTCAAGCCTTAAGATTTATGTATTGTTATTGCCTAATCCATTGTCAAGGATCACTGGGGGAATGTAGTTGGATTTTGGATTGTCTTGATCCCATGTTGGGCCAATGTAGTTTGGAAAGTAAACAACATATTCAGGTAGTTAAGGTGGTTTACCACCCCTAGCATATACGATAGACTTCACTAAACCTAATGATCCATTGATCAAGTCAATTTCCACCCAAATATTTGTTAACATTACTTGTTGTCCAATTGCAAGTAAGATATCTATTTGAAGTTGTTCATAATCACCATAATCAAGTTTTTTTTTTATGAGTAGTTTTAGCAACACTAATTGCAATGGAACATTTAATTGCTAAAGAATTTTTCTATTATGCAAGGAAACCAAACTATTTGTTGGGAATAAGTTAATAGTTGCATCAAAATATTGGTTTTGCTTAGCTGAATGCATGTCATTTTTTCAATTCATAAGATTTTTCCACTCAGCCTAAGATGCTTGACAATTTCTAATATTTAAATGGATTGTACAAAACTATTATTGTGTATCAAATTGTCTATGCTAGAGAAAGATTGTTTCGAGCATGAAAACAATACTCAAAGAGTTCCAAAGAGCCAAGGCTATGGAGTGAGAAGTGTAGACAGGCCTATCCAAAATGGGTGGAAACTATGCTAGGTCACCCACAAGTATAACAGAGGTACCACCAAATGGCTACATATGTCTAGTAGGAAGCATTTACCACAATCAACTATCTATTTTCAATAACAACTTGGGCCTCAAGAATCTCATTTCATCAATTAACATGTACTTAATATGTTTGAAGTCCTCTTGAAATATGGTCAATGGCTGTCCTTTTAATGGATTCATATCTTTAATTGGTATCCAAAGATTTGTATGCACTATGGAGGAACAAATATTATAAGTAGCCACCCCTGCTTGCACCAAAGAAAGCAAAGGATCCATTCTCTAATTTGGTGAGGTATTTAGTTTTCTTTGGATCTTGTCTATAAGAAATTATTTACCTATACCAATAGTTCCTTGAATGATCATATGCAACAATGTTGATGAAGATGGGCCAAGATGGTGTCGTTCAATGATATTTAGAGAAAATTTTTGCTTAGGAGATAGCCGATGGTAAAGTGTAGGTGTCACCAGCACACAAAGAGAGTCTTCAGCTATATGCAATTTAATTGTTGAGATGAACTCTTTACCAACATTATGCAAATTCTCTAGAACAAGGTGTGTGTCCCACTTGTGATTTAGATCGAAGTCCTATCTACCCAATAGTTTTAGCTGGTCAAAGCAAACATTGTTTGTAACACCAAGGCAAGAAAGCAACTCCTATTTATATTCATCTATGGGAGGCAAAGACTAGGTACTAATGGTATCACAATCACCTTCCTATTCATTGGTGGGGGGAGCAATAACTCTATTGACATGCCAAGGGTGATATCCAACAACATGAAATAACCTCTAGTTCTATGTTATGCTATCTCTAGTGAGGCCTATGTCTGCTTCAACATTTCATAAAGGCTTGCATAGTAGCAATTTTGACAAACAATATACTTCAAAGGTATCACTATGCTCCAAGAGGGCAGACTTGAATAATGGGTAAACAATGATTATAGTAAGCTATGGTTGGGAATGCCAACACCCACCTTTGTGATTTTTTTGATATATATACAATTGGGAAGATTGAATAAGGGATGTAGTCTCCATTTCAGGTGTTCATTTCATGTAACAATGAATATAACCACTTGCAAGCCCATCACCACTATCCGTTGTTTTCAAACAATGGAATGTCTGCCTACTAACGTTCAAAGATAAGAAATGTTGGCTTGAGCTGACAAGGGGAAATTTTTGTAGCATATGGCATGTTTCTTGTGCACAAATTTCATGATCTACAACCAAGTTCATCATGAATTTTTGATTGGAAAGCAACACTTTATCCCCATATGAATTTGTATTTGCAGGCCTCTGCAAGATATCAATATAGCTTTTAGACTTTCTTTTAGACTTTGATGCATATTTGGGAATGTAGTTTAGGACAATTTTTCTTGACAAGACTAGCTGGAAATCAATGTTTTCTCACTAGATTGCAAGCATCTTAGTGTTGTGGATATTAACACGCTCATCATTTCTTGTTGGATTAGAGGATTTTTTTGATTCACTATCAATAACCAATGTTGATGATGGTTGTGTTCCACGAAGCTATGTAGCAATATTGTAATTGGTGTCCTTTTTTCCTAAGGAAAGTGTACTAAGTACACTTGGTATGCCTCTATATTGTGTTCAATAGCTATTTGTAATCCACCATTGGATCCATGCCATAAATTTGTGGATTGTCAAGCAAACATAGGTCCTCCAAAGAAGAGTGGTGAACTCTTGATATCAGTTATTCTAGGGAACGAGGGTTCCATGCTAAAACATAGCGATTGTAGAAGTTTTTTTTCCTATTGAAGCTCATGTGGGTTGGACCAATCAAGCATGTTCATATTCAGGGAACCTAGAAGCCACAAGAAACCATGGACATGTGTTGATCTATGATGTTGCCACTCACAACTATACCAGTAGTCCTTTGCATGGGAAAGCCTCTCAATAACCTCTTCATGGAAAATGGTGAATCAAAATTGCATGTACAAGGTTCTTATGTGTGGGTTATGGATGAAATTTTCTATGAGGCATCTTTGTGAGTATGGAATATGTGGTTGGGTATGAGGATCAATTACCCTATGCAAATCATGCCATTTTGTGTCTACAAATCTCAAAGTAACTTGAAGAGATTTGATGTGCCCCATTGGCAGATCATTGTTGCAAGCTCTTGCCAACACTTGCCATAATATAATTAAGCATGCCCCTCGAAAAGATGCACCAAAGCAAACAAGTTGGTTTTCTATTTGGGTATCTAGTGCATCTCAAAGAAATTTTCACAAAGAAACAATTGACTTTGGGATCGTTTCTTCCAAGTTTGTTTTCATGAAAATTGAAGCCAATTTCCAGCTTCAATGTCTCATTATCAAAATATAAAGATAATATCTAAATCTAACATGCCTCCCAAATCTATTATCATAGTATCTCATTAGGTGCAATGAATATTCTTGTAAGTGAATCTGTATGCTTCTCGATTGTAGGGGTATCACTATTCTAGTGGGGAACAAGGTTGGAAAAGCCATGCTTAATAACCCTTATGTATTATATTCATTGATAGGGTTAGAATTTATCTCAGGCCAAGGAAAATTATCTTGACTATTTTCTTTAATCTATAAGGCATCTCTAATTGCTTGCAACTCCCGAGGAGGGTTGGGCATCAATGGAATAAATGATGATGAGGACTCAAGCTCGACTTCCTCATCAACAACACTTTTCAAAGTTTCTAGTGGTTCAACTATTTTATTTGTCAGTTCTTTCATTATGTGAAAAAGATCAAAGATCTCATTACTTAGAGAAAGAAACGAATTTAAATCATCACAATCAATTATGAAACCACTTTAGTATGGATCATTCTCAATTGTATATTAATGCAACCATGACATTATGTTTGTCAACATAGCTTGATCATAGTTCATCCCCTAAATGCGAGTTCTTTGAACAATGACCACTTGAAGATCATGTAGGCAATGTGGTAAAAAAGTTGCAATGGTCGTGATGTCTTGAAAGAAGCTTATAATATGGCCACTATATTTTTATTAGCCTCCTCTAGCATGGGTCACTTGAAAAATTGGAGCAAATCTAGCTATAAGCATTTCTTCAACCTGAGTAAGCTTTGCAAGGATAGGAGGTTGTGGTCCTGGATCCATCTTGTTCACTAAATTAAATATATGGATGCCCTTTTCAAAAGCACAATGCAGACATACAATGCCTGCATTGGATGCTCACACTTTCAAATCAGATAAAGCATCAATGTGCTAGTGGAAGGACTGCATTGTAATGTAAAAATAATCTCCAAACATGCTACTAAAGTAGTGGGGGGTTGATGAAGTAGATGACAAGCCATGCCCAAAAAGGGTTTGTTGAGGTCTACAACCACCTATTGTTGAGGTACCTTCAATGGGAAGGTTGTACAAATGCTGGGAAGGGATGTGGGGTGTAAGGCTATAGAAGTGAGTATGTTCTTCCAATGAGCCTGGCAGCAATTGTGGTGCACCCGCTTGATCAAGTGGGGCCAAGCTAGGACGAACTATAGTGGCTCTTTTCTGCAAGTATTTGGCTTGATGAATCACACAAATTTGGTCTCTATGGCACACATAATAAAGTTGATTTCTTTGGTAATTTCTTGCCTTTTTTTAGTCCACACTTGATGTAGGGCTTTAACTTGAACAAGGCTTAGGACCTTACAACCATAAGATGAGGAAAATAATAAAATTCTTGCAAACACAAACTTAAAGAACAATGGCATAACTAAAGAGGTCAATCCAATTGAATATGAAATAAAATAGCCAAAGGTGGAGAGCAACACTCAAAAATGCCCTATGGAAAAGAACATAAACTATATAACATAAACTATTTTACTACATTGCAACCATTGATACAAACCGGAAGCCATAAATGAAATAATACTGATTCCAACAGTGCCCTAGATGGAAAACTCACATAACAAAAGAATCCACAATAACGAAACCATGCACAAAAAAAGAAAACCCGCACATGCACTAATTCTCTTTTTCAATGATGCCTTATGGAGAACAACCAAAACATACATATGTGCATATGTATACGTAAATGTATCTATCCATATGCAACACATTTTTAATGGAGCGTGTAATGAAGGGAATGCATGATGCATGTTTTAAAGGAGAATGTAACACCACTACTGCTTATGCTTATGCATCATTCCTTCATTCCACTCTCCATCTAAAAGAACTTCACTTTCTTGATTGTATATGCGTATATACATATACATATACATATGCATATGCATATGCATATATTATGACAAAGACAATAAATTTCTTACAAACACGAACTTAAAGAGGAACAATGTAGCTAAACAATAGATAGGTAATATAAAATGAAACTAAAAAAAAAGGAACACTTTCTCTCCACCCTACCATATAGGGTCATGGAGCCCCATGGGCTCTCACCAAACCCCTGAGCAAGAATATACATTGTCCACTAGTTCGATCAATGGTGAAACCATTGTTGCTTATTACACCCAATATAGAACCTATCATTCTAATAGTTCATTTTTTAGGCTAGAAGGAATAATACCCAAGCCATCACAACTGGCCTCATGCATTGAGTGCATATGTAGGAATTTGTTGCTTGGAAATATAAAACCATGCACTAGAAAAAGTAAAAATGAAAAACCCACATGTGCACAAATTCTTCTTTCAACAATCCCTTATGGAGAACAACCAAAGCATACATATATACATATGTATATGTAAATGTATCCATGCATATGCAATGCATTTTTGATGGAGAGTATAATGAATGGAAGGTACGATGCACTCTTTAAAGGAGAATGAAATGTTGTTGCTACTTATGGTTATGCATCATTCCTTGCTTCATTCCAACCTCCATCTATAAAAAGTTCATGTTTTTTATTGCACATGCATGTGTATGTGCAAAATCATCATGGAAAAAATAGGCCCTTAAGTGGCAAAAAAAAAAAAAAAAATAGAGTTAAGCAACTTCATGTAAAATTTTGAATAAGTTATCTATATTATTTCAAAAATATGTAAGAATGGAGTGCAACAAATTGAATGTAGTTTCTAAACTACTAGGTTTATTTTTAAAAACAAAATCTATTTGATGAAAATTTGAAATTTCAATGCAGAGTACTTAAATTTCAAAGAAAAAAAAGGAGGCATCTGTTTGACCACCTCTATGAGGATCATGATGGGCCAAAAGTGGCAATATGATGGGTATTTGTAGGGTATGTGGCTGATGACTTTTTTTGACCCAAAATTGATAAAATGGAAAGGGTTTTTAAAGGATATTTTCAAATTTCTAACAATATAAATTATGCTTTACTTTGAATTTAATAAATAATTATTATTCATTTTCTATTTCAATTAAATGACTAAAGTCCTAATTGATAGGCTGATTGAAAAAAATCTATAGCTTTCAAATAGTATCACATTTTTTGAATCCAAAATATACATAAAATTCTATGCTTCACATACTATAGGATTAAATAAAGAAAAAATGAATTTCATGAAGTTTTGACCAAGTTAAGGTGGTCAGACATACGATTTTTTTATATTTTTTAAAAGTTATAATAAAAAATTCATAATTAATTATTTACTTGGAAAAAAATTACAAAAAAATATGCATCACATCTAGACATGAGTCCTCTACTTATGTCCAAAATCTTATAAAAAATAATTATCATTTTAGTATGGTTAGGGTGGTCAGACATACACCTACTTCTTATTTTTTCACTAAAATTTAAGTACTACTGCATTAAAATTTCAAATTTTTGCCAAATAGATTTTTTTCTTTTTAAATAAATCTAGTAGTTTAGAAACTATGTTCAATTTGCTACAGATTCTATTCTTACATATTTTTGAAATAATATAGATAACTTATTCAAATTTTTACATCAATTTTCCTAACTTTGATTTTTCTTATTTTTTTTGCCACTTAAGGGCTTGTTTTTTCCATGATGATCCTGCACATAGCCCTAACCAAAATAAAATGATAATATTTTTAATAAGATTTTAGATATAAGTAGAGGACTCATGTCCTAATGTGACACATAATTTTTGGTAATTTGTTTCCAAGTAAATAATTAATTGTATTTTTATTACAACTTTTAAAAAATATAAAAACTTGTATGTCTAACCACCTTAACTTGGTCAAAACTTCATGAAATTCAATTTTTTTTTAATCCAATAGTATATGAAGCATAGAATGTGACACATGTTTTAGATTTAGAAAATGTGATACCATTTGAAAACTATAGATGTTTTTCAATTAGCCTATCAATTAAGACTTTATTCGTAATTCAAATAGAAAATAAATAAGAATTATTTATTAAATTCAAAGTAAAGCATAATTTATATTGGTGGAAATATGAGAATCTCCTTTAAAAACCCTTTTTTTTTCATTAATTTTGGGTAAAAAAAATGTCATTAGGCACATACCCTACAAATACCCATCATATCACTACTTTTTGGCCCATCATGATCCTGCACATACCCGCATATATACATATATCTATGCATATGCATATATTATGATGAAGACAATAAAATTATTACAAACACCAAATTAAAGACCCATGGTGCAACTAAATAACAAATAGAAAATAAAAAATGAAACATAAGAAAACAAGGTCTGCTCTCCACCCTACCATATTAGGTCATGGAGCCCCATGGGCTCTCACCAAACCCTTGAGAAAGAACATACATTGTCTACCACTTTGATCAATGGAGAAACCAATATTTATTATCACATTTAATATAAAACCTATCATTCTAACAACTCATTTTTGAGGTTGACAGAAATAATAACTAAAAAGGTGCATCTAACTTGAAATAGCTATATATGGATGAGCATTTTTTTTTGCAAGAACATATGTAGGCATTGCATGTGTTGGATGCATTTGTAGGAATCCATTGCACTGATAGATATTGTTGATGAACCTAGTTCAAGTGAATAAATTGTTGTTACACCCTGTTTAGATACCAATAGAATTACAGGTGTGTTGATAGCTGTCATTTTATTGGTGTTGTATATTTCATGTATGTGTTTTGGTCAGGATGTTTGTCCCTAAAATTCTATTAGTATGTAAACAAGGTGTAACAACAATTTTCTCACTTGAATTGGGTTCTTTAGTTGAATTGGGTTGTCCAACAATATGCATAGATTCACCTTTTTCTTTTGGTAGTTACTCCAAAATACATGCCAAAAAATATAGACCAACATCATGCATTGGATGCATATGTAGGAATTTGTTGCTTGGAAATATACACACCAAAAAATTATGTGTAGAAATGTATGTACGTGGCATTAGATGCAAACCATATACATATATAGATGAATGGAAACTTATAGATATACATATGTACATGAACATGTGATGTATAGGGCGATCAAACTTCAACCTTCAAAGAAGCTCGCAATTGTGGCTCACAACTTTGATAGTAGGTAAAGCCACAGAAGAGCTCCCAACAATACTTTATTGAAAATTGTTAAGACTTTCGCTACCTCTTCTGATGTTTTAAATGGTAGGTGTTATTACAACCATCACCACTACATAGAAACCATACAACAGTTAATGTTGATGCCAAGAGGGAAAGCTTCTGTGAAGGTGCAAGTCCAACCATCTATTGTGAGGTTTTTAGGAAGTTGGTTGGAGGTTATTTTATGTTTTTTGCATGGGGTAATTATTCCAAAAGCAATACAAAATTCTTGGTAATGGCACTATTGACCAAAGTTATGAACAATGTATGTCCCCATGTATAGATATGTATGTATGTCATAGTAGATGAAAACAACATTGATTCCATAAGGCAATGCTGATTGTTGTTCTCTAGCTTAGGGTACACTATTTCATTTTCGATAAGAGACTGTTGAGAAGGTTATATTGGTTCATTTTCAATAAGGTATTGTTGAGAAAGCATTATACTTTTTCATAGGTTTGTTATTATGATTTTTTATTTGGTGCCACCATTGATCGCATGTATTTTCCCTATGTACATATATGAATGTATGTCATAGTAGATGCAAACAACATTGATACATAGTGATCCCTATGTTTATTTTGTTGGGACATTCTTGGAATGATAAGCTATATTATAAGTGTTATATGGAAGATTGATGCCACCATTGAACTAACTTTAGGAACTCACATGTATCAGTAATATACTCTACACTCAATCAACACAAGAAGATTAAAACTATAGACATCAAAAGACAAAATTATGGGAACCCCTAGTTGCGTGGTTTTCCCCTATTGTGTAAAATTTGGTCAGAATTTTTGCTAGCCTTCCTGGTTTTCAAACCTTCTAGCACCCATATTCTAGTTGGGAAAAAGGTGGCATTTTCTTTTTTTATAAATAAAAAGCATTTGGCATGTGGATAAAAAAGGCCAAGAAAATTAAATGTTGGTTGGCATCAACATTAATTATTGTATGGTTTCTATCTAATGACAATGTTTGTAAAGTAATAAAATAGTCCATGTTCTTCTTGAAGGATAGTTGTTATCTATCTAAACCTCAATAAGGATTTGTTACAATGGGAGGCTGTATATGAAGTGTTAGATGAAACATTCATGAAATCCTTATTGAGGCCTAGACAAATAAAAACCATAGAACAACAATCAACATAAATAAATTTATTTATGGAGAATAGCATAAATTGTTTTATTACTTTGAAAAAAAGAACAATTTCAATAAATCCACTATGTTTCTCTCAAATAGGAAAACCGTAACCATCAATCGAAACATATGTACCCGTTATTTTTTCAACTATTGCAACAATTTTGGATAAATGGGCACAGGTCAAAGCCATGCCAAAAAACAATAAATTTTTGTTGAGAATTTTAAGTATAGGCCTAAAAAAAAAAATTGTAATGATCTTATGAAAATAATACACATAGGAAGGAGTATATATGAATGTTGCCTACATCTGATTTCACATACATACATATATACACATAGGGATAATGTTTTCCATCTCTAATTTCACAAACATACATATATGCACACAAGGAAAGTAAAATTAGCAACAACAAAAGAAGGCCTACTCTCCACCCTGCCTTATTGGGTCATAGATCCCCATAGGCTCTCACAAAACCCCCAAGCAAGAACATACATTGTCCACCACTATGATGAATGGTGAAACTAATCTTCCTTATTACACTTAATATAAAGCCTATTATAGTAAGGATGCCTCTTTGAGGATGAAACAAATAAAAACTATCTTACCAAAACAATAAACATGGGGAGGAGTATATATGAATGTTTTCTACATCTAATTTCACATACATACATATCTACGTAGAAGAAAAGAAGAATGAAACACTACAAAAGAGACACGTACTTTTTTTTTTGTATATATTTCCAAGCAATAGATTTCTACATATACATCCAATGTATGCAATACATATATTTGGAGTTGCAAAACAAAATCTACATCTATATATATATATGTACATCCAAAGTTAAATTTAGATATATACACATTGTTGATTATTGTTGAATATCTCCAAAAATATTATTTCAATTATGATTTCCATGTACCGGCAATGAGTGGAAAGAAAAAAAAGAGTCTATAGATATGCTTGGAAAGGAAGATCTATACAAATATATATGCATCTAAATTTATACATGTAGACAACACACATATATATGCATAGGAAAACTTCAAACATATGAATGTTGTTTGCATCTATTGTCAAAAACACATAGATCAGCACATAGGAAATATAAAATGAAACACAACAAAATGAGGCCTGCTCTCTACCCTACCATATTGGGTCATGGAGACACATGGGATCTCACCAAATCCTCGAGCAAGAACATACACCATCCACCACTTTGATCAATGGTGAAATCAATGTTCCTTATTACACTTACTATACAACCTATCATTCTAACAACTCATTTTTGAGGCTAAAAGAAATAATAATTGAAAATGTGCATTTAACTTTAGATTCCCCAAACAATAAACATGGTGAGCAGTATATATGAATGATGTCTACATCTAATTTCACATGCATACATATCTGGACACAACAAAAGAAACACATACTTTTTGTGTCTATATATTTCAAAGCAATAAATTCCTACATATGCATCTAACACATGCAATACATATATATGTAGCTCCAAAACAATTTAGCTACACTGATATATATATATATATATATATATATATATATATATATATATATATATATATATGTTAGATGCACATATATATACATTGTTGATTGTTGTTGAATAAATTTGAACATATTATTTCATTTATGGTTTCCATAGGGCTGCAATAGTTTCAAAGCAATAAAATAGTCCACATATATAGTCACAATAAGCAATAAAGCAATTGACATACACAACCACAATAATATTTAGAATTCTAAAGTTACCAAAGAAATTAAATAATTTATGTTATTTACAAAAAGGAATTTTTTATTGTTGTTCTATAGCTTCAACTTATAGCCAAAGATAGAGAACAATAGTCAACAATGCCTTGTAGAAAACAACATAAACTATATAGTGTTGCAACTATTACCACAAAATGAAAGCCTTAAATGAAACAATGATGGTTTCAACAAAGACCTAAAAATTTATTTTTTCAACAGATACCTATCAAAATATGCAAGGAAAAATATAGATAAGTTTAAATCTAGATACAAGAAACATTGCTTCATGTATGGGCTACATATATTGGCATAGGTTGCAATAATAGGCAGCATTCAAAACTTAGCACAATAATTGAGCAGTTTATGTTATTTCAAAAAAGGAATTGTTCAATGTAGAGCTATAGCTTGAGTTGCACAACATACATAGCTATCTACACCTATACTTTCCAATGCATGTATGTATGTATAAGTTTAAATGCAATTACATGTATCAACAAGTATAAATGTAGATATATATGTGTGTAGGTAGACTCAAGATAAATCACGAAAGTATTGTGTATTAAGTAGACCACAATCATGATTGGATGTGACATAGGAAATATTATAATAAGAATGAAGTTATATGTAACTCTAATAAATTGAAAGACACATAAATAACTGCACATAGGTTACTCCCAAATGGCTAGCAAACAAAAAGGTGAAGGACACATAAATAGCTCAAATATAAATAAGAAAAACTATATATTACAAGCATTGCCAATTCAAGAAAAGTATTTTTTCAGCTTGTTGGATGCACATGACAAACAACCAATACAATTCTCAACAAAAAAAAGGAAAAAATGAATAGACTTACATGACTGAAGCTCGAGGGTTGTCCAACAGCCTGGAGAGAGCTAGAGTCCATTGACATTGTTGGGGCTACTCTTTAAAAAGGTGAGAGCTGCAATGCCAATAGCTATCTATGAGATCTATGCAAGAAAAACACAAGGGCTAATGGTTCAATTAAAACAACAAAGGTCGACAAGCTCTCTTCCCAACTTTTTTATTTGAAATTTTTTGTCTTTCAATTTTTTTGTGGAGGCATTAACAATATGAGTGAAAATAAATAATATAAAAAAGGAAAATTTGAAAAACTCTTTGTAAATCATTT
The DNA here is from genome assembly GCA_007258455.2 of Sequoia sempervirens. Taxonomy (NCBI): domain Eukaryota; kingdom Viridiplantae; phylum Streptophyta; class Pinopsida; order Cupressales; family Cupressaceae; genus Sequoia; species Sequoia sempervirens. Next base: position 93,622,456 of record VDFB02358134.1, on the reverse strand, counting down.
CAAAGAAATTCTATGTTCATGCAAAACAACCAACCAAGAACATACATTGTCCATCACTACAATCATTGGTCTCATCAATGTTCCATAGAACAGTTAAATATATCTTATCATTCAAATAATGTTCCAACAAAATAAACATACGGATCAGTATGCATCAATGTTGTTTACATATACTATGACATACATACATATCTGTACATAGGGAAAATACATTGTCCATCACTTCAATCAATGGTGGCATCAATGTTCCATATAACACTTAAAATATAGATTATCATTCCAAGAATTTCTTAGTATGTATCAATATTTTTTGCATCTAGTATGACATACATACATATCTATACATAGGAGAAATAAAGTGAAACACAACAAAACAAGGAATTGTTCATCACTACGATGAAAGGTAACATCCATGTTCCATATATTAGTTAAAATATAGTCTATCATTCCCTATGAGTAGATATGCATGCATTTGTTGTTTTGTGGTGATTGATGCAACACCATAAAATACTTAATCTTATATAGTGTTTATTATCTTGCATAAGGTGTTGTTGTTTATTGTTCTCTAGCTTTGGTTATATTGTTTCATTAACGATAAGGTACTGGTGGGGAAAATAATTTGTCTATATGCATGGGTTAGTCACTGTGAATTCTTCTCTTTTGTACATTTTTTTCCATCTGGGTCACTATTCAAACCAATATTGTTTCATTTATGGTTCATTTTTTGTGATGATTTACTGTGAATTCTTCTATTTTGTCTAGTTTTCCAATTTGGGTCATTGTTGAAACCAATATTATTTGATTCATGGCTTCCATTTTGTCACCATGGTTGCAACACAATAAAATAGTTAATGCTATACAGTTTATGTTGATTTCCATAAGGCATTGTTGATTGTTGAGCTCTAGCTTAGGCTATATTGTTTTATTTTCGATAAGGTGTTGTTGATAAGGTTGTATTGTTTCAATTTTCGATAAGGCATTGTTGAGAAAAGACTATATTATTTGTTAATATGAATATTGTTCGATTTATGGATTTTGTGTATTGGTTTTGCAGCCATCACCCCATGCAAGTAAAATAAAATAACTTGCAAACACCTTCACAGAAGCTTTACAATAGGTGACTGAACTTCCACCTTCACAGTAGCTCTTCATTGTGGTATAAACATTCATTTTTGTATGGCTTCCATGTAGTGGAAATGGTTGTACAAGAGCTTGCCATTATGGCATCAACATTAATTGTTGTGTAGTTTTCATGCAGTGGTGATGGTTATAATAAAACCTACCATTTTAAACATTAGGAAACATAGACAAAGTCTGTGCAATTTGCAATAAGGCATTGTTGGGTGTTTTTCTGTGGCTTTGCCTGCTATTAGAGCTATGAGCCAAAATGACTAGCTTTTCTAAAGGTACAATTTTGATCACACAATTCAACACATGTATCAATATTTGTAGTTGTTCTTGTATATAATTGTGGACATGTTTATTTGTATGTATACATCTACATATGCATATGGGTGATCCCACAATAGTGTTTTACAATTTTTGGCCAAACTGGACACTGAAATAATTTTTTTTAACTAAATCAACATGATGCCAACTAGAGTTTCATAAAAAAAATTCTATAGATTCTAAATATATTTTTTTCAAAATTTTTGGAATTAGATTGCACTTCTTTTTCCATCTCCCTCGAAAACTAGTTTTTTTTAGAAGACAACATTTTTAAAAAGTGACACTAACCGTATAATGCATAACTTATTTTTCATGAAGGATAAAATTATAATTCTTTCAAATTTATATTTGTAACTCTGCTATCTAGTGAATCCACTTGGCTGGATAGTTTTTCATTGAATATTTTTCCTTTAATCAAGTTTTGAAGTCAAACCAATTACAATTTAGACATAGCGCGACTGTATAACGCGTAATTTTTTTTATGTATCAATTTTTTTTTTGTTGGATCAAGAACTTCAATATCTGATGCACTAAAAATTTTCAAATTTTTTTGACAATCTTCTATTTCTCCACATGTGTAGAACAGAGAGTTTGATTTTTGGTGAAAAACCTACATTCACAAGAAATAAAAAATAAATATAATAATAAAATTAAATTTATTTAAAATTATACTTTTTGGGAAGTTTATAGTAAGGACTACATACAAAAAATAAATTTCAAATGAATTCATTTAATCCCCCAAAAGGTAAATCAAAAGGTGTTTTTTATCATCATTTTGATAGGTGTAAAGAAGACTTTGTTATAGGTATGGTTTAAAACTAGCAGGGTTTTATCCAAGGGGGTTTGATATAAGGTAGTTTCATCAAACCCTCTTCAATTGGAATGCTTTAAATGAAACTTTTAAAGGTTTAAATCATTATATTTTCTAAAAATATGTGATTTTAGCAAAAATCAGAATTTCCAAGAAATTGTAAACCACTATTGTGGCAGCACCCATATACATGAACATATATGTATGCAATTGAAATTTTTGAGTGCATACAACATGTTCAATCAAATGTGTGTAGATATATGTGTTTGTAATGCATTTACAAGTGTATAGGCATCAAGGAGTAGTATCACTAAATCCACAAGTCAACAACCACCAATTCCTTATTGATAAGAACATGGACTATTTTCATGCTTTGCAACCATCACTACTACACATAAACCATACAAAAATTAATGTTCATTCCAATCGCCATTTTAATTTTGATGGCCTTCTCTATCAAATTTCCAAACTATATATTAAGTGCAATAAGAAACATCAGTTTCAACATTGGTGACAATGGTAGCCAATGTATCTTGTTGCTTGGTTTGTGTTTGGTGGCGATGGTTTTGCATGGGTTTGTTACTGTGAATTTTTTATGTTTTGTGGGTTTTTCCATCTAGGCCAATGTTCTAAGCAATGTTGTTTCATTTATGGCCTCTTTTTGTGGTGATGGTTGCAACGCAATAAAATAGTTAATGTTAAATGTAGTTTATGTTGTTTTTCCTTCTTTTGTTGCATGCCATATAATTTTCACTATGTGCAAATATGTATATTTGTGAAATTAGATGCAACCAACATTCATATGTACAAAAACCTATATGTTAAGTGTAATAAAAAAACATTGATATCACCATTGAATACCCTTCCACAAAATAGCATAAACTATTTTAATATTGTTTTGTTTATGGCCTCCATTTGTGGTGATGGTTGCAATGCAATAAAATAGTTAATGTTATATAGTTTATTTTGTTTTTCCTTCTTTTTTTGTGCCAGTCAATTTTCTCTATGGGTATGTGCAAGATCATAATGGAAAAATCAAGCCCTTAAGTGGCAAAAAGTTTAGAAAAATCAAAGTTAGGAAACTTGGCGTAAAAAATTGAATAATTTATTTATATTACTTCAAAAAATGTAAGAAAAGAATCTATAGAAAATTGAATGTAGTTTCTAAACTACTAGGTTTATTTGAAAAAATAAAAAAAATTATTTGGTGAAAATTTGAAATTTCAATGCAGTAGTACTTAAATTTCAAGGAAAAAATAAGTAGGTGTCTGTCTGACCACCCTAATCACAATAAAATGATCATTTTTTAATAATATTTTAGATATAATTAGAGGAATCATGTCTCGATGTGATGCATATTTTTTTTGTAATTTTTTTCCAAGTAAATAATTAATTATGAATTTTTTATTACAATTTTTTATAAATATAAAAACTCATATGTATGACCACGTTAACTTGGTCAAAACTTCATGAAATTCAAATTTTCTTTTTTTAATCCTATAGTATGCAAAGCATAGAATGTGACACATGTTTTAGATTCAAAAAATGTGACACCGTTTGAAAGCTATAGATGTTTTTCAATCAGCCTATCAATCAAGACTTTAGTTGTAATTCAAATAGAAAATGAATAATAATTATTTATTAAATTTAAAGTAAAGAATAATTTATATTGATGGAAATCTGAGAATATCCTTTAAAAACCCTTTTCATTTCATCAATTTTGGATATAAAAAAGTCATCAGCCACATGTACCCTACACATACCCATCATATCACCACTTTTTGGCCCATCATAATCCTACACATACCCCTATGTGCAAATATCTAGATTTGTGAAAATAGATGAAGACAACATTCATACGCATGTCAACCTATTTATTAACTATAATAAAAACCATTGATATCACCATTGAAAATTTTGGTCGACAATGTATGCACGCCTACCATAAAATAGCATAAACAATTCTATGAATTTGACAAGTTTTAAATGTTAGGTCTGGAAAATTAGAATGGAACATATCAATCTATAAGAGAAATAGGTATGTACCTTTGAGTCATTCTAATATGTAATAATTGAATCATGAAAATATTATTATAAGTAAAACTAATAATATCTTTTTGATTGAACCTTATGGTCCTTATTCTCAAACTCCATGATTAAATCTTTGACCCTTAGCACCTTGTTATGCCAATTAAGTATTGTATGAATCATGAAAAATTATTTAGATAGGTAAACAAAACATTCACACTCAACAAGGTTTGGATTCTCTATATTTTATATTCTCACATCCCATGTATCAGTGTTTTCCTTATAGAATAATGAATTTATGATGTGTGGGATTATGTCCAACTTGTACATCTTTATCAAAAATAAATAAAGAAGAACATTATGCCATGATATCTTTGAAAATAAGAAATATTTTTTCTTGATGACCATAGAAAGAAGATTGTTCTTCATATGCCTCAGTCAATAAGCCCACAACACAACAAAATTTTTAAAATAGTGGATTAGATGGGAATAACCACAAAACAAAAGAATTCACAAGAACAAATGCATGCATTTAATTGGTTATATATTAAGACAAAGGACATAAGCTTATAATGTTTAAAAAAAAAAGATACACTTCTTTTCTTTTGTATTGTTTATGTCACTTATAGTTTTGTTTCACTTTTAGTGTATCTTCCTCATTTTATTTTATGTTGTTTGGTTAAATATAGTTATGTCGCCCTACTTAACACATGTATCAATATTTACCACTATTAAATTTCCTTACAACCATCAACACCACACAAAAGTATAAATGAAACAATATTGGTTTCAACAATACCTTATCGAAAATGAAACAATGTAGCCAAAGCCATAGAGAAATAGTTGAAAATGCCTTGCGGATACCAACATAAACTATTTAACATGCACTATTTAATTTTATTTAAAAAATGAAACAATATATCCAAATCTAGAGAACAATGGTCAACAATGCCTTATGGAAAACAACATAAACTATATAGCGTTGCAACCATAACCACACAATGTAAGCCTTAAATAAAATAATAATGGTTTCAACAACCTAGAAAATTCTTTATTGAATAGTACCTCATCATAAATGACCATATACACACATACACACCTACACATACATATAAACATTCAAAATAGTGAACACCAAGTGTGCAGATATAAGAGTATGTGGTAATCCGACTAGACAAGAAGCAAACAACCATATTGATATAAAAAACTCAACATACCTATATATAGATAAATGCATGACCTAAAAGATACATGTAGAAAACTCATATTTAGACATACATACTCACACCTTAAATGAAACAATAATGGCTTCAACAGTAACCTGGGAAATTCTATTTTTCAACAGCACATTATCAAAAAGGAAACAATATAGCCAAAGCTATAGATTGATAGTCAACAATGGCTTATGGATAACAACATAAACCCTATAACATTTACTATTGTATTTTGAATTGAATATGAAACAATATAGTGAAATATAGAGAACAACACTCAACAATGACATATAAACATTCAAAATAATGAACACCAATTATGTAGATATAAGAGTATGTAGCAATCGAGCCAGGCAAGAACCAAATAACTATATTGATATTAAAAACTGGACATATCTATATATAGATAAATGCATGACCTCAAAGATACATGTACAAAATGTATATATAGACATACACACTCACACCCAAAATGAGACAATAATGGTTTCAACAACACCTTATCAGAAAGGAAATAATATAGCCAAAGCTATAGACCAGTAGTCAACAATGCCTCATGGATAACAATATAAACTCTATATCACTTACTATTGTATTGTGAATCGAATATGAAACAAGGTAGCCAAACCCAAAGAATGACACTAAAAAATGCCCTATGGAAAAGAACATGAAATCTATAACATTAACTATTTTACTATGTTGCAACCATTGACACAAAATAGAAGACATAAATGAAACAATATAAATTGTATAGCAATACAACCATCACCACAAAATAGAAGCCTTAAATGAAACAATAATGGTTTCAACAACAACCTTGAAAATTATTTCTTGAACAAAACCTTATAAAAAATTACCATATACACACATACACACCCACACATGGGTAAAAGCACAAACCTGTGTCACACTTTATAAAGGAATTAGCCAACAGCAAATTTTTTTTTGAACTTTGAGCACATAAAAGTGGTTTTTATGTTTTGAATTTCAAAATGGTGTAAACTAATGAAATATAGAACTTTTGATGAATTTTATTGTCGTAATTTTTAAAATTAAAAAAAAAAAAATCATTATGTTTTTATCAATTTAAGGTCAGATTTTGGAATGCTGAAAATTTCATAAAAGAGTGACTTCAGGGGCCGTTAAGAAAAAAATTGAAAAAAAATTCATTTCTCCCTAATTTTTTTTTCTCCAAATAGGTAACTTCAATATCTTGTGCATGGAAAAAAAAAATTTGAAAACAAATTCATTTCTCCCTAATTTTTTTTTCTCCAAATAGGTAACTTCAATATCTTGTGCATGGAATTTTTTTTTCAAATTTTGATGTATATTTTTCTTGTAATAATGTTTTAAAGTCAAACATGTCAAAATTTGATAGTTTTCATGGGCCATCAACTATTTTCAATTTTTTTAATCATTTTCAAAAAAACAATTATACCCTTTTGAAGAAGACTCCCTCCTTGTTTGCACCATATATGATTTAAATTTTTTTAATAAGTTTTACTATATATTTTTAATTTTTAATCAACCTCTTTTTTCATTTTAAAAACCTACTTGCATTATTTTAAAAATAAAATATATTAAAAATAATAAAATTATTAAAAAATATATATATTTGGATTCTGCACTCTAAGCTCTACAAAAGGGTATTTTTGTTTTTTGCAGAAAAATCATTCTGACTAAAGAAATTCTTAGCTAAAGTTGAAAGTTTCAAAAAATTATGAAAAAAGCTAAGTTGGCTACCAACTAGGATGCCACATAGACAGTTTCGGTAGAAATAGTTTCTACCAAAACGCTTTCTATAGAAACCTTGCACATTAAAAAATGCAATTTCAAAACCAATTTGAAAGCGGGAAAAGGAAAATTTTGATTTTTTGGGATTTGACTGAAACTTATTCAGCTGAAACCTATGTGCCACATATTAGGCCATGTGGTTTCAGTCAAAACCTAGTTGGTTGAAACCTTTCCATCTGAAAATGTTTTGCTCAGAACTATTTATTTGGCCGAAAGTGTGACACAGTTTTGTGCTTTTACCCACATACATATAAACATTCAAAAAAGTGAACAATAATTATGGAGATATAAGAGTATGTGATAATCGAGCCAAACAAGAAGTAAATAACTATATTTATATTAAAAAATGGACATAGCTATATTTAGATAAATGCATAACCTCAAATATAGATGTTGAAAATGAATATACATACATACACAAAGTGGAAGCCATAAATGAAACAATATAACCTAAGCTAGAGAACAAAAATCAACAATGCCTTATGAAAAATAATATGAACTACATAACATTAACTATATTTATTGCATTGCAACCATCACCACAAAATGTAAGCCATAAATGAAACAACATCGGTATCAATAGTCATCTAAATGAGAAAACTTGTAAAACACAAAAAATCACATTAACAAACCCATGCAAAACCATCATTGCAAAAGTCAAACCATAAATCAAACTATATTGTCTTTTTTCAATAGAACCTTACTGAAAATGAAACAATATAGCCTAACCTAGAGAACAACAATCAACAATACCTTATGGAAAAAAACATAAACTATATAACATTAACTATTTCATTGTGTTGCAACCATCACCACAAAATGGAAACCATAAATGAAACAATATAGCCTAAGCTAGAGAACAATAATCAACAATGGCTTATGGAAAACAACACAAACTATATAACATTAACAATTTTACTATGTTACAACCATCGCTAGAAAAACATAAGCCATAAATGAAACAATATTGGTTTCAATAGTGACCCGATTGGAAAAACCCACAAAACATAAAAGCTCATAGTAACAAACTAATTCAAAACCTTCACCATGAAATGTGAACCATAAATGAAACAATATTGGTTTCAATAGTGATCCAAATGAAAAAACCCACAAAAAAAATATGAATTTATAGTAACAAATAACTATATTGATATTAAAAATTGGACATATCTATATATAGATAAACACATAATCTCAAAGATACATGTATAAAATGAGTACACAAACATATACAAAATGAAAGCCATAAGTGAAACAATATAGCCTATGCTAGAGAACAACAATCAATAATGCCTTATGCAAAATAACATGAACTACATAACATTAACTATTTTATTGCATTGCAACCATCACCAAAAAATAGAAACCATAAATGAAACAATATTGGTATCAACAATCACCTAGATGGGAAAACCCGTAAAACACAAAAATTCATAGTAACAAATCTATTGAAAACCATCACTGCAAAATCCAAACCATAAATCAAACAATATTGATTTGAACAAGCTATATAGTATTTTTTCAATAGAACCTTATTGAAAAGGAAACAATATAGCCTAAGCTAGAGAACAATAATCAACAATGCCTTATGGAAAACAACATAAACTACATAGCATTAACTATTTCATTGTGTTGCAACTATCACCACAAAACATAAACCATAAATGAAACAATATAGCCTAAGCTAGAGAAGAAAAACTGACAATGGCTTATGGAATAAAACATTAACTATTTTATTATGTTACAACCATTTCTAGAAAATGGAAGCCATAAATGAAACAATATTGGTTTCAACAATGACCCAGATGGAAAAACCCACAAAACACAAAAATCTCACAGTAATAAATCAATTCAAAACCTTGACCATGAAATGTGAACCATAAATCAAATAATACTGGTTTCAACGGTGATCAGGATGAAAAAACACACAAACAAATGATATTGCCTTCCACCCATCTCGACTACATGGAAACCATAAAAAATATTGGTTTCAACAGTGACCCAGATCAAAAAACCCACAACAAACAAACAATATTTCCTTTTTCCTATCACGACTACATGAAAAAAGCTACAGAACAGCAATCAACAATGCCCTTTAGAAAATAACATAAACTATTTTCAAAATACTCTAGAGAAAGGTTTTTTTCAATAGGCACCTCTTTCCACACCTCTTCTCGGTTGCTTTCTCTCCACTCCCTTCTTTCTCCACAGTCTGCAAAAAATGGGAAAAAAATTATCACAACCAACACTTTTGTACTGTATTTGCAACCATCACCCTATGCAAAAAACAAAAAAAACCTCTAGACACCTTCATAGAAATTCCATAACATATAATCGCACTTACACCTTCACATAAGCTTTCCCAGCTTACTCATAGCTCTTATACAAGTTAAAACCATTGAATGACACCCAACAATGTCTTATCAAAAAATGCACAAACATTTGCTATGTTTTATAAGGATTTAAAAGTCAGGTGTTACTTACAACCATCACTAGTACACAAAAACCATACAAAAACTAATGTTGATGCCATCCACCATTTAATTTGACTAGCCTTCTCTATCAGCATGCCAAATGATTTTAATTAAAAAATCAAAAAATTAAAAAACTTCAGCCACCTTTTTCCCAACCGATAGCCTGATACTCGAAAGATTAAAAACTAGGAAGGTTGACAAAAAATCTGACCAAATTTCACACATATAACCCATAGGCTAAATATGTATAATACGGATTTTATGTGGTTACACTCCACATATGAAAGAATTGAAAGTGGGGGATTATTGTCTAATTTTTTTTTCTTTAGTAGATTCATGCAACCATTTTTCTATGGATATTGGGAGCACTATCACTAAGTTAAATATGGATGACATGGTGACATCATTTATTTCCAAAAAAATGCAAAGAAAGGATTTGAATTTTCCAAGGAGGCCCTATCTATTCATAACTTAGATAAAAAGGAAAAGGAAAGGAGTACAAGAGGAAAGAAAATAATAGATCTAAATCTTATAGGAGATATAAATCTCCTTGTAAGTCCAAGGAAAAACAATGGGCTTATGGCAATACTATCCATTATAGAAGGTAATCTAAAGAGGGAAAGAAAATTAAAAAGGGAGATTCTAATGGTGAGTCTATGAATTCTTCTCATGATGATGGTCATTTCTAGTTTTCTACCTTGGTTACACATACATTATAATGTCTATGATTTATTAACTCTAGTGCACATTTTCATAGGACTTCAATTTTTGGTTGGATTATAAAATATAAAGATTAAGATGGTGGAAATGTGTATGTTTGATACAAATCTAATTCTATTAGTGTTGGATATAGTAGAGTCTTAATTTGAATGGTATCAATGTTGCATTGCATGTCCCTAGTTTGGAATGAAACTTAATTTCTATAATTAATTTGAATTATTTGGTTGTGTAGGTTGTTTTATCAAATGGAGGGTGTTGTTAAAGAAAGGTTGTCATTGATGTCAAATAATATCAAAATATATGATTAGAGGTAGCACTATCATTTAAGGATTTGTTCTATCATACCTTTCTATGTTGGTAGTGGTAATGGACCATCTGATTTTTAGTTGTAGAAATTTGCAAAAATATATGTTACTAGATATATTGAAGTGTCTATGGTCTAGAAGCATGATATGTATCAGGAATATCATGCATTCATCTATTTAGTATGATAGAAGTGATTCAAAATTCTATACTAGAATGTTGCAGTTTAGTTTCTTAGGGTAGAGAAATTTATTTGGCAATACAATTATGGTCAACATTTCCTTTAGAGGGCTAGTTTAGCTCTATCATTTAAGAGGAGAGTATTTCTACACTTATTTTATCATATTCATAAGTTTTGGTGATCCCACAATACTAGTTTACAATTTTTGGCCAAACTTGATACTGAACTAATTTTTCCTAACTAAATCTTCACTTTCAAACACCTATAGTAGCTAAACCTTGAGGAATTTGAATATGATGCAAACTAGTGATTTGTGACATTTTTTCTATACATTCTAAATATATTTTTTTCAAAATTTTTGGAATCATATTGCACTTATTTTTCCATCTCCTTTGAAAAATAGGTTTTTTTCAGTAAACACCATTTTTAAGGAGTGATGCTCACCATATAACACAACTTTTTTTCCATGAAGGATAAAATTATTATTTTTTCAAAATTTAGATTTGTAACTACAATATCTTGTGCTTCCAATTGGCCCATAGTGTTTTATGGAATATTTTTTCCTTAATCAAGTTTTGAATTCAAACTAATTACAATTCAAACATAGGCAAATTGTATAATACATAACATTTTTGTATATATCAAATTTTTTATATTTTTATTGGATCAAAGACTTCAATATCTAGTGCACTCATATTTTTTAAATTTTTTTGATAATCTTCTATTTTTCTGCATGTGTAGAACAAAGAGCTTTATTTTTGATGAAAAACCTACATTCAAAAGGAATTAAAATAAATTATAATAGTCGAATTAAATTTAATTAAAATTATGCTTTTTTGGAAGCTTATAATAAGGACTACATACTTACCAAAAATAAATTTTAAATGAATTCATTTGATCCCCCAAAAGGTAAATCAAAAGTGGTTTTTTATTAGCATTTTGATAGGTGTAAATGTGACTTCATTATAGGTATGGTTTAAAACTAGCGGGATTCTATCCAAGGGGGTTTGGTATAAGGTGGTTTGATCAAACCCTCTTCAATTGGAATCCTTTAAATAGAAATTTTCAAGGCTTAAATCATTATATTTTCTAAAAGTATGTGATTTCAACAAAAATTAGGATCTCCTAGTAGAAAGTGTAAACCACTATTGTGGCAACACCCATTTGTAGAGGATATGTTCAATATGCAAAAAAAATAAAGCGAGAAAAATTTCCATGTACCTATCTATCAACTAGTTAGTGTTTGTGACCTATTTGGTAATGACTATTAGTGTGTTGTATTCAAAACTAGTGTGTGGTGTTAAGATAGGACCTAGTTAAGATCTTTGTGGTAGCACATGAGATCATGTTCTTTTGGCAACAATAAAATTTATTTTTGGACCAACTTGTTAGATTTTTCATGAAATTTTAATTTAGGTCTACCATATGTCATCCTGGTTATTTATGAACCCTTGGTCAACATGGAGGAGTGTTAATGCAATTTCATATATATATATATATATATATATTCCTCTGTTTTACAGCTGCATACTATGACTGATGAGTGTGAATCACTTTTATGTGATCCATAAATTAAAGAGAAGGTGGTTTACTAGATGGTGATTCAAGGAGAGTTGCATAAAAAGTGAGCACCAATATCAAAAGATCATAATGATGTTGTAGGTATGTTGTTAGTGTTGTCATTGATGTCAATTGTATGGAGATTGTATGTTGGAGTTGTTGGAAGGATGTTGGTGTTGTCATAGTTAGGGAGATTGTTGTCAAGAGCTTGTTGTGATTTCATAAATTTTTTTTATGGTGTTGTCATTAGAGTTTTCATTGATGTCTTGATGGATAAGAGTTGTAGTTGTACAGTAAGTTCAATTGGGTTCCAACTGATTTTGAGAAAATTTGAATAAAAGGGTGAGCAATGTGACAAAATGTCTTTAATGTTATGCTCCATATTTCTTCATGTTTCAAGATATTCTTGTGTGATTTGGATATGATGATCAAATGTTTTCACAGGTTCTATATCTAGATTTTTAGGTCTAGATCATTCTACAATAAAATTTATGTTTGATAGTTTATCTATCTGTGTAGAAGGTTGTCTAGGAGAAATGAGATTGCTTTGTATTTCTCCATGATTAAATCTCTTGTATTTCAAATTTTGGAACGCTCTTATATTGTTTGTCACTTACTTTCATTGAGGTTTTAGGTTTTGAGGTGTTCCACAAGGTTGGTTAGTAAGTTGTGTTTTGTAGCAGTTTATCTAGTTGCATAGAATAATAGTGTTCTAAGTCTTACGTGGTTGTGGTAGAGTTGTAGAATATATTCTAATGATGTTGTAATATTTTTAGATGTGTGGATTTTTTTAAGTGTTATTGTGTGGTATGTGTGACCTAGGGAATCTTGTAAGTGATCACTTGTACTATTACTTTTGGTCTAGCCGACTTGGCATGCCAACGCTATTTGCATAGGTACCACATGGATGGTGAACATATTGTCTAGCATGGTGATGTGGATTTGGGTCCTAGTTAACCCTTTGTATGGTAATCATTCACTTATTTCTACCATGGAGGTGTTTGGTACTAACCTATTTGGAGTTACACATTTTAGGTGCATATGTTTCATTAAGGATGACCTAATTGTGATTGTTTAAGGTTGTGGATGGTATAAATATAAGAAGTTTTTTTGTGTGAAAGTATTAGAGTGTGTGTGGGGTAAAAGATGTGAATTTTATTAAGTCTGGTGATCTCAGTGCAAGCTTAATGCCTATGAATCCAATGTAGTGAGCAAAAGGGTTTGCATTTGTACTGTGCTTGAAGTTGTTGGAGGTAGTGAGCCAAAGGTTACAAATGGAATAAGGTTTCAGTGGTGGATTTATCCTATTGCCTTGAGATGGTGAATCTCTTTGTAGAAATCTCCTTCTATCTTCTTTCTTATTGAAAATGATCCACCTAGTAGTGAGCCTTTTTTTTTGGGTAGTGAACCCTTAGCACTGAGCCTAATTGTATTCAGTGTTGTAATTCATATATATGTGAGCTAATCCTCACTATGGTTTTTTAAGTCTTGGGTTTTCCATGTAAATATGGTGTTGATATGTGTTTGGATGTGTTTGTATTGCTGTTTTATATGTTTACATTCCACTAATTCAATATAAGGGTTTAATGGTTGATAATGGTTTGAAAATATGTTGATGGTTTGAATGTTTTTAAGTATACAATTGATTCACCCCCTTCTCTAGTATCCTATGCATCTAAAAATTGGTATCAGAGTTGTGGATCCTTGGAGAAAGCTTAAATTCTTGAGGTAGATTTGGATGGAACACAAGATGGGTGCCAAAGCTCCTATTTTTTATGGAACAAATTATTCTTATTGGATATCCAGGATGTAGTCCTTTCTGGTCTCTCTTGGATTTGGTGTTTGGAAGTTAGTTGAAAAAGGATAAACTATGCATGTTGCATTTCTAACAAGTGATGATGAAATCAAGGAATATGACAGCAATGGTAAAGAAAGAAATGATATCCTAAGTGCCCTCTCTAATTATGAACTTGGAAAGGTGATAAGTCTTAAATATGATAGAGATGTATGGACAAAGCTAGAGAGAATTTATGAAAGAGATGATAAGGTCAAACAAGAAAAGATGAAAAACTAAAGAGCTAAATTTGAAACCCTAAGGATGCTTGAAGATGAAGATATTTCTTCCTACATTCTTAGATTGGATGACATTATCAATGCCATCAATGGTCTTGGGCATAAGCTAGAAGAAAGCGAATTTGTGAAAAAGGTACTAAGAACTCTTCCTAAATCTTATATTTCTAATTTTTTTTTTATTGAGGAAGCTCAAAATTTGGATACTTACTCTAGAGATCAAATTTTTGGTGCTTTAATTTCTTATGAATTAAGAGATTTTTGTCAAGATGCTACAAAGAAATAAACTTCCTTTAAATTCTACAAAGCAAAGAAGGATGATGAATCAAATCAGGATGATCTTGATGAGGTGGAAGAAAACTTTGTAAGGAGATAATATAAAAAGGGCACTACAAAATATAGAGGTGATTTGACCTTTAATTTTTTAATTTTAGAAAGATAGGTCACTATACTTTTAAATGTCTAATCAAATTTACAAATGACAAACCTAAGGATCATAAAGGAAAATTTTTCAATAAGAGATATTATGTTGAAAGGGACAATGGTGTGTATAATGATGAAGAATCTAACTATCTTGATGAAGATAGTGATGAATTCTTGTTCATGGCTCTAAAAGTTGGAACTAATTATGCTAATCTTGAAACATGTGTGAAGGAAAGTACTCTGTTAATAGGTCATGACATTGAAGGAACTATGTTGACTATTTTTCATACAAGAGAAGAAAGAAATTACTAGATAATTGATAGTGGGTGCTCAAATCATATGAAAAGTGATAAGAATAAGTTTGTAAAAATTGAAAAGTATGATGGTGGTATTGTTAAGTTTGGTGATGATACATATACTAAAATTTATGGAAAATATTTAATTAGTTTTGATGGCAAGCATAATACAAGTGATGTTATTTATGTCAAGGTCTTTGGCATAATCTTTTAATTATAGGAAAAATGTGTAGCAAGGGATATGATATTTTGTTTTAGGATGGTGGTTGTGAAATCAAAAAAGGTAGCTTTGGTACTTCTGTCTCTATTGGAACAAGGACATAAGGTAATGTTTATCAGCTAAAAGGTAGTGTTGTTAAATTTTGTCTTTAATCAATGCAAGTTGGCTATGACATAGAAGAATGGGTACATCAATTTTGATAGCCTAATGAAGATCAGTTCTACTAATGTTGTGAGAGATCTTCCAAGGATTACAAAGCCTATTGATGTAATCTGTAAATAATGTCAAGTGGGAAAGAAAATAATGAAGAGGTTCAAGATAAAGGACTATGATGAAGCAAATCTACCAGATGTCTATTGGAGAGAAGAAATTCATACTACAGTCTATATTCTTAATTGAGGCCAATCAATAGTAAAAGAAATTTAAGACTTCCTATCAATTATGGTATGGTATGTACCTCTGATGGTAAATTATTTAAGAATTTGTGGAAGCAAATGCTATATCGAAAGAGATGAAGAAAACTTTGGAATTTTTGATACAAGATCTGGTGAAGGAATCTTCCTTGGATACTCTACAAGAAGCAAAGCTTACTGGTGCTATAGGGTGATCCCACAATAGTGGTTTACAATTTTTGGACAAACCAAACATTGAAATTATTATTTTTAACTAAAGCTTCACATTTAGGCACCTATAGTGGCTAAACTGTGAGGAATTTGAAGATGATGCAAACTAGATTCTCATCACATTTTGTTTATAGATTCTAAAAAAAAATTCAAAATTTTTGGAATAAGATTCCACTTTTTTTTTCCATCTCCCATGAAAACTAGTTTTTCTAGAAAACAACATTTTTAAAAAGTGACACACAACATATAACGCATAATTTTTTTTCCATGAAGGATAAAATTCTAATTCTTTTGAATTTAGATTTGTAACTCTGATATCTAGTGCTTCCACTTGTTTGGATAGTTTTTTATTGAATATGTTTTCTTTAATCAATTTTCAAAGACAAACCAATTACAATTAAAAGACATAGCATGACATATAACATGTAACTTTTTTTATATATATCAAAATTCTTTTTTTTTGGATCAAGGACTTCAATATCTGGTAAACTTATATATTTCAATTTTTTTTTAATCTACTATTTTTCAACATGTGTAGAATAGAGACCTTCATTTTTGATGAAAAACCTATGTTTAATAAAACTAAAAAAAATACATAATAAAACAAAAACATATGAAAATTATATTTGTTGGATAGCTCGTTCCAAGGACTACCTAATTCTAGTTGGGTTTGTTAAGATTCCTCCATTTTCATCCTCAAACCAAGCTCTGAAGTGCCAAAATTTAGGTTTTTTTGTGTCTTAGGGGGGATGAAGAATAAGGGTGGTTTGTTCAAACCTCTAGTGGTTCAAGCGAACCACCCTTCCATAAAGGATTTTGTTGGGTTTTTCAGAAAGAAAGAATTGAAAGGGTTCAATTGAGCCATGGTTTGAGTGAACCCCTTATGGGTTCACTCAAACTAGTAGGTTCGTACAAAGCCCTAAAATAAAGTTTTTTTTTTTCCATGTATTCATTTTTTGTGAGTTTTCCTTCCTCACTTGAATTGTAAACCACTATTGTGGCTTCACCCTATAATAAAATATTGAAGATGATTTTGAAAGTGCAAGCATTAAGCTGGATGAACAACCACTACAAAGTTCACTACTAATAGAAGGATATGAATTTGATGAATCCTCTTGTAGAGAAGAAGAAAAGGATGAGGAGAAAGTAGAAGAGATGATAGTTCAAGAGGAAGAATCTTCAGAAAAGATCCCTAAGACTCCTAAGTATGTGCAAAAGAATCATTTTGAAGATCAAATCATTGGAGATAAGATAAAAAATGTGTTTACAAGAAGAAATGCAGCTATGCTGGAGGATCAAATAAATTTCTATTTACTTTCAGAGGTAGAACCAAAATTAGTAAGTGAGGCATGCAAAGATGAGAATTGGATCAAAGATATGAAAGAAGAATTAGAATATATTGAGAAGAATTAAAATTGGGAATTGGTCCCAAGACCTCTAAACAAAAATTTGATAAGAACTAAATGTGTTTTTAGGAGTTCAAATTGAATGAGGATGTAAAAGTTGTTAGAAATAAGGATAGACTTGTGTGTAGGGGCTACTCAAAAGTAGAAGGAATATATTTTGAAGAGACATTTTCTCAAGTGGAAAGGATGGAATCCATTAGACTTTTTTTTCTTTTGTAGCACATAAAGACTTCAAAGTATATCAGCTGGATGCAAAATCTACATTATTAAATGGTCAATTAGAAGAAGTATACATTGAAAAAATGAAAGGATTTTAGTTATTAGATAATATTGATATGGTCTATAGATTGAAGAATGAATTGTATGGACTTAAACAAGCTCCTAGAGCTTGGTAGGAAATATTAGATAAGTATTTTTTTGTAGCAAGGGTTTAGGAAAGGTATTGTAGATATCAATCTTTACTTCAAGATTGAAGGATAAAAAATACTAATTGTGGCAGTGTATGTGGATGAAATTATCTTTGGAGGAAATGAAGGAATGTGCAAGAATTTTTTAGAGGAAATGTAGAAAGAATTTAAGATATCAATGTGTGGGGAGATGAATTTCTTCCTTGGTTTACAAATCAGTCAATCAAAAAAGGTATTTTCATTTAACAATACAAATATGTCAAAGAAATGTTGAAGTTGTTTGAAATGGAGGATTCTAAGGGTCAGTGTAGGATCATGGGGGTACAAACTAGGCCCTTAAGTGGTAATGAAAATTAAAAAATAGAGTTAGGAAAGTTAACATAAAAAATTGAATAGGTTATTAACATAATTTGAAAAATATGTAAGAAAAAAATTTCTATTAGATACTAGTCCTCTCTTAGAAAAAATTAAATCTGTTTGGTGAAATTTTGAAATTTCAATATAGTAGTACTAAATTTTTAGGAAAAAAATAAAAAGTAGGTGTATGTTTGACAAACATAAGTACAAGAAAAAAAAAGTTTTTTTTTTTGAAAATTTCAATATACTTAGAGGACACATGCCTAGATGTGCGACATTTTTTTTAAAATTTTTTTGCAAGTAAATAATTAGTTATTAATTTTTTATTAGAATTTTTTTGAAAATATTAAAACTTGTTTTCCTCGCCATCATAACTTGTTCAAAAACTTTATGAAAATAATTTTTTTTATCCTATAGTATGGGAAGCATAGAATGTGTCGCATCTTTTGGATTCAAAAATTATGAAATTATTTGAGAATTATTTTTTTTTTCAATCCACCTATCAATCAAGACTTTAGTTAGAATGTATGTAGAAAATAAATAATAATTATCTATTTAATTCCAAATAAGTCATATCTTATATTGGTGGAAAGTTACTAGTTTTTATCAATAAACCCTTTTTGTTTCATCAAATCCGAATAAAAAAAATGGTGCCAACCACTTTTGGGTCATATCGCCACTTTTTAGACCCCCACGATCCTACACTCACCCATAAACTAGTATGTACCCCTATGATTATTGGTTGTATGTTGAGAAAAAATGATGACTCTCCTAAGGCTAATTAGATAAAACATAGATCAATGATTAGAGGATTACTATATCTAATTGCTAT